>WEIV01003148.1:440055-492747 GCA_013390005.1 Calyptomena viridis
CTCCTGTGAAGTTGAGAGAGTTGTCTTTGTTCAGCCTGGAAAAGAGAAGGCTCCAGGGAGACCTTATAGCACCTTCCAGTACCTGAATGGGGTACAAGAGAGCTGGGGAGGGACTTCTAATAAGGGTGGGAACGGCTTCAAACTGAAAGAGGGTGAGTTGAGGTTAGATATAAGGTAGAAATTCTTCATATGAGGGTGGCAAGACAGTGGAACAGGTTGCCCAGAGAAGCTTAGATGCCCTATCCCTGGAAGTTTGCAAGACCAGTTTGGATGGAGCTTTCATTATTGTAGTGGAAGGTGCCCCTGCCCATCGTGGTGGGACTGGAACTAGGTGATCCTTAAGGTCTCTTCCAACCCAAACTGTTCTGTGATTCTGTGGTTCTGTGAGCTGTTGTATTTTTTAAGTACAACATAAAAGTAATATTAACAAAAATAAAAGGGCTTCATTGTGGTTTGTGCTCTTCAGTCTTGATTTTGTTTTTATCTCTACCTGGAAAATAAAGATGGGGATACAAAAGGAGTATTTTGTCATGTCTACAGTGTCTGTTTCTTGACAGCCAAGATCTCCACTTAATTTCTGAGGTTTTAAATACAGTTTTGGATTGTGAAAAAAAAGAAAGACTCATTCCAGTTGTAAGATTATTAACAGCAGTGAATTTTACAGTTGTGAATATACTTTCAAAAATGTATTGTTAGAGCAGTGCAAAATTAAAAGTAATGGTAATGTTTTGTTTCTAGCTTGGCTCAGTGGTGTTATTGGAACGTCTTAGGCATTTTTGCTAGCAGTTTCAGTATTAGAAAATAGTAAGGTATTGAATATAGGATTACCTATTACTACTGAATGACAAATTTTTGGATATCCATGTATACTGAAGGTACGAACCAGTAGATTTTTATCCTGTGATGGAGTTATTTTTCCTGAAAATAAAAATTAATTAGAATTAATTTAGGCAAAATGTCACTGAGGGAAGAGAATGTGTGTGTTTTATCTGTAGCAGGGCTGGAAGAGGTGCTCTTATCAAAAGCAAGTGTTGAACTAAATTGGATTTTTTTAAATGTTCCTCTGTTATAATGCTTCGACTCAACAACCTCGATTGCAGTCTCACTTGCAGTTCTAGGTTTTCTCAATGTTTCAATACATACTTAAAATTCAGTCAGGTTAAATGCAAAGCACTTGCCTTTTGTGAGTGTCAGATATGAGTTCCTGTAAGTTAATAACTGCACCCACAGTAACCCAGTTTTTGGTTCCTCCCAGTTGCCCAGTGTTAGCCCTCAGAAGATCTGACTTGAACATTACAATGCTGATTTTGCAGATATGATATGTATATATTCATTCATTTGGTGGGTGCAATATATCTGCCCCTGAAAATATAGCTCCCTGTTTTGGACTTGGAAATTCCAGGCAGATAATTAAAGCAATCTTGCACCTTCCAGCCTGCACCTGCCACTGTGTGAGCGGCTGCCCCAGCTCAGCTCCCCCTGATCATATTCATGTTTAGTCAGTAGTGTTTCATGGCTAATACAAATCATAAACAGGCTGTAAAAGCTGAAGCGTCAATGAATCCTAGCCTTAAAATTGCTGGAAGCTAAAGTTTTAAAACTGATACTGCAAAGTGAAAAATGAAATTTAACCAGGCATTTTGGTGAAGGAAAAATAATTTATTGGATGTAAGATGAAAAGCTGTGAGAGTAAACATCAATCTCATCTTAGACACATGTCATTGATTGATGTTTGCTCTGTACTGCTGCCTGGAGGTAAACTCTTTGAAATAGCAAAATAGGTACTTTATCTGTCTGTGGATAGGAGCACAGTTTGTTAAGTTACTGCTTTTTTGAGACCCTGCTACATCTTTATGTTCAATCAAAGTGAAAATGGTAAATCAGAGTAATTGCTTTACCCTACGGCACTCCTGTTTGTAAATGGGAAAAAATACTGTAAAAATCCTCAAATTAAATTCTGCTGTTTAAGCTAGTTAAAAAGTCTAAAAAGCTGGTTGCAACCTAGGAAGGTTTTTCAGTGATTATGCCACTTGTTCATCAAAGGCAGCCCCTTTGTTAAAATTTAACTGGCAGTTCAAATGTCATTAGGGAAAACAGTTAATGCTCAAAAATGTAAGGTTCCTGTCTCTCAGAGCTCCCCATGCCACATTAGCAATGAGTTTCTGAACAGGTATCATGTGTACTTAGCCGGAAATGGAATTGGTACCAAGAAAAACCCAGTTTTGGTACCAGCAAAAACCCAAAAAAGGAACAAGTGAAATAGAAAACAGGCATTGAATGATAGCACTTCCATGTTAAACACAGCAATTCAGCAAGCAAGGTAACCTGAATTGTTGTAATTACATCAGAGTTAAGACTGTTTTCTAATAATGTTTGGGGTTGTTGCCTTTACAGAGTCTCAGGTTTGTTAGTCCTTTTAAGTTTTAGAATATGGCAGAGATATGGGAATGATGGTATATTTAAATTCAGAATTCAGTTTCCATTCTGAATTGAATTTCATAATCACTGTTCTGTGTCAGGGTTAGACATCTCTTTTATTGTATTGTATGAGTTTTTCTTTCGACTTACTCTATTTGGCTACTTTGGCATAAATGTAATAATTCAGTGGAGAATTAGACTATTAAGTATTTAAGAAAATGTCCTCATTTCAGCCTGAAATCTAGTATATTGACTTGTATGCCAGAGTAAAATTTGTGGGGAAATGTTGAGAATAATCAGCAAACCATTTTAAAATTTATTTTCTTGAAATATTGCCTGTTTTCTGTGGCTTTGAAGCAGTTCCAACTTTGTTCATAATTCAAAAATGACCGTGCACTAAAATTTAATTTTGAAGATATATGTGTCCTTGCAGAAAACTTGTTCACAGGTCTAGTTTATTCTTGAAACACACGTATCTTTTAGACATTTATGGTGTGAGTTGTGTTTTTAGGGTGAGTTTTGTTTGTTTGTTTGAAACGAGGTCAGCAGTGTACACTCCCAGGGGATATTCAGGGACTGCACCTGGCAGCTTGGGGATGGTGTCATTCCTGTGACCCTGGGAGTGGATGTTGTAGTCCAATGGCTTTTTGATGGAGCCTTCTAATGTGTTTATTGAAGAAGAAGGGTCAGTTTAGGAACAAATGGTGAGGTTGACAGAATCTGAGAGTGAAGCTTAGCCCTGGGAACTAGGTCTTCCCTAGCAAAGACCTGTCAGGAGCCTGTAGGAACTGTGGGTTTGCCAGTTGAAGAAATAGTTGCGTGTTAGGATGAAGCATCAGCTCTGCTTTTGTTATTATTGTGTCTAGACTTCAGGTTCTGCAAGTTTTTTTCTAAGTGCCACAGATAGCTGCTGGGGTGAAGGAGATCAGCCTCCTGGGTAAATATTAACTGCAAATAAACAAGCTACTCCTGCTAAATTTATGTAAGGATATTTATGTGTGTGGGCAGGTCGAAGGAAGGTGAATGTGTGGGTGTAGCAAAGCCCTCACAATTCAGAGAATAATGAACTACATCTTTGGACTGGAAAATTATATTGGAAGGTCTGAAAAGGCAAAGGTGAGATTGCAGGTTGTTGTAAATGATAACGAGTTCAGAAACTGCAGCCAGGTCTGTGGATACATGTGGTAACACCTTCCTCTGTCATGCTGATAAGGGCTGTCTGGGTTACAGCCCCTTTCCTTTGCCAGAAAATAAACTGATGCCAGGCAAGGGAAGTACCAGCACTCTCACCTTCAATTTACCTAGCCGTGTCTTTAACAGCCCCAAAGATGCCAGCCCTTATGAGGATGGTGATTTTGTAACAAAATAACTACCCTTCCTGAATCTCTCCTTAGTGATGCAGCAATTTTGTGGTTTCTGAAAAGGTCAAGCAGCATTGTTAATACACACCATACGCCTGCAAAGGCATGTAATTCCTCTGTCAAGGTGCAGAGCTTTTGTTTGTGGAAAAGGACTTCTTCCTCTGAATGCAAATTTGGGCATTCCCTAAAACTGAAGGACATGAAGATATGACTGCACTGTCTCCACCCAGTTCGTCATGGAGATTAGACCTTTTTATTTGGGTTGCTCCAAGAAGTGATGCCTGAGGGAGATAAATCAAGTCAGTAATAGTGTGCTTAGGAAAAAAAAAAAAAAAAAAAGGAAAGGAAGAAAAGGAGATTCTTCAATACTTAAAACTTTAGACTTTTTATATGATTGCTTTCAGCCTAGCCTGAGACAATGTAACTCTTTGGACTTTGTAGGAGATTAAATCCAGCTGCAGGTTTTTCAGGTAAAATTATTGCTCTGCTCCTAGGCTGTCTCCTGAGCCATCTCTATTTCTAATTAAGGACTAAAGGAAACCGTTCCTTCTGATGTCAGAGTAGCGTGAAGAAAGCTGCAGGTATTTCTGTGGGGAGGCTGGTGCCATCAGGCACCAGCGTGCCTGGTCTCTCCTCTTCAGGCTGCTCTCATGAGGAGCCATGCTCACCTCACAAACAGCTAAAGAGTGGGTAGCCAACAAGATAATCTCCCCAAAGGTATCACAACGGACCAAAATTTATTAAACATACATACTCTGAGAAGTTTGTTAGTCCATTTGAATTCTGATTTGTCAAATATCTGAGAGTGAAATTATTCGAAGTGTCATGGAAGAACCAGACAAGGTAGGGAGGGCTTCTTTGACTGTGTGGTGGTGATGGTGTGCTGAAAGTGCTTTGAGACTAAGACACTGGTATTTAAACACAATTCATTGGCAAATCCAGTATATGTCTTGGCAGATCTTAGGGCTGAGATAAATCAAAATAAACAGTGTGCCAAATTTGAGATAGTTTAATTTCTATCATAAAACCTTTATTCATATATACCTTTTCCAAGTATTTGACTTGTTGCTCATGCTTTGGTTCATGTCCTTTAAACATGAATTTAAAACAGATGAAGTATTTTAAAAATAACAGTATACCATTTAAAAACTATTTAAATTCACCCTTTTGGAATTTGACCTACATGAAACAAATATAAATGACACTGACTTTTGAGAGATGAGTGTTTGCATGTTCTTTGGTTTCCAAGTCGTACAAAACTGCTTCGACATTTTGGCCCATACAAGCAAAATTCTTCCGTGGTAAACTGATGTGTGAGCAGGCATATTACACATATATGTGCATATATCACTCACATGTGTACACATGCCCCAATGAGCTAAAAATCATGAGATTTTCATGAGCTTGTTCTTCATGGCTTAGCTATGGAAGTGACACACATTGTAAATGATTAAAAAGTACATGTACCTTTGGGATGATTTTAAGTTGCAAATGTAAAAAAAAATAAAGAAGGAAACTATTAAAAAGAATCATTTTCCATTAACTGAAGTGTTTGCAATAAAGACAATTATAGCAGTTGGCAGTATTCTCCTTGAACCAAAACAAATAAATACATTTGGTGACATACTTTCAAGGAAATGTGATTGCTGCAATGTTCATGCAAATAAGGAGCAGCCTCACAAATGCTAGGCATTTTGCCATCTGGTATTACCAAAGGAACACAACTCTCAACTTGTAGCTCTTCCTAACTTACTGCTTATTAGATGGCACGTTAGGCATTGTCACATAGTTCTTCCATTTGCATAATCATTCTGAATTATTGCATGTTGTGCATTGCATTGCCAGCAGTGAACTCATTTGAGAAGGGGATTCAGAAACCTGGTGACTTGTACATCTTCATCAAATATGTCTCCATCCAATAAAGGGATAAAAATGTCCTTCCACTTCAGGAGTATCATGCCAGTGCATTTTAAAATTTGTATGAGCCCTAGTGAATAATGTTGTACTTGTTTACTTCTTAGAAACTGAGTAGAGACCAGTATTATAATTAATCTCAGGGAAGCTGCCCATCTCTATTGGACTGTAGGCTAGATTCCAAATGCAAAGCACCTCAAAGAGTCAAGAGATTCCAGATGGGGTCATGTAGCTGAGGATGAAGTTACAACTCTGCAACTCCAGAAAAACCTAACCTAACGAGCTATTCAGCATGGCAGAAAGTCTGCTTTAGACACAGAGATGGTTGTTAACTGACTTAGCTGATGGGAGTTTGCCCAATGGCATGATGTGGTAACTGAAGACCTTTGCTCACATAGCAGTCAATGACAACTGCTCTGCCTCCGGCCTCAGCAGCATGTGCAGCAGATGATCTCTTGCACGAGGACCCCATGGGGAGGCTTTTCCTATCCCCTTCTTCCTGGAGGAAGGCATTTTCCAAAACTCTGCCCCTACAGTTGCCTCCTCATATGCTGCTTTTCAAGGAGAGCGTGTTGCTGTAAATGACATGTATTGCTCATGAAAATTGTGGGATAAAACCTCAAAAAACCTCAACCACCTGTAAGTGGAATAAGCAAACTGGTGTTTGGATGCTGTCTCCAACCTGCTGTACTGAAACCCTGTGTTCCACAATAAATCCCTGTGTCTGAGAGCCTTGCTCTGTGCCTGGCATCTGCCCTCAGACCCATCAAAAGGGCACTCTGTAGTCCAGTTGGAGTTAGCAGCATTAACAAGCAAACGTAAGATTTTGTGTTCATTTGGCAATTGATGAGGCATTATTTTTGAACACTAAGTGTCTAAGATATCCCATATATTTTCAGCTCCCTCAAGTCTTGAATTTGAAACAGATAGCTGTTGGCCTTTTGTGTGCCTTGCCTTAGGCATACTAGGTAGCATCACATGGGTAGCCGATGCAACATATGTTTTGCTAACTGGGAAGCTGGTTAGCAAGACAACATTTTTCTTACTTACATGTGGTGCACTTACATGACATTAATATATATTTCTACTTTACAGATTTACAGTGCCAGAAGAAAAGCATTAGCTGACCTAAGGAAAATAGGCAATCAGCATACTTGTCACATTGTCCTGAAATAACATGTAAACTTTGATAGACATGTTGGTTTCCTTTGTAAGGAGAATAAAACATAACAGACTGAAATGTGTAAACCTGTGTTGTTCTCTGGAAATTCAGGGAAAGGATTCTCTGGTTTATGTTATCATGCATTAAACTAGAATTCTGGGGAAAAAAAATTATTCTGAATGTCTGTATTGGAGCCAAAATAGTTGATTTCTGAAAATTGATATTGTTGTGTAATGCAGTGATTTTATTCTCTCTCCAGCTACACTCTACCAGCCATACATACACTGTCATGCCAGTATTCATTTATTCACGTTTTGAAGTTGTGATAGTGTCAAATCCATCAGAAAGAGAAATTGTTTCAGTAGTAGTTTCACTACTTGGCTGATTAACAGAGATCAGAAAAAGCAACCTAACTGTGGAAACCACTACAGCATATAGTTTTAACAGCTCTTTAGGGAGCTAGTTAATGAACGAATCACTACAGAAACATCCATGTGAAAAAAGGAGCATTCTCATACAACACTCAGAGGATATGTCATAAGTGGAAATATGTTCATAATTTCTATTTACTCATAGCTGTAATTACCATCTGCCTTAAGAGTACTTTCAGTCTTTGTCAAAGTTGCTTAGATATTTCCTTTATCACATTTCAAGCAGAGAAGTTCTGCACAGGCTAGATCCTGCCTTGTGATTTCTTTTTTATTTTTCTGTAAGAATTTAATTATCTATTCTCTGTGTGAAAAAAGCACCAGCATTCCCAGAGACCTGAGCCTCCCCAGTCTACTTGAACTGGCATTCATCTGATTCATGTTCGTGCTTATTTTTGCCATCTGTCTTCAAAACAGAGTTCCTAACTTTTACGTGCACCCTGGTTTATATGTTGTCCTCTAATTTTTAACTCTTAAAAAACTATTTCTCTTTTTTTTGCTTCAGTGTCTACGAGCCAGATAGAAACGTGCTGCGAAGGAAAGAATGGGAAAGGAGAAATCAGGAGGTGCAGCAGGAGGATGGCACGTTTAACACAAGCTATTCCCTCTTCAGTGAACCGTACAAGGTACATGGTTCCCAGCCGGGTCACTCTTTGTTTATTTATTTATTCCACAGTACAAAAATACAGTCTGAAGAAGTCCAGGTTTAAGTACCCTCCCACAAGTGCTAGTCTCACAAAATTCCCAGAAAACATGCATGATTCATTGAGAATCAGACTTTATGTGTGTGTATATATGTATGTATAAAGCTTCCTATAGTGTTCAACAGCAAGAGTGAAATAAACTAGAAATATCCTAGCTATGTATTTGAGATGGAAGTAAAAGTAGAAGGTGAAGGTGACGGTGCTCTCTTTCTGCAACACTTAGAAGAAAACAGTTGTGTAAGAATAGTGTGTGAAGGTCAAGCAATACAGTAAACATTATGCTGTGGCCAGAATTAGTGTAATGAAATATCTTGGTGTTTGCTTTTTTTTCCCCTAGAAGTGTTACCAAAAGGGTTTGTCTGCTATATATCTTTTGCCTTCACCAAAGGCAGAAGTACCTTAGGAGTCTCAGCTCCCTGTTTTGCTCGTCATGGTAAAAGTAGTTTGATGAGGCACAACCATCTTTCATCACTACCTGTTAGAAGGGTCAAGCAGGATCTTCTGCACTTTGCAGAAGCCCAAAAATGGAGTCCTTGTGAACAGGACCAGAGAGCAGTGTTCCAACAGGGGCTGCTCCTCTCCCCCTGTTAAACCAATGACTTCACCTACACGCACCAAAGCAGCATCATGTATTGTCTGCACTGCCTTTCCAGTAATGTCCAAGTTACTGTTACAGCCACCACGTTGTGAAATCTTTCCCTCCATGCAGCATCACTTGTCCTTGATGCTTTGGGTACTTAAATGCCTCTTTCCAAGAGACCTATTTGGGACCTGGCACTTGGCTTCTACACTTGACTTCCATTCTTCCATTTTTCTGTTTGTGCTCCAGGGTCAACTTTTAGCTTGCTCTTCTTCCAGATTGTTGTTTGTATTTAGTCCCTAATAAAAAAGAAAGATCTACCACTTTCAAACCTTGTCCCTTGATAGAACTCGGCTCTGTCTGCCTTGAAGCTGATCTCCAGCTGCCTGAAGTTCAGATTCATTACAAAGACACTTAGAAACCATGGCAAATGTCTTGAACTCCTCAGGGATCTACTAGAAAAAGTCTACTGTGAGACCAGTCAAGGGTTAATCCATGGAAGAGAGCCTAAAAAGTGTAAGTCAGTTATGTCTTGGTATTTCTTGAGGGCTCTGCTGCAGTGAAGATCTAATGATTTTCCATTTGGTAGGTCTAGTTAAGTAGACTACTCACAAAAAGAACCTGCCCTTTTGCTGCGTCCCCGATACTGTTTTGTCTGTGGTGCTTCAATTTAGTAATACTGATGCTTAAATCACTTACAAAAGTGATATAGTTGGGATCTTTTGTGCAGTTTGATTATTACCTCTGTGCCAGTGTACTGGCTGTCATGACATGGACATGATTTGTCATGTACACACTATTAGTTTCTGAGTTAGGATGTCTGAAGGCACCTCTATGCAACCACAGTATAATTCCATCAACTTTAATAGGAATGGGTGAAAAATCATTGCCATCTCAAGAAGCAGAGAGGATACCGAGTGGATATTCTATGGGGTGATCAGAGTAATGGCTCGGTTCCTGCTCCTTACCTTTAAACATCCCCTATTTTGGGCAAATGTGTGAGGAATGTGCTGCAGAAATACATCCTACAACTGACTTTGTCCAGGAAACATGACAAAAGACAAAGCCCAGGACATCAGTATAACTCGTAGCTCTGTTGGTGTGACAGTCACAGTTGCTTGGGGTGATCAGTCATTGTGATAGCATTAGACATTAAAACTTCATCAGTGATGTACTCTGAATGTCATGTATACACTGGTAATGGACCATTGTGCTATCGGCATTTGTGAGCCTTCAGGGTGGGGCATTTTGATCTTACTGTAATGAGAGGCTAAGTGCAAAAGAGGAAGCCTTTCTGCAAATGCAAAACTGAAACCCACTCTTAGTGCCTTTAAAGATGATGTTCACCTTTTAGGTGTTTCCAGAGGGGAATGAAGTTATAGCTGACATTCACTGCAAGCTCTGATCAAATTCAATATTCCTCTGCACAACTTGAGAAACATGAGCTAAAGCCAAAGGATATGCCATTCAGAAGGCCATATCTGAAAATCAAAGGCAGAGTGGAAATCTCTTGAATCTTATGTCCTCTCTCACCTTGACTTGTATCACTAGTACTGTAACATCGAATTTTCTTAAAAATCCTGACTCTTCAGGTTGCCCCTTATCCTGTTCAAAGTATCCATAGCAACCCTTTATGAAGGATTACAGGAAATCCAGTCTCTTTTACTTAAAATCTCTTTATGGGAAGGGGAGGTGGTGATGAAAAATAGGAAATTCGTTCTGGTTATTTTCTGGACAGAATACCTTGCTCCATTAGCCATGTAAATATTTTAACAAATAAAAAAAAATTCTGATGGCCTTCCATGCAGCCATCAGCTTTATTTTTAGAGGTGTTGTGTGTTGCCATGTTCACATGCATGGATTCATCTTGCACTGTAGAAGAATGTCAGAGCACTGTAAGTTAGACATGTTTGCACAAAATGCTTTTCCTACTTACTCATTTTGTGACCATGTTTTCCCTATGTGAGTGCTTAAATAAGGCCAGCAATATTTCAGAGCAAATAGTAGGACAAACTAAAGCTTAAAACAAGTTACCTCAGATCCCATTATGTTCCCAAGAGGATGTAGGTGAACTCTTCTGTATGAGATCAGCTCAACACAAAATCTAACATCATATCCTGAACATCAGTGTATCCTGAAGGAATAAACAACGCAGACCAACTGTCAGCATATGCCGTGATATACTAGCATATAGTAGTGATACTAGTTTGCTGCATTTGTTCTTCTGATTATCTGGGATCTCTCAGTATAAGATATCTATGTGTGACCTTCACATCCATATCGAAGAAAACCTGATGACTTATCTGAGCTAGTTATTGTCCACAGATAATATGCAATTAGGCTTTTATTTCCTTCCCATACAGATAACAGCCATCAGAAAAAATAGACCTTCTTCTAGGAAAGCTGGACTTGTTAGGGGCAAAACTTGCACATAAATTCTTTCATGCTCATGGAGCTCTTAGAGGCAGCCAGGTGGAGAGCTGCCCTCACAAGCTGTTCATGCTGTAGTAGACTTGAGGATGCCAGGGCCCCATTCCATTTGGTGGTCCTTGTTGCCGTGTTTCTGCAGGGAAAAAAACCTCATACACATGCTGGTTGAATCAAACTGAGTGCAGGCCCAAGATCAGATTTTCTTTCATAGAGGGAAGCTGGAAAAATACTTCTCTACAAAGAATCTACACAAGGTAGAGAAACTACTGGAAGCATAGAAGAGATCCACTGGGTAAAAAAACCATTTTCTGTGTCTTCTGAAAAACAATTCTGTTGGTCAAGGAGATGCCCAAATATAGAAGTTATTTCATCGACTACAGGACACACGTGAGTGTATGCCCAACCTTCTTTCTTTTCAGCTGTATGTGATGCTTCCCACTTTTGAAGCCTCATTAATAGTTTTCTCTTCTTTAGGAGATTGATGTGATTCCTGTGAAGGAACACCCTTTTTTAAGGCCACTTGCTGTCTGTGAATTAATACTTCTTATTTCTTTCCTTGCAGGTTGTTGTCTTTGTGACAATGACAGCTGCATGTACAGAGGGAATAACAGACTGTAGAGGTCGAGCCATCTTATTCCAAGTTTGAAAAGCAAAGTTTCGGATGCAACACTTTTGAGTTTTTCCCTTCTCACTCTCCTTCAATATATATTATTAATATATATTGAACTCTGTTAGCATACTAACAGATACATATCAGAAAGCTGGCTGTGATACATTTTACATAGTTATGAGTTAGTATCCTTGAAAATTGAGGGGAAAAGTTTAAAGCAAAACAGGACAGCTTCTACTGTTTGACATAAGAATGCTTCCACTGTAGTCCTCTGACAGTTTGCATGTGACAATCACAGCACTCATTAGCAGGGAATTTTTGCTTGGGTTTAGATTTTCTTTGAGGAAACCAAGAAAAAAAGGATTCCAAACTGGGGGAGTTACCCTTACATACCCCAGTTTTACAAGGTAACTGATGTATTTGCTACATCTTTCATATTTTTAATATAACTTTAAGGGGATCTTCTCCACTCCTTTTCTTCTCCCTTCTTTCTGTTTTTCTCTAAAATAGAGAGTCTTGAGATGAAATCTTGGCCTTCTGAAACCAATGGGAGTTTTCCCATTCAGACCCCATGTCTGGAAGAGAGAAAGGAGAACTGCACTGCCTCATTACTGTTTTCCTCTGAAAATGTAAAGCAAAGGACATCACACGCCTGAATCTTGGCAGGGTTCAGAAAAATCTCTACTGCATACACACTACACCCTTTTGCTTACAGTGCCTCTTTAAAGCAAGAGTTTTCAATCTTTTCCATTCTGTTTTATTTGCTTGGATTATTTCTTTGTGGAGCTTCTGCATTTTCAATCAGGAAGTAAATGAATTATTTTGAAGACAATAATTAATCTTAAAGGGTAGGAAGGGTGGCTGTGCTCCCTCTGCTATGCACAGCAAGCACTGAACAATGTGAATGATTTGGCAGGGGTTCTGTTCACTTTTTTTTTTTGTAAGAGAAGAGTGCCCTGGAATAAGCATCCTGTCAGAGCATTTTCAAAGAAGGGACATAATCATCTGTACTTTTCTTATTTCCCACAAGCTGTTTTCAGGTCATCTTAGAGCACTTAACTGGCTTAAATTCATTCAGTGCTTACATGGGATGTTGTGTGGCTTCCCAGATGGTTATGAAAATTTAGACAGGCAAAGAAAGAAATTGGAAATGCAGTGTTTTCCTTCATGACTGTAGAAGAGCTTGCATTGGACTATAGGAAAATTTTGTCATGGTCAAATTTAGTCCAAACCATTCTGTGTAGTTGCAATAATAAATTTTCTAGTTTCCAGGTAATATAATTTAAGTACGACATGATATCAGTAATAGATTTCTTTTTTTATATACTCTAAGGCTCTTTATAGCTTTTCCAGTTCAGAGTAGATTTAAGAGGTTGACAAGTGTCTTCAGAGACAATAAGGATTTTCGATTTCATCCCTCAACGCTGCTGCTGAATAAGGCAGTGCTACTTCAGTAAGGATTTCAGCAGAAGCATGCAGGGAATTTTGGGGTTTTTTTTATGTTGACTGATGCAGAACATTCAATTTTTGTTTTGCAGACTAACAAGGGGGATGAGCTTTCCAATCGCATCCAGAATACATTGGGCAACTATGATGAAATGAAAGACTTGCTAACTGACCGATCAAACCAGAGCCATCTCGTTGGGGTTCCAAAACCTGGGGTCCCTCAGACATCCCTCCCCAAGCCTGATGAACATTTTCTTGCAGACTCAAGACTGCCACCACCTCCTCCCGTTTCCAGCACTACTTCTTCCACACCGACATCCTTAGCTGCCCAGCAGAGCAAAAGTACCACGATGGGCTGGCAGAAGGCTGGGCATAATGCCGCTTCAGATGGCCAGCAGAGAGTGAGCAAACACGGACACCGGTCACTGGAGTCACACAAGGGTGGCTTCAAGCTGACGAACCAAAAATCCAATCTGGAGAAACTAAAACGCTATGCATCGAGTCCCACCTCCTCCTCTTCCTCCAACACTGCCCAGCAAAGCTCACTGAGGGACACATTAGGAGACAATATCAATAGAGTGCAGCAGCCGGCAAAGCTCAGTTGTAGCTCAGAAGGAGGAACTCAGGCACAAGAGAGATCGGCAAAGCATGGTGGTGGGCACTGCGTCCAAAACTTCCCACCCTCTCTTGCTTCAAAGCCCAGTCTGGGTCAGCAGAAACCAACAGCTTATGTAAGGCCAATGGATGGTCAAGACCAGGCTCCTGATGAGTCTCCGAAGCTGAAGTTAGCAGCAGAGACGACCAAATCATATAGGGGAGTGCCTTCCAACAAGCCTGATTCTACCAGGCCCAAGTCAAAGCTAGCTAAGTTCAACATTCCTAAGCAAGAAGAAGTAAGTGTTTTTATACTACTTATGATATACCCCATGGATGGATGGAAGATACCTTATTGCACCTGTTTCGTTACACATTTTTAACATATTAGTTTGCATGTTGAATTTTTTTGCTAACATTCGCACAGTATATTGCAAATAGCAGCCTCACAGTAGTTTAAATATATCTCAAAGATATCAGTTAAATGCTGTCTTCAGGACCATAACGCTTCCTACAAAGGCACATTTTCCAGTAGTATATATTATTTCACTGATTTTTTCCTTTGTGTCCTCATAAGAAGTCTGGATGTTTTTTTCTGGGCAGGTATACTGCTTCTTACTGTTCACTGACTTCTTTCTCTTTGGAAAAGATTAAATGAAGTGCATGTGATCGATAAGTAGTTCTGCCATCCTTGATGTCAAAGTAGTTTCACAATCTAAATAAATTACTTAATATAAAATTTGTGAAAAATAATGTGAAATTTGTGGAATAGATGAGAATACAGCAATGAGACTCTCCTTTTAGTTCATAGTTTTTGTTTCAATCCAGTTTCTAAGGTTTGCTTCTAAAAGAATCACCATCTGTAGAAACACAGTGTAGTGAGTTGACCCAATACACCCAGCCATGCTACAAGTATGAGAATGTGTCTGAAAAAGCTTATAGACAGCATTTCTGTTATCAGCAGTAAATATGAAAGATTTATGCTTGGACTTATTTTACATTCATTTATTTCACATTCCTTTTATGCCAGTAGGACACTCTGCTTTATCACTTCAACTGTGATTTTCTGTTTGGTCATTTTGGATGGGGAGGAAATGATTGGTTTTAGCAGAATGAAGGATGATTTTTTTTTCCCCTGTGGTGTATTCGGAGGCCTGTACGCCAATTCAAAGATAGTCACATCATCCTCTTGTGTAAATTTGTGGAGCTCCCATGACTTTAACAATTTACAATATTTATAGGACTAAAAGACTCTATTTGACTGAATCAGTGACTTTCTCAGTGAAGAGACAATGATTGTTTACTCTTATTTGATAGCTGTGTCTTGAGGTGTTTTTAGTCTTAAAATTTTGTTTCTGGCATTCTTAAAGGAGAGAAAAAATGTAATTTTTTATAGGAGTTCTCTGGCCTCTTAATGCCTGCTTTTCAGAAATAGAGTTGACTCTTGTATTCCCCCTTTGGTTCAGTTTGGGAAAGAAATCTCTGGAAGCAATTACTTCTGTGGTTTTTCTATAAGTGGAAGTTCCATCAGTTCCAAACGATATGTAGGTGATATTTTGTTCTTGCAAAAGGGATTGTTTTAGCCTCTTAAGCCAGATTTTGTACGCAAATTTAGCATTCAAAAACTGCTGTAATTGTGCAGATTGATCAGGTAATGGCAGATACTAATATCCATTTAGGTATTATTACCTCTTTCAGACTTGTGCTTCTGTCTTCAAATTGGAAGTATTGTTAGAATTAAAGATGCCTGTGGCATTTATGTGGATCTTTCAGATTTCTCCGATTTACATGTTTGCAACTAGTTTTTTGATAGGCAATCGTTGTCTGAAATTGTCTGAAATTCAGGATTTGAAATTTGCATTCTGAATTTGCCTACTTCAGGAAAGAAAGATTTCATTTGTTGCGTGTAATCCTGCTGATGCATAAGGGTAAGTTTATACCTCAGTTTCTAGATGTGTAGACATATTTGAGATAGCTTTAAAATAAACTTGTTTAGATGCTGTTGGCAATGCAGACTATGGTAGGAGAGAGTGGACTGCAGAATAGCTACTAAAATATTCAACTTCTCACAGATTTTATATGATGCAGTATTGACAAAATAGTATTTTAAAACATAATATAAACATTTCACTGAATTTGAAGGAGGTGGACAAAAGCCATTTTCTGGTAGGTTAAAAATAAATATGAAAAAAAATAGACAAATTACTAAGAAGAAAAATAGTAGGGACTATAGGTGTTGGGGTTTGAAACTGGAGCTACTGAAAGAAAATGTTTAAATCTGAAAGATCGATGAAGGACAATGTTGAGAGCGCTGAGAGTCCTGGTGATAAAACTTGATTTTTTTCCCTTTACCCCGTTTCCTTTGTTCCAACGTTTTCCATCCCAAGTGGCACAAGCTGAAATTGGTAACCTGCTGATACTGCTACAGAGAGAAATATTCACAGAATATCACAGAATATACTGAGTTGGAAGGATCTGCAAGGATCATCGAGTCCAACTCAGCTCTGCACATGACCATTCCCAAGAGTCATGCCATGTGCATGAGAGTATTATCCAAACACTTCTTGAACTCTGGCAGGCTTGGTGCTGTGACCACTTCCTTGGGGAGCCTGTTCCAGTGCCCAGCCACTCTCTGGGTGAAGAACTTTTTTCTGATATCCAAGTTAAACCTCCCCTGACCCAGCTTCAGGCCATTCCCTTGGGTCCTGTCACTGGTCACCACAGAGAAGAGATCAGTGCCTGCCCCTCCTCTTGCCCTCATGAGGAAGTTGTAACTGCAATGAGGTCTCCCCTCAGTCTCCTCCAGGCTGAACAGACCAAGTGACCTCAGCTGCTCCTCATGGCTTCTCCTCTTCATTGCCCTCCTTTGGACACTCTCTAATAGCTTAATATCTGTCTTATATTGTGGCACCCAAAACTGCACCCAATATTCAAGGTGAGGCTGCACCAGTGCAGAGCAGAGTGGGACAGTCCCCTCCCTCAGGCGGCTGGTGATGCTTTGCCTGATGCCTTCCAGGACACGGTTGGCCCTCCTGGCTGCCAGGACATGACTGACTCATATATTAACCAAGACTAAAAGTTTTTTCAGTGTGTATTGCCTAATCCACTGTCCTTTTCATTTTTAGTCATACTTTTTATTTGAAAATGTTTTTCCATCCATATTATTTGTATCATACATCTCCTAATAGAGTAGTGTAAGAATTCTCATGCTTTTTTAAAATTTCTGCTTTTAAACTCATACGTTTCCTGCTTTACATCAAATGTTCACCGTCCTCTATTAGGGATAGAAGTTTTAAACTGCTTTAAGCACAGAAGCTATTACAGTCCTGTGAATATTTTCTGGCAAAGTGGGGCCTCTGTTGTTCAGGGTGAGGATAAAGGTATTGACCAGGAAAGACTTTGTATCCCTTGTGTCTGTGGGAAGAGTAGAGATGCCCTATGGGATGATCATGAGGGAAAGCAGGCTGACAAGAAAGCTACAGCAGTGCCTGGAAGCTACATAGAAACAGAAATGAGAGTGGCAGGAAGCTGCCTGAGAGCAGCCAGAAGAATAAAAGAGGGAGAGGGGCAGAGGGCTTGGGGATAGCATACCTGGAGTGCTGATGGCGAAACGAAGCTTTATGTCTGCTAAAATAAAAGCTGCATGGCTGAGATGGACTAGGTAGGGCAGGTAGTGTGCTCTGGGGGTTAGTGTAGGCAGCACTGTGAGACCACCAGGGTCTCGTGGTCGGCTTGTTGTCCACCAGAACCTCCAGATCCTTTGCAGAAGAGCTCATGTCCAGCTGGTCACTCCCCAGCCTGTACTGGTGCTGGGGTTATTCCTCTCCTATTCAGGAGTTTACATTTCCCCTTGTTGAACTACTTGAAGTTGATGTAAGCTCATTTCTTCAGCCTGTCGATATCCTTCTGTATGGCAGCATGACTGGTGTACCAGTCACTCCTCCTGGTTTCGTTTCATTTCTAGATGTGCTGGGGGTGCCCTCTGATCCATCAATGTCATTACTGAAGGTGTTAAACAGTATTGGCTCCAGGATTGACTGTGGTGATTGGCCTCCAGCAGGACTTTGTGCTACTGATCACCACTGTCCAGACCACTTTTATAATAAAGCCTTTGCTTTCCATCTGAATGTCTAATTTTGTCATTACACGTTTTTTTCTACTTTCAGCTCTTAAAATGTGTTCATAGTGATAACATGGTCCAAAGCCTGTGCTTTTCAGCTTAGCCTAGACAAGTTCTACAGCTGCCTAACTGAACTGAAAACTGAGCTGCAGGAGGCTGAAAGGGGAGAAGTTGTAAATAGGGGAAGGAGGCTAAAAAGAGGAAAAATTGTGGGGTGAGGGGCTGGGAGAAGCTGTTGAGCCTGGCCAAGTATAGAAGTAAATGGTAAGAAATGATCATTTCCCCAGCTCTTGCAGAATTGGGGTACATGCAATGATGAACACTTTTGTGTGATGCTTCAGTTTTAATTTGAACGTCATGTGAGTCTGGGAAATTTCAAGGTCCACAGAGAAAATGAGGAAACAAGAATATATTATAAATCTTCTGGTTTGCAAGTCCAAGTTGAGTCCTGTGTTTCCATACACCTGTGTTTCATTTATAGTACTTTTCAGAATCCATCAGCATCTAATACCTCTGTGCTTACTTTATCCTCTGCTCTTGTAAGACCCCCACCTGGAGTACTGTGTCCAGCTCTGGGGCCGCCAAAATAAAAAGGACGTGGATGTGGACCTATTGGAACAAGTCCAGAAGAGGTACACAAAGATGATCATTGGACTGGATCACCTCTCCTATGAAGACAGTCTGAGAGAGTTGGCTGTTCAGACTGGTGGAGAGAAGGCTCCAAGGAAACCTTTTAACACCTTCTAATACCTAAAAAGGGCCTATGAGAGAGCTGGGGAGGGACCTTCTACAAGGGCATGTAGTGACAGGACAAGGGTTAATGACTTTAAGATGAAAGAGGGTAGGTTTAGATTCGGTATAAGGAAGAAATTCTTTGCTCTGAGGATGGCAAGGCACTGGAACAGCTTGCCCAAGAAGCAGTGGAGGCCCCATCCCTGGAACTGTTCAAGGCCAGGTTGAATGGGGCTTTGAGCAACCTGGTCTGGTGGAAGGTGTTGCTGCTCAATGCAGGGGGCATGATACTAGATGATCTTTAAAGTCCCTTCAAACCCGCACAATTCTGTGATTCTGTGATACTTGTGCACTTTCATTTGTGCTTACAGTTTGAAGGAACCATCACTGGAAAAACAAACACATAATGAAACAAAGTTAAGCCTGTTAAGCCTCCCTGTAAGGACTGAAGAATAGGCATATCATACAAAGGGTGTGTGTCTTCAGCAGGACACAGACTCCTCTTCCGTTCATCCCATGAGATTTTCAGAGAAATAGGGTGCAGAGTTGACTGCAGTACAATTATTATTCACTGGAAATAAAATCACTTGAATACAAATTATAGGCCATTACTTTTCAATACATGAAAAAGGTTGATTTTTAATGCAGTTCAATACTTCATTTAATGTTTTTAATCAGTTTTGGAAAGCCTTCAATACCTTGGCAGAGACTGAAGCTTATAAATTTTTGTAATTGTTTTAATGAGAATAGTTTGGATAGACCTGTGTGTAGAAAGGTAGCAGTTACTCATCTGGGAATTTAATCTTTAGGAGCCAGGTTCATCAGTGTTAATTAGAATCCGTACCCAACCTTCTGGTCTTTCCAAAATTATCATACTGCTCTGTAGAAATGATAGCTTGTCATCTCAAGTACTGCTATTTCACATTTTGAACTACATATAAATTACATTGCTATAGGTAAAAACCCACTGTATTGGATAAAAGGAAAGAGAAATTTGATACCAGGGTATAGAGAAACAAAGGTAGGGAAATCAAGTGCCTCTCTTTTCTAAAATGTTCTTGAGTGAAAAAATAAGAAAAACCTGAGATGGGAAATCATGTTCTGTTTTTGAATTTTGTCTTATAGGCTGCATGGTGCTTTGTTATTACTTTGAAAAAGCCATATCTATTGTCCTTTGCTTACTTCTCCTAAGGGTTATGGAGCAGGGAAATAGAGGTTGTATTCAAGAATGATTATCAATCTAATGGTAAAAAGAAAGATTTGGTTTTGTTAAATTAAGGAGCACATTTATGTGAAATGTAGTTAAAGCCATCATGAGGAAATTTTCTTATATCACATCACGGAGTACTTACACAACTTCTTCTGCCGCAGAAGCAATGCACAATACATTAAGTGTTGAGTTTTTTGCCTTTTTTTTTTTTTTCCATTTTTGCAATTATCTTACTCAGGCAAATTCCTATTTGCCTGGATAAGATACTGTCTGCAGTCAGTCTCCTTTGAGTGGCTATATATAGCTATCAGTATCTGGCACACGTGCTAGCAAGTGTCCTTTAAATCTGCAATCTTTTTTTCACCTATCAGCTCTATCTCCACATAGTAATGGAAAGCAAAACCACCCTACAACTCCTTTTTCTGTCTGAAAAAATTCTTCAAAATTTGGCCTTAATGTTGGTAATTTGTTCAAAATATCTTTTTAGGAAGAGCTTTGGTGCATAGCCCATATAATAAGCAGTTTCATTCCAGTTTAAAATTGAAAGTGGAAGTTCATGTGTGGAAAAAAAAATGCTGTTACATCTTATTTGAGAAGGTCCAGTGTAAACTAAAGAAGGAAAATACTCAATATTAGTGCAGACTTCCTCTGAAAATACCACATATATGGATCTGTGGGACAGTAGAGGGGAAGCAGTGTTTCAGGAGGAAGGAAAAAGGTTTAGAGGAGATCTCAGTAAGTGCTTTTTCTCAGAGGCACAGCGCCACATCCCCTGGCTGCAGTGGAGCCTGTTGAACTGTTGCAAGTCTAAGAGTTGACTCCAGGTTTTTCTTCTGTATTTTCCAAGGTTTTCAGTTCTGTCCCAGAAAGGCAGAAGTGAAAATAAAAGAGCAGATGAAGATGCTTTTATATAAAAAAGGAGGGAGAGATGGAATGCATTAGCAAAAGGGTCCAGAGTTCTTTCGGCACCATTTCAGCATGTGCCCAAAGAGGCTGGAGACATAAGTGTAGAACTAAGTCTGTTGATACTCCTCTACCATTTATTGACCTAACTGAAGAACTGCAGTGCTAACTGCAGTTAGCAATCACAGCACTCAAGTACTTGTAAGTATGAGCCAGTTGTAGATGTTTTCTTTCCCAGATGTTCATGGGAACGAGTTAGCAAGCTGCATTTACAAGCAGACACAATCAATTCATCCCTGTAATGGTAGCACTGACCTTCCCCACAAATAAAGGATGTTTTCCCACATTAAACAGGAAGAACTGCACAAGAGCAGTGTGGTGCAAAGATCCCTGCTAGTCATGGGTTATTCAGGACCTTCAAATGTGTCTGTGGGAGGGCTGTGCATTACTGCTTGTTTTTATATAGGAGAAAGAAGGAGGGTGTTAAATAGAGTAGTGTTGTGAGCTCCCTTAACAAACACGGTGGAGACCACAATGTGAAGGGATGTTTTTTGGTATAGTTTTCAAATTGTGACACAAGTCTTTGCCTTTCTCGCATTCTGTGGTTGCTGAGGCACACAGCTGTGTGTGTGGGCAGCACCAGTGAACACAGTTGGCCTAATCTCTGTGGTTATTCTTCCATGGCAGCTCTTGTGGGAGGAAAATGCATTTAGACACCTTTACTTTTTGAGCTCCTTGCTTTTACTGTTTCTACTCTCAGTGAAACAAGTTTCTTTTCTTTTTTGAATCAATTGTCAATATACTTTTTTCTGGGAAAGCACTAGCTAAACTTATCTATACGTTGTTGGAAATAAAGAATTTAATAAAATCATAGCCTCAAAGTTTTCTGTATGGACTAATTATCATATGTGATGTGGTCTGTGTTTGTTGCTGTGGTGAATATCGTGTTCCTTGTTTTTTATTGGTAGAATAACTTTGATCAGGGTAAAATACCTTGAAACCAAATTTAAACTTACAATTGTCAAGGGAATTCCCTGAGGTTTGCACCTGCTTTTTTGCAAGCTTTCCCCAAGGTTGCTATTTTTTAATTATTGAAAAAATATTTTGATCAGTTCATTGGGGGTTCTCTTATGTCAGATCCTTCCTTTGCTAAAACTGGTCTTTCCATCTTTTCAGAAGTTGGAAAAGTAACCACTTTTGGAGTAAGGATAGCTCAATTGATGCAAGAATATGATTCATTGTGAGAAACGTTTATTCATCTCTCCTTTTTGTTTTTAACCCCTGAGAGTGGATGGTTTGGTTTATGAATCAGCTCTGGAGCTGATACAAGAGTGAATGCATAAAAATGTCCACAACCCTGTATAATTGCTTCGTTAGTTCCTTGTGGTAAGCACTAAAGTTACTGATGAAGGAAATAAAATTTCTGGAATTAAAACCCCCCAGATTTTAATTGCACATTTTGTCTAATTTTTTTTTAATCCATTGTAGTGCTTGTGATGATAACTGTATGTAATAAAAATCCTCCCAATGAGAAACAAAGCCGTCTAATAGACCTCCTATGTAAAATGTGTCTGAGAAGATACTGCTATCAGTCTTCCACCGTTGGCCCCATTTAGCATGGATTGCTCCCAGACCTGTAAGGTATTCAGGAGTTGGAGACAGCAGTCCTTTCTGGGCATGGCCGCAGGAGCTGCATGCTGCAGCACAGTGCTCCTGCCAACATGAAAAGCTGTCCTCAGTGCAAGGTTTCAGCTGAGCATCTTCTGCCCATCTGCTTCATGGCTCTGTAAACAGAACAGTGAGTTAGGATACAGAGAGACCAAGGGTGGGGTTGCTGTGGATTTCAGGTTATTGGTGAAATACTTAGGTGCACTCTGCTTCCCAGACTTCACATTCCCAGACTTAAAACACTGGAGCATTTTATCAGTGTGCAGTCAGTCAGGTGTGGACTCCAAGCCCTTGTTGCTCCTGCAGAGTGGTTATATTAATGCCAACTCACATTTTCTTTTCCAGTAATTACAGCAAGGTAGGGCATTTCTGTCTATTCTTTGTCTTCACAGAAATCTGCAAGGGATCATGTAGGATGTAAAGGAAGTCGAGGCTATTTTAAAATTTAAAAAAAAAAAAAATCCATGTAAATTATTTAACTGCTTTGTTCTGTAGTTTCCCAGTCTTTCATGAATCAGAATGACATGTAAGTGTCACCACTGAACATACTCATGAGGGTCAGGTATGATTGATGAGCAAGAGAACCGAAGGAAGATACAGCAGGTTTCACAGATCACTGTTAATTCCAGCTAAATAAATAATGCATATGTGCCACTGGATGTATAAGGTTAAAGAGGTCAGATCTCCACTAATTGTTGTAAATGCATCCAGCTAGGCCAGAAGCAGTTAAATTCTTTATTGTTGGTCACATACTCACTTACCAGTAAATGAAGACAAATATACCCTTAAATACCTTCATGTAACATACTTTATTCACACTGTGTGTCATAAAGTTGTCATTTCTGTAGCACTTCTGAATATGGAAGATCTATCCCTCTGGTATCACAAAATAGCTTCCTAGAAAAGTAATTAACAGAAGGCTTTGGGGTTTTTTTAAGTTCAGAAAAGATAAATAACGTAGGCGTCTGATTTCCTGTCACTCTTGGTTAACTTTGTATGAAAATGGATAGCTTCCAAATTAAAGCAGGCACCGGACTGTCTGGAGAAAAATGCATCTGTAAAGAAATGTGTACATTACATATTCATGTTGTTCCAAATCTCTTAATTGTATTTTGTATATGACAGTCACATGTTCCGAAATATGGTACCTTTCTTACTTTATGTGTCAAAACCATCATGCCAGAAAGGCTGAGGTTGCTTCTTACATGATTTAGGATAAGCATTTCCTTCCCCAATTTCCCTCATACATGTTCACTTTCCTCCCTCCTCACCAACATGTTTCCCTCAGTGGTGGAGGCTCAGTAAGAAGTGGTTTTACACCACATTTTATTCAGAAGATAAATACACAAAAAACATTCATGCCAGTGAGCCACAAGGTCAGGAATGTTGAGAACCAGCATTTTCTCTCAAACCCAAAAATTTCTATTCATATTCCTCTGCATTTACTGCAAAAGGCTGTAAACTAAGCTTGTGTAGCTAGAAAGAAAGGAAAACCAAGAGTATTTCTTATTAACTCTTGTGACTAACAGATGTTTAGGGAGAGATGGGATGGAAAATGCTTTCTCTACTTTTTAACTATTTTGAAATGAGATGCTGAAGATGTTTTTTTTTCTTGCACAAGCTGAAGATTATTAGTATTCAAATACCAGCAGCATTAATATATTGCTAATCAAATTTTGCATTTATTAAAAGCTAGTTGTAAACTGCAATGATATACAGAGACAGATACAACTTTATGTGACTGCTGCAACTTCCAGACCTGAAATAGAAAAGGGGAAGACAGCTGTGAGATTATTGATTACAAATGTGATCAAACCCAGTATTAAGACAAAGTATATGAAATGGCCATGATTTGCCAGTTCAGCAGTATTTTCTAAAAGGTCTTTTCAAATTTTAATTACAGTCCAGGGACATCTGATGTAAGAAAACATATTATCAAAGACATCTGATAAAATAAAACATACTAGCTGGTTAATTTCTTATTTCATGTAAGTAGCAGTCCAGAGCAGAAGTATGCTGTCTAGAAAAAAGGCATGGGAGGGAGGACCAAGTGCAATGTGAGAATGATAATTGGAAAAATACAATTAGCAGAGAATTAATTGTCTTCCTAACACCAAATCATCAGTGTTCAGCGTGCAGGAAAAGTTAGAAACACATAGGTAGAGGGGACATAACAATGTACTGGGTTCCATACCAGTGAGGGAATCTGAGAAAAGAATTATATGGGAGCTTGAAGAGAAAAGAATGAAATTATGCTTTGGGAAACCCACCGAAAAGGAGTTAGTCACAGTTTAAATTTTTGTCGTCATGGGAGGACCAAGTGCAATGTGAGACAGCTTGAAAAATACCATAAGCAGCAGTAGTAATTTATGATAAAGTTTGCATGAAGGATCTTTCTGTAGCTTAGAGGTGGCTAAGCAGGAACCAAAACTTTATTGTTTTTCTGTGGTGTGTTTGTTCCCATGAGGAAACCTTAGGGAACACCCATCCTTCCTGTGAAGTTCCTGCTCCCAGGTGCGAATGGACCTATGTCCAGAGTACATCCCTGAAAGAAGAATCAAATTGCATGATTGTGGTTGTTTCTAAAGAAGCTTGTCCTCCCATGGGTAGAAAAATTTAGATACCACTACCTTTACAGGTGTGATATCACTGTCTCAGGAGGAAAATGTATTGCCCTTCTTTCCCTCCATAAGCAGTATTGCAATAGGCACAAAAATTGGCTTGCATGTAGATTGGCTTCTGTGGGAGGTAGAAGAGGTAAAAACTCACACTCACGAAGGGTGTGCTAAATGTTTGTGAACAGCCTCTACACAGAACTGACATTTTCTGAAACATAGCAGGTCCTTTCTTCACCCCCCAACTCCCAAGCATTTTACCTTCTGATAATACCCAGTTGCATTCTCATCAATAAACAAATAATGTTTTGGTTTTTACACTCTAATCTATTGCAGTCAGTATTTTCAAAGGTCTTCATAAGCACTTCCCTTGGAAAGGAATATTTTAAATCTAGTTACAGAGGGATTAGCTGAGGGGAAGGTGGGTGGGGACACGTTCTGTGGTGGGGCTGCTGGCAGAACAAGCCAGCTCCTTCTGGCCCCATTTGCTGGTGGTACATGTTGAGGGATCAGATGGAAAGTGATGTGGGAGGTTGGGGTAGAGGACAGGATGGCGCACCTGGATCGTGCACCGTATTCCATCCTCAGACCAAGGATAGACAAACTTGTGGCTGGCACAGAGCAAGCACAACCTGGGTGAATTGGTGTCAAAGCAGAGTGCAAAACTGCAGGGACTGACCCCTCCAATTCTGTGTTCTGACGTTTGCACTACAGCCTGTCACATAGCAGAGCGGCACATGAAACGCTTCCATTACTTTGTGCTGGAAATGGAAGTTAACACAGAAGCTTAAGTAAAGGCTTCTTACTAAACTCTAAGTTAATGTTTCTCACTGTATTTCTTCTTATCATGTGGGTTACTTTAAGACAGAGACAGTTCCTGAGTGATTATGTCACTTACGGTTTACCACTTCCATGTGAGTTATTCACTGCACATCCTCCACTAGAAATTAATAGGAGTTTTTCCATTGCAGTGGTAGCAAGATCAGGGTTTGACAGGGAGCAGTATTTCTTTTCTACATTGTATGAACTTCCTTTGGTCAAGAAGATATTGCTTGAGGGAAGACAGTCTTTTTTTTTCAGTCTTCCTTTGCTTTGTTCTAGAAGTGCAGATGAAATATTTGTGGTGTTTTTTTGGCATCATTATTACGTTGAAGAAAGTCAGCAATAGTAATACAGAATAACAATCGGTGGCAGAAGTTGGCATTTGAGTTCAGAAACACTATGCTGCCTTAATCTGTTAATTTCAGGACATGTATTTAGAGCATCAGAGGAGCTTCTTGACCAGTCTGAGGTACTTGAGTAATTTTTTTCTCTCTTGTAATTAAAGTTTCTAGCTCCCTGTTCAGAATCAGTTTCTCACCAACTGTTCAGTGAATAAATCTATGTGAGTGATTTCCTGACAGTTGTACATTAGGAATTATGGCATATCTCTGCTCATAACTTACAGGACTATCTCAATACAGAGAAGAGACCATAAAACATGCCGAATGGGGATTTCTCAGATATGCTAATTGCTGCTATATAAAGAGCACGGGATGAAGAGCTGACACAGAGGAAGTTCAACTAAAAAGTACCTGCCACAAATCTTTGAAGGTTCACAAAGAAGCAAATCCTGCTGCTGCCACTTCTTGGCAGAGCTCCACTGAGCAAAAAGGGTGTGTAGCTGAGTGAACTTGGTCAGGGAGGGCTGCAGCTCCCTGCAGGTTCTGTGGCCAGACAGGGGCTGGGACAGAGGTCTGTGACTCTGGGAGCTGCTGCCAGCATCTGGGAGCCTGTGGGATCAGCACAGGACCAATACAGGAAGCAACCTCCACCTTCTCAGCTTCTTGGGTGTGGTGCTCAGGCGGGGTTCTCATCTGTTCTAGTGCATGTCTAATTTATTTCTCTTGAAATGGACTGGGACACATTTCTCACTCCCATCTTCTCATCTATGAGCTTGGCTCTCAAAATAAACCTGCTGTTTTCTTTAGACTGAATTTTTGTGTATTCAGTGCAAGGGACATCCACTGCCTCTTCTGTGAAGCTTGGCTTTGCCATTCAGTGACAAGAAGATGTTGTCCATGTAAATCATCCTCCCATTTTTTTTTGCAAAATTTGTACTAAATTGACACTCATGCCAAACTTTGCAAATGAACTGCATATCTGTAGAGTACCACAAAAGAATTTACAGTGAAGAAGGGGAGATACAGTTCCGCAGATTTGATGTAACCAGGTGCGAGTTACATTCTTGTAGCTTTTTTAAATTATACACTTTGTGCAAGGACTACAGATAGATATTTTTGCACTCAGTGTAGTAGGGCTGAATCACTGAGCTCATTTATAAGTAGGCCATTAAGGATCTCTGTTTAATACTGATTTTTAGCCATTGCACTTGAAGACTTTACCTCAGGTTGACCTGGCAGACAAAAATCAAAATTGCTGTGTCCTAACAGCAGCTCTGGTACTTCTGCTGATGCATGTATATATCTTTTTGTGGTAAACAAGTTTTTTGTACTGTCTGTGACATACACATCTTACTAAAGATAATAATTAATGTGGAAAGATGAAACCAAAAAGTTATTATTCAATAATTTCAATATAGAATACTTTTTTTAAATAAGTCATCTAGACAAATCAAACAGTATCAAATGGAATGTGCCTTTTCAGGCCCTGTGGGAATTTCAGCTAATGAACTGAAGAGTATCAGTTTCTAAACAGGCAAGAAAGTCTGCTTCATTCAAAGAAATAAGTTCAACTATTTGCCTCCTTATTTTAAAATCATGGTTTTGAACATGATCACATAATATGCAAAAAGTAACTTCGGTTTTTAAACACCAGGCAAAATACAATTAACTTTAAAATGATAAATTGTCATGCTAAAAAAATGAATTTTCTGTCTTCTGGGTATGACTTTTTTTTTTATATCTTTTAAATGTGATGATGTCACCCTGTGAGCCATTAAAGCATTATCAATGAACCGGCTGTGTGTTTTCTAATGGTTACTGTGGAGTTGGAAAAGACTCTGCAATGTTCCTGCAGTTTGTTCATCATTTTTGTTTGATAATTGTCCTAAAAATCCATGACAGCTACTGAGTTCAGAAATTTGATTTAACCAAGTATAAATATAGGCAGCAATTTAGACTGTTCTTACTCAATAGGAAAATGTCTTTGGATAATAAGTGGATTCCTATCTAAATTCATGAGTTCTTTTATGACATTTTGGGTTAAGCCTGAAATAGATTAATCTTTTTCTGATAAAGTTGCATAAGCTGTGATTTCTCTGGTGACCACATTTAATTGGATATTAAATAAAGTGCTTATCTTTACACCAACAGGTTTTATAGGCTGGATTTCACAGATTAAATAACAAGTAGTAGGCACACACAATATTTTTTTTGATTAAACCACGATATGCTCAGATTAAAAATTAGAGTGTCTTGATTCAGGCTGGCTTTTGAGGTACATGATTGCAACTGGAAGTTAAATGCATAGAATAGAGGGAAACTGCAGGATGGTGCAGAGAACTGTGAGGACAGGTCAGCTCTGTGTAGTCTTCCTTTCCTGCTTATTCTTCAGCAAATGTACAGCGGGGTGATTTTTTTGTTGGGTTGGATAAGAAGCATGAATTCCTGATAATGGTTTTGTAAAGCTTGAGGTCAGGATTCATTATGCAAGACGCTGTACAAGCACACAGCAAGAGACATCCTATGATAGAGCCTATCAGCCCTGGAAAGGCAGAGGAAAGGTTAACAGAAGCCTGGAAAGTAAATTAACCTATAGCACCTGAAGAAAGGAGATAGGGACAATGCTGAGAGAAGTACCCAGATGGAAAATCATAGATGGTGTTTGGGAGGAGAAAGTCTTAATAGGGTGAGCAAAGACCACACTTGGGAGGAAGAGTGATGTAAGGAAGAGAGATGGAGAAGGTGAAGCTGAAAGCGCAGCCTGGCTGTTACAGGAGGCATTTGTTTGGTGCTCCGCTTGCTGGAGAAGGCAGACTGACAGAAGGGCTCCAAAGGGGCAAAAGTAGTTAAGACTCGCTGCATTTTGTGTAACGATAATTGAGGACACTCTTTGGAGCTGAAAAGACACTTCTGTCTCAGAAAAAGGCAGGACGTTGAAGGAATTCGGCTGGATGGCTTGAATGCATATGTGAGATCTGTTGAAAGGAATAGAGCAGCTGTGCAGAATGAGACAAGAGGGGAAACACCAGTGTGAGCCGGAGGCCTTACAGGGGAAGGAAAGAAATGAAGACATTTGAGTTTGAGTAAGCTGTGCTAAACCAAATGATGTGGAGCTCATGCTAATTACCAATTTTTTTCCCACTGGTATGACATATTGTGAATGTGAACATGAACTGATGCCTTCCTGTGTAATCAAGCCTACTTTTGACTTTCTGTGCATGGAGCTGGCAGCCCTCTGAACATTTTGTTGGTTTTGTCCTCATGTATGGGGTGATAGAATTGCAGTAGCACTAGACAGCCAGCTCAGGAACTTGGACAACCCTTTCCTGGTGGATTTTTTTCATCTTTGGTAAGGTCAACCAGGAGGAGCTGTGGTGTGAGTTTGTTAGGGAGTTTTTTTCGCCTAAATAAAATTGACCCATTTCACAAAGCATGTAGTTGTTCCCAAGCTAATGTCAGACTTGGAAATTGTAATTTCTGAAGGCAGCTTACTTCTTACAGCAAGTTGGTAAAGGCTGGCAGTGCTACGGGTGCCGTCCATCGTTGTCAGGGCTCTGGTGACACCTAGCCACTGGCATTGTTTGGCTGAGATTCAAGGCATGAGGTGTTAAACATTCTGAGTGTGTTACTGAAAGATAAAAATAGAAAGTAGTTCCATGAAGTAATGGAGACGTGCATAATGGCCTTGTGCTATATTTCAGTCTAGGGTCACCAGGCCCTGTCTCTTTGCCTAGAGTAGTAGAAATAGCTGGTGTCCAGATGATAAAGATGTTGACAGTTATCTTCTCTATCTTCCAAAGACCACACAAAGCCGAGCCTTTTCTTTCTACTTTCACCTAATTTTCTTTAGGTTCCTGTCTTGTCATGATTTTGAAATTGGCATGAGGCGGTTTTCTAGAGGAATTTCTTTTGCCTTCTTGGCATTTGTCAATGGAAAGCATCTTGTTAAGAATTTTTTCTCTAAAGCCACATTTTTGTTAAGACTTTTAGGATGGTGATCTTTTTGCTACCTCTCACGGAAGTCAGCTAGTAAATTAGAAGCCTTTATTATCCCCTAGACTTCGGAAAAATGGTAAATTACTTGACTTTTTCTCTGACTTGTTTTATTTCCAGTAAAAAATGAAACAGCATTTCCAAAAAAAAGAAGCACCAGGAAAGGAATGACAAGCTTCAGAACTTACATTGCTTTTAGAGGCCAAGAGCTGGGTCATGGACTATATCAGTTCACAAGCACATACACTGGTTTCTTTGGAGAGGAAGGTTGTGCAGGGCTGTCTGGTGGCAGCCACAGCCTGCCTTCAGGGATGAGCCAAGATGCCTCTCAGTGGCCAGCTGGGAATTCCCAGGGATGTCTGCAACCTCTGTTGTTAGCAAGCAGGTGGCACATTCCCTATGCAGTTGAGGCAGTGGTAAACTATTATGTGGTAGCTTGGAGACTTTGTGACTTTTCTGAGCAGAGCTATATCTGTTTCTGAATGTCATGCAAAAACTTGAGTATGAGTCAGCACGTAGCGTACCCTTAGAGGCGTGCTTTGCAAGGGGGGCTGTTTTGTGTGTGGACCTCATTTCTCCCCTAATGAGTAGACCTGTGGAATTGTTCAAAGGGAAGCAGATTTCTATAAGTATCTCTGCTCTATTAGGGTATCAGTGCTGAGATTGCAAAGACAGTATCTAGATCAGCTCAACATATAGGTATGTTTCATTTGTATGTTACAGGGACCAGGGCCTTTACAGGTGTAAATTGGTCTTGTGCCACCAACATTGGGCATTTACCTTTTTACTTGGTGGTGTCTTACTAGATGCAAGTAAGTTCCCAGTGTCCATGCACTCTAACATTAGTTTAATCTCTGGTTTAACAGAGGGTCTTTGTACACAAATAGAGTGTTTCTAAATTGTCAACACAACAGCAGAAGCTTAAGTGCAGTTTTTATTCCAATAAAGATGTGATGAAATTATGCCTAATGGTCTGCAGGCTGCAATTTTATATGCACTTGCAATGCTCCCATTGACTTCAACTGTTGTTGTCAAGGTACTTCAGTACTACTGAGCTAAGGATCATTACCCTGTGCTATTACAATACATTAAACTAATGCTACCATTTTTCTATTATAATAACAATACCTGGCGACTGAAGGCTACCTCCGACCCAATAACTTGCAATCAAATATTTGACTCAGATTTCAAAATGCATATAAATAACGAGTCTTGACAAAAATGTCCGGATTAGACTAGCCCATCCCTCCTCCCTGGTCTTTAATTCTTCACATGCAAAAAAAAAAAAACCAAACTTGACGTTGATGAACAGTTTAGACATACTAATGTTTTTAAGAACATAAGGATTTTAGTTTATAAGTAAGTTGGTTAAAACTACATTTAAACTAAGCTTTCGTGGACTTTCATGCAAACAGTGCTGGAATAATATATCTGTACAGTACATATCCCAAATACCAAAGCTTGTGTCCTTCAAAAACAAAGCAACTCCCTGACTGCTGTTGATGCAGCATGCATCAGGGAATACTTATACAAGTGTCCTGGAGCCAATCTCGGTTGTCTGACTTCTCATATTAAAACCAACCCACCAATCTATCATTTTTTGCTGAGTCCTGTTTGCCCCAATGTCATAAAAAATACTGTACTTAAGTGCTGTGGGGAGATAGCTTTGCAGAGATTAAAATTAATACTCTTAAATACATAAATAAAAGCAAATTCACTGATTATATAGCCTTTGCTACACTATCTGACTGTTTGCTACTTCATCTTTTTTTACTGCCTGAAAAAGGAAAGCAGTAAAGAAACTACAAAAGGCTTGAAGAGTGGAACCAATACTAACTTTAAGATAAAGTAAACCACAGACTAGTTGAAAAAAAACCCATGACCCTGAGTTTCCTTGGAAACCTCTGCAAACTCATCTTAAAAATGTACACACATCTGCCAGACAAACAGGAATGAGGACTTGATAACCAAAACAGAATCCAGATGTGAACAAAAATGGGCTTCTTGCTATTACTCCTGTGTCACTTGAACTGCTCGTCTACAGCTAAGATATGCAAAAACTTGTTTGATACTTCTACATTTTGATACTGTTTTCTCTCCAAAATCCAGAAGTTACTTGTTTATTATTATATGTTGTTTGTCATTAGGATGGGAAAGATCCTTAACCATATCTAAATTTTTCTTTAAACTTTTCCTTTTAAGAATCAGCTTCCAAGAGCTATTCTTCAAGATGAAAATGTTGTTATGAAAGAACAAATAATAAAGTTATGCACAGATCTGAAAAACTGTTTTTTAAGACGTCAGGCCAACAAGTTTCATTGCAAAGGTATTTCGTGGTTCAAACTCAGGGCTTATTCTAATATGCCTAAGAATTTTGCATGTGGAACATATTCAGCCTTGTTCAGAAGTCCTAATTTGGCCTCCTTTTTCTATGCATGTGAACTTGCAGATGCAGAATCACCTGCTTGTGCACCTGAGCATCAAGTTTGATGCCCACTTAAAGTGTAATTTTAAGGGTACATAGGATTATCAGCATGTAAGATCTAGTATTGGCATCATAGATGTGTCCAAACATAACACTACCTCGACAGTGTGGCACCTCTCGTGTGCCTTGCTAAATCAAGAAAGAAAAGGATTGGCTGGTGCAGGGTCAGTGTAACAAGAGTGTAGCAAGAGAACAGATTTGCAGTGCTCGTTAGGTTCAGGGGCTGGCCTTGGTTTCTGGTACTGTTGTCTCCTCATGAGTATCTTCCACTGCCTGCGAAGAGCATGATCAGCTCTCTCTATTTCCAAAGAACAGCAATAGGAAGCACTCAGATGCTGTCCTGAGGGCTGCACAAATTGCCAGTGTTGCCACACTGGGTGAGCATGGTAGAGGCACCTGGAAGGTTAAAGGAAGTTTCTTGTATTATCTGGCGGCCCCTCCTGCAAAACACAAATAAGATGTACATGGGAAAAAGCATACATATCAGCACCACTCTGCTTTCCTGGCTGTGTAGCCCCTTCACTGTTAATGAAGATTTCATTTGAATTCTTTGCACACTGGTTTGCTGTTAAAATCTTGACGTTTCCCATTTGCAGATACATATATACTTCTGTGAAATAACACTGATGATGCAGTCATTAATTATTTGCCTTATAAAGGTGTCCACTCTCTAGAAACTGGTTCTCAAAAAATAACCTTTTTTTTTTTAAGCATGCAAAGATGTGCATGCAGATATCTGCAGGAACACTTTACAAGTCCCAATCTCTCCATATAAAGGTAAGTAACACTAAAAAGTGCAGATTTTAAATCCCAATGCCTGTAATACACAGTGAATCAGCTTCTGAAATGAGTACCAGAAGAGGAGGACTGAGGACACAGAGGTTTGAGTACCTATAGTAAAGATCTGTATTCAGGCTTCTTTGATCAGACATACATCTGTCTGAAAAATAACTGTGCTCCCACTTAATCATCTAATTCTGCACAATACTTAAACAAATTAATTCTGCAGAGGGATTTAAATTGAACAAATGTATTCATTAGGGAAAGCATAGTGGCATGCCCGAATGGCTTAAAATACATCTAAGATGAAATTGTTCTTCATGTTATCAGCAGATCTGCAGTTTTGCTCTTTAGACAGTCTATGGGCCTTGATAATCACGTTCTTTCTTCAATTAATACAGATTTACAGACAGGAAACAATTAAAAAAAACTGTTATGATAGTTTGCATAAAACCAGCTAGGTTATTTAGCTATGAAATAGTATTGCTAAGAAAGATCTATATTTGGAGTGAGGAGAAAAGAAGCTAGAGGTCATTGTGTTCTAAGAGAGGCTCTCAAGATACTGCATGCAGCTTCTGATGGACATACTGCAGTTGTGGGGGTTCAGTCAGTGTTGCATTAATAATCCCACCCTGCTTTCACAAGGCATGATGCTATACCCTTTTTACTTTGAAAGGGTTGCATTTCTTCTCTGCTAAGTGATACTAGGTGACCTTTTAAATGTGTGGGTAAATGAAGGGGCAATAAATTCCATGCATGTCATGATTAAAAGAAGTAATTCTCATACTTTCCCCATTTTTATCTTCCTTTGAAGGCACACCATTTACAAATAGAAGTGCCTGAGGACAGTTCAGAAAGCAATTCAAAATTGTATCTTATTGGACATGATAGCAAATTTTGGTATTGGATTGCATGACTGAAATGTAAACTTATTAGGTATTAGTGTTGCATTATATTTCATATTGAATAGGTTTGATGAGCAAAGAGAGAGGATTAGCATGCAAACCACTCCCATTGTTTCATATTAAAAAGTGAATATTTAAGAGCTGAAAAAGCAAATTTGCTTCAGTTACACAGCACACATTTTTCAGTATGCAAATGTGCTGCATCTGTGTATTTGTTTTGCTGCAGATACTACCAGCAAGAGTTTAGTGATGAAATCTGTTCTTAATTATGATAGCAGCTGTTGGAGCAGTAGCCATTTTTTTCCTCCTGATGTGAAGTTGCCTGATTTACTCATTTTTGTCTGCATTTGTCAGGGCTGCCAGTGCAGAGAGAGAACTCTTTGTGAGGGGTTGCAATTTGTTTTCTGTGCGAGAGCCAGTGAAAATTGACTAAATCTGCACAGCGGGGTAGTTTTATCTTTTCTTTTCCTGCATTGCAAGCTGTTGTACCTCTGCTCCAGCACAAGAGGCCTATAAAACTACCAAACAAATGAGGGAGCTGTTAAGTGTTTCAGCAAGTATCTTAAGCAGCAGTTCATGTAAACGAACTATGCCTTAATGAAGAAGGAAAAAAAGACTGACATCATAGCTGTGGGACAGATGGTATTAATATAATGAATTGATAAACACTTTGGAAGCTTATTTTTCCTTCCTCGGTTATTTCATTCCATCTCTGAGCCCAGTAGATAACTGAAGTTTGTAAATGCCAGACAGTTTAATACTCTTTTCCTCAATATTTTGATAATAGCAAAAAAGAAAGAGTGGGAAGATTATAAAAGCATGATAAAAAAACTTGTATTTGAATACTTGATCTCTTACAGTAATTTGTTAACGAGGCAATGCTGTTGCAAATCAACACAGAAAACGACCAAGAATGCTTCACAGTGTAATGAAAAATTGGCTAAAAATTGCAGTGCAAATGAAAACAGAATAAAGAGAAGACATAAGTTATTGATACTAAAACTTCTGTGCTAAAAGCCTACTGAATGAAGCATTTATCGTCTCCCTACAATCACAGACTAATAGTCTGTTTCACACTGGATTGTTTCCACACCAGTATTTTATGCCTTGGGTTTTTTTTTTTTTTATCTAGGCAACACTAAATTTAAACAGATTTCAGCCCTGCTCCTTTTTCAGTTAACTTTTTGATGCCTTATGCTGTGTCATTGAAAGTGAAAACGGCATGAGAATAGAGTGAGTACTGGTATAGGTCTTGAAAGAATATGAAAATTTGCCATTCTTTATTGAGAGAAGCAATTTGCTTTTGCTTCCACAAACAGAAAGAGTTCAACTGATTGTATAGCTCTTCACTTAAGATAAGGATTCTCCCTTTATTTTTGGCAATTCAACTTTTCCTCTTTCACTTTTGACCTTCAAATTTTGTATTTAACAAAAAGAAACACAGGGTCATGAGAAAATGAGAGAATGCAGGTAAACTATGCCTTACTTATAAACAAAGGTTATCTCGAAGTTAAGCTATTGGAAGTAGTAAATCTGTAAGGATAGATTGTTTCTCAGTAGAAAAATACGCTTATGTGTCATGGGGATGGTCATAACAGGAATTGATGGTCAGAATAAGAATATGGGCATGGGTAGGATGGGAGAGTCATCAGGAAAGCCTATCCACAAGTAGTTGTTTAGTTTAAAAAAAGGAGGAAGAGCATTATACAATAGATTCCAATGAGAAGCTGGAATGATATAAACATGTAGTAGGTAGACAGGAAGACATGGTTCTTTATCCAGTTATGAGCAAAACATACTGTAGTAGGGCTCACCCTGGGGTACCACTGCCTGTCTGCTGCCAGTGCAGCCACCTTTGTGGTGGGTTACAGCAGGGCATCCTCACTGGAATAAATATCATCTCTTACCATGTACAGACTCCTAGTTTATTTTTATGAGCTTTCCAAGATGCCTTGGAATTGGTCATGGCCAATTTTACCCTTCTGAGCTGTATATGTATTGTTCCCAGTAGCCCGTATGTTAGAATGCAGCCATGAATCTCTGTGGTTCCCCATATTTTCTTTAAGTATGACTTTCTTTAGAAAGGTACTTCAGCTTCTGTTGGGAAGCCCAGATGCTATTGCTACTGGAATATAAAAAGGATTTTTTTGACTTCTTGTCTATATAACATGTGTGTTTCCAAGTCACAAGCTTGTTTTCATGAGAAATATAGTTGAGAGGAAAGCAAGAGTAATAATGAAGTTACTGGAGAAGTGAGGAAGGTCCGGATTTTCCACTAAAGTTACATTTAAAATTTGTCTTCTCTGACTTTTTATTTTGACCATTTCTTGTCTTCTGGGTGGACCTACCGTTAGATATTTTTAATACAGATGTGGTCATGTGAACTAGTGACTCAAGGCTCCAGTTGCACTCAGTTGAAATAAATAGTCTATTTTTAGGTGCAATTAGTCCTACTGTCCCAAATGTCCATTTGGAATAAGATAAATCCTTAAAAGCATGTAACACTCTCCATCAACCAGCAAGGGAATGTAGAGCAGTTAGCTTACATGTAGATATCTAGTTAGTGAAATAAATGCCTTGCTTTCTCTGTCTATTTTTTATTGCTGCTGTGCCAAGCATGTTGCATACCTAAATAATTACTGTAGTTTTGAACAGTAGTCACTGAGCCTGTAGCTGTGAATTGCATATTATTCACTTAGTGGATTTTTTTCCTCTCAAAAAAACACCATTTACAAGAGGTTATAGGTTTTAGCAAGGTGTCTTCTCACTTCAGTATCGTGGTTGTGGTAATAAATTTACAGAAATGTTGCTCTGTAACATTATGTCACTGAAATTTGCTGACATAGTAAATTGAAAATGGAATACAGTGAATTATGGCTTATGACTTCAGCATATGTTAAAAAGGGTACTTTAGTAGAAGAGATGCATGTGATACTAATTACACTGTGAAATCACACTATAATAATACTTCAAGTAATCACACTTCAAAGTGACGTTTTCTTAAAAGGCATTTTTTCAGGGATGCTTTCTATTCCAACTTCTTATGCCTTTTCCTTATTATATGAAAACATTTACTTTTGTGTTGGCAAATATTTTCAAATGTATTCCTTGTAGAAACAAAGGTCTAATACTGCATTTGGATCAATGCATGGTGTTTCAAAGCACTTGAGGCAGTAAAATGTTTGCTCTTTCTAGATGACTTGATGTGCAAAGAAAGGAGATACGGTCTTTTCATTGAGGCAGAGAAGAGATTTAAAGACATATTATAGGTGTCACCTCCTGCTGGCTGGTAACTTATGATCTGTCAGCCGAGATAAGGGAAAAAGATGCCCTATACTCAACACCTTAAAACCTGGATGATTTAGAAATGTGTTTCATCAGGAATTTGGAGAAAAAAACATGCCCAGTCCTTGCTGATCTGAGTAGAAGCTCGGCAACAGTCCCTCAGGGTTAGGACTGAACAAATGGGACATTTGATGCACTTCTGCTTCTCTACCCTGCCTTCCCATGTTCCCACAATTATGACTCGTTTGAGGATAAAGCAGATAGCCCTGCCTCCCTGATGGAGATGCACACTGAAACACTCCACAACTCATCTCCAGCATCCCATGTGGAATGGGCTTCTTCTTGTGATGTTTATTATCTTGTAATCATCATTGCCACTGCAAGATGCTTGTAGGGATTTATTTTTCCTTGGGTAACACGAATGTTTTCCTCCTGGATGATTCACACAACTACATGACTTCTGGAGCTACGGTTCAAAATGTAAGATCATAGAAAAGTGCATAATGCATAAAATCTGTATCAGTGTAGTTTTAAAATTCTGAATACCAGATTTGCTCTCAGTCCTTTCTAGAAAAAGCATGATATCTTTGTTGTGTAGGTAGACAAAAGGAGAAGTCCTGGCTCCACTGAAGGGAAAGGTAAATTTCTCATAAGCTTCAAGTTTTAAAAAAAAAAAGCTTGGCATATTATTGATACAGCTAGATTAGTTTTCTCTTTGTGACTAGTAGATTCTTCAAGGCAGTTGGTGTAGAGATGAACAGAACTAACTGCTTTAGTTGGAGAAAATAAAAAAAAAAACAAACCAGAAATGTTGAAATAGTTAATTCCAAAATTTTGAAGTCAAATGTTTCAGATTCTTAATGTGAAAGAATTCACTTATTTAAAATTTTTCCTTAATTTCTTATTCTTTAAAGGGATAAAATTATTATAATATCAAAACATTTGGTTTCAAAGCTAATTAATTTTCTTGATGGATATAGTAGAGTTAGTTTAGTATTCCTTCTTTCCTTTTTGAAGGCAAAAAAATGGCAAAAATATCCAGCTCAAATGAGAGTAGTTTTTCTTAAAATTTTAACTTCACCTACCAACCCAGAAAATCCATTATTTTCACATTTTTAATTTATGGTAAAGTCTTAGGAGCTATTTTGGGCATATTGTGTAAAAAACTTTAAATATTTATGAATGTATCAAAGTCTGTGACACAAGTAGCTTGACTATCAGATCTGTTTTCTGAAGTAAACTTTATAGATATAACTCTGTACAATGAAGAAAGTCTTGCGTAAACTGATGTCAGAAACATTTCATTATAAAACATACGGTTTAAAATAGAAGTGGGGGGAATCCAGAAGCTGTTTTTTGTCCTTCTGTCTTATGTCACTGTAGACTGAACTATACTGAATATTTAATTCATAGCCAAGAAATACATGATTTTTAGTGGGTTTTCCTACTGGAGTACAGTTCTCTGTGACTTAATTGGAAATTTAATTTAATTTAAATTGAAAAGTTTTTTCATTTGTGAAGTATTCCCATCAGAAATCTAGGATATCTTGCAGAATTAAACTCTGTATCATTGTTAAACCTTAATTGACTATTTCCCATCTATGTACTCTCATAGTCATAAGTCTCTGTGTTTGAATTTTGCATTGTGTGTATTTGATGACACACTCCCTTCTTTAATGCATCCATTTTTTCCTAAAGAAAGAGTGACAATGAAAATAAATAATTAACATAGAAGTTGGAAATTGATTAGTTTATTGAACATTTGCTAAGAAAGTATTGAAGTAAACCTGCAGTATAGGTGTTTTGGGTAAAGGACCAGCTAAATTTTGCCCTGAGGGAACTCACAGGCACCTTTCCAGGAGCATCACAGCAGTATTTGCATTACACGGAGTGAACAGTAATTGCCATTTTCTTTAATGCGGAGAAAGGCTGCAAAAGTCATTGTGTTCAAAGTCCTTCTGAATCAGAGTGGCTTCCTTTTCCTACCAAAGTGGAGTGTTTCTTCTTGGGGCCAGCAGTCCTAAACACCACATCAGGCAGAGGAGACCTAAAACTATAGCTGTGGAAGACAAGACAGGTACAAACTGCACAAGAGAAGTGTATGCCTTTGGTCCCACTTCAATAAATCCTATCCTAAGCTTTAGGGGAAAACCACTGTTTAATTGCCACTTGAAAAAACTTTTATTTCAGTCAGCACAGTCCTCTGGAATATTTTTTAGAAATCAAGTCCTAGCATTTTGGCTGCACAACTTACATCATCATTTCACTCTCTGTGTTCTTAATAGAGTTATGGAAGGGAAGAAGAACAGGACAAACTAGCAGGGAAGATTAAAACAAGAAACCCACCCGAGGAACCAATACATTGCTGACCCACCACAGTCCCATGTGGATGGTTATTTCTGTCCTTGCTGGTGGCTGGGCTGCAAACTCTGTCAGTGTTCTGGTGTTAGTTGAGTACCAATGGTGGAGAGAGCTGGCTTCCCTCATGGGGTTTGTACGTCATCTTCCATGAGGCTGGAGAAGAGGGTACGCAGAGTGGTGAACCCAAATCGATATTGGTAGTACTTGCTGCTGCACCATATTGACATTAGAAGGCCAGGGCCATTTTTTCCAAAAGTGGAAGACTAATAATTTGTAGGCATTGACCTGATGTTCTCCTGTCAATTCATCATCGCACCCAGTGACCACTGCTGATGTGAAATGAAACTTTTTGAGGTTTTTGCAAGGAGCGGGATTGCTGCTTTTTGTGCTAATTTGGCAACTCTTAGTGTTGTTTTAGTTACTCTTAGGGTGGAGACAGTTTCTGTGGGTCTAGCACAGACTGAAACTTTGTTGTGCGCTCTAGAAGCGTGGCCCAGGGAGTGCCACAGTTGAAGTGGGGAGGAGTTCAAGAGAATGGTGAGTACTCAGCCTTGAAACCAAAAACCATCAGACCCTGCATACTTTGAGGGTCTAGGTTTTAATTCCTGGCTCAGAGTTTAAAGATAACAATCCATGAAATCATTTTCCTAAGCATGATGCACTGAAAAAAAACGAAAGGTGAGAAGTAGGTGGATCAATATGAACTAATATATGGCCTTATTTTTATTTATGATAAGGCTCCTTTATTTTTCTTTTTATCTCCGTTATAAAGGAGCCCTAAAATTAGTGTAGAAATTGCAATTTAAAATCCATTACATTCACTGTAAAGAGATCCACTGTCAGATTGAAGGAAGAGAGGCATGGTTTAGTGATAATGAGAATCAGGCCCATTATTCCCAAGAAATTCATTTTGCTTGAGTGAGAGAAGGGGAACTTCTAGGTCATTTCAGTAGTTATTTTATTCTGTAAAGAATAAATAAAGGAGAGTCTTTACCCCTGGCAGATTTGATCTCTAATGCCTCGTGCACAAATCAGATTGTTCAAATGAACCTTGATGACTGCAGAGAAGCCTGAGAGAGACTGACAGGCAGTACTCGGTTTGCAGAAAGTAAGTCTTTATTCTGTCGCCGATTGACTTGCTCATCTCTTCTGTAGAGCTGAGATATGTATATTACTGGTGGGTTTGCATATGCCTTCCCACTATACTTAATGGTTTTTTACTATGCATTAGACAGACAGTATTTGTATGTGGATTTCCGTGCACTTTGGGAAATACTATTTTGTTCCTCAGTGTGCTCTCTAAAACACATTCACTGTAACTTTCTCAAGACAGGAGCACTCAATAAAAGTGCTCACCATGTTTACCAGTGTTTCAAGGGCTTTCTCCCTGTTCAGAAAACAGTAGTAAACTATATTTACTCACTTTTGTTCATGACTTGAAGATGGCTTAGAGGATTTAACTGAAGAAAGTTATCAGATAAGGCCAAACGTTAACCATACTAGTTGAAATGGTGAATATTTTTAAAAGCTGTGAGCTGACAAAAGGAAGAAATTAGTATAGAGACAATTTTGGATTCGATCCAAGTAGATGACCCTTACGAAATCTGCTGGTAAAAATTTCATTTTCTTCTTGCATTCGTTACATTTTGAGGTAAATTAATGGAATTTTTACTTTACCTTTTGTATGTACGCTAGTGCCTATTAAAAAATATAATCTTTCTATACAGTGACCTAACCCAATACTGATTATAACACTAATACAACATATTTCTGTTATCGTGCTCTTTTACTTTGGAAATAATGGCAGTTAGATCCAAAAAACCGGGTACACTTTTCTGGGTTGTCTAATCTTTGCTTGCTTTTAATTCCATAAGGAGTGTTAATACAATTGGTTGGTGAACATAGAAAGGAGAACTTGCATTAATAGTTTGTAGATCAGTCTCTTGATCTCCCAGGAGGATTTTATCTTCTAGCTACAGTAATATGATGAGGTATATGACTGGGTTTTGTTTTAATTAAAGCTTTGGTTTCTCATCCCAGAGAGTTTGGATGAAAAAGGTGTGATCGTATTGCACCAGTGTGTCAGGAGTGTTGAGTAACACACTTATTTCTCTGCTTGGAAAGACTTCATAATGAGTTCGCAGCTGTTAAACTAGAATTATTTTAATCTATTGTATCAAGTCAGGCACCAATTAATTTCTCAGTACTGGTTAGGGCAAACCGAAAAATAATCAGGTAACAATTTTAAAGTCCTGTACTGAATTACTTCTGTACTCCAAGGCACTGCAGCCTTGTATCTAACAGGTTTTGGGATTTTGTTTCTAAAGAAAGACTTGCCTTATAGATAGGAACACAATTGCTCTATGAAGCAACAACTTTGACAAACTGTGTCTGTCACTGTAACACATAAACATCCTTTTATTGCAAATCACTGCTAAGGTTAAATTCCTTTTGGAATAATAATTAAATGTAATGCAGAAGTGGTGCCTTCTGGAATTAATGAATGTTTCTGCTGGTTTGGGTGTCTCTCATGTTCTGATTACAGGACTCGATGTGAAGCTCTTATTAAGAAAATATCTTATTAATACACTACTTCTAGAAGGAAAGAATCCTCAGCAGACATTCCCTCCCATTCAGCAGATCACAACACAAGGTCCTTGCCACAGCCATTTAAAAATGAAATTGAACCAAGCAGCCTAATTAAAATAATATCTGTAGAAGTTCTATGTGCCACTAAAGACCCATACATGAAGTAATCATTTTCTGTAAAAGGTTTCATAAATAGAACACAAAAGAAGCATCTAGTTTCAAAGAAAAGTAGAAAAGAAAATTTCCAAAGGAGGGGACAAAATGTTTATTTGTAATTAGTAACACATAAGTCCACCCTCATCAAAACAGCCTTCAAATTAAACCAGAGAGAACAAGATTGAGAGAGTGCCTGTTTTTGCAATATATATTACATCAGGTAATGTTTTCCAAAAATGTCGAATGCTTCGAAATTGTCAAAGGCTATTTAGCAAGCTTGACAAGATCAAAACCCATTAATATACACATAAACAAGGACTAAAAAGAAAGAAGTGTATAAAATTCTTCCCTGAGCAGAGATATGAGAAGGTTTTTTGAATGTCATTTTAAACTTGTTTAATCCTGCAGAAGTCCATGAGACTTGTGCTGGATTCAGGCAAGGGTAAAATCATCTAGTCTGAATTAGCAGTATTAGCAGCACTTCAGCAGAGAGAGATGGGGGAAATGATCCTTTCAGAGCTTGTTTAAGACAGCTTGCACTCAGTGAAGAAGTAGCTTCTGTTATTAGGGCATCTATAAAAATGCCTCCTTTATCTATGTTTGCGTTCAGTTAATAGTAATGTAGAGATAAGCTGCAAAACAGTGAAGAGGGCTTGCTTGTGAGAGTTGCTCATGCAGCTGATGACAGGAGATGATAGAAGTTCTGCCAGGGATGAGGGCGGGTGCAGGAAGCTTAGAGGAGCAGGTTTAACTTCACTAAGCAATCAATATATGGCATCTGAAGGTCAAAGGAACTTGAGAGCATTCAAAAAATATATAAGGTATGTCAAGAAACTTGAGGGGGTTGCAAACCGTACATCTTTCTTTCAGTCATTTTCTGGGCAGACATAGAGTTGATGTGATTTTTTCACAGCATGTGTAAGAGTGTATTTTGGTAATGATATTAAGGCCAGGTATGACAGTCATAACCGCTTGTGAATAATGGTGCAGGCATACTGATATGTTGTGACAAAGCAATTGCAGGTGGTTTATTGAATCCTTATGTGGCAGCACTTGTTCTGTTCATTGCAGTTGATGTGATCAGCTTAGCCTTTTAAGTAGTGATATCTAAAGTCCACCGGTAGAAGAAGGTGTGGAAATCTCAAATCATTCCTCAAGAGTACAACAGAAATCCTCATCTCAATGGACTTGGTTAAAGTGCCAAAAGTGTATCTGGTTGAAGATAGGACCAAGTGAAACCACAAGTTTCTAGTTAGCAGTAAGTTTTGACATTTCAAAAATTCGTTGTGTTTTTATTCAGAATCCCTGACAATGTAAATCTTTTATTGGCGTATCGTGGCTTCTCCAGTTGAGATACGGGCAGCTCCCAAAGTCCCTGGCTCATCTGGAGGCCCGGTAGTGATTGCTCCCAGCTCATCTGCCCAGAAGCATTGTTCCCCATCCTGGAGAGCTTTCAGGGAACCACACGGTCTAGTAAGAACCAATCTAGGATCAAGTGGGCCTGAGAATTCCCACTTGGGAGATGTGTGTCTAAGGTTCAGTATTTTTCAAAAGCAATGTATTACTGTGAGACAGACTGCAGCACTCCGAAAACAGGAGTTTCTCTCTTCAGATAGCCACTCAGCTGTAGCTGAAGTTTGAAATGTACATTATTAATTCAAGTTGCCTTGTTCCAGCTGGTATGTATAAAACTGGCTCCATAGTTATTATCAAATATGGATGTACTTCTAGTGGCTTCCTCTTAAGTGAACTAATGTAATCTGAAACATACTTATGTCTGTGTCAGATACCTGTGGTTGAAAGAGACAATTTCACTGAAAGTCCTAATGCATGTTATTTCAAGTAGCGTTTTCCAAAAATGTTGCATTTTATAGATGAGCCAAAGACTCATCGATACCCTTCAGACCATCCATTTCATTTCCTGATCTCGTTTTCCACATTGCAGTGTGGTTTCAGTCCAGTTCCTTTCCTTCACTTCCTTTCTTCATGAAACGAGACAATCCCCATATATCAGACATTTGCTCGGCTTACAAAGGAGAGTGTTTTGGAGGATCATTATCTGTAAACTTCAGTGCCAGGAAAGGCAAAAGTGTGCTTTGCATATATACAGCATATGTTATACACAGTTATTATTTAAAGTAAACCTGTAAAAGAATAATGTAAATACATGGCAAGAATTATAAAAGGTTCAGCACTGGCCTCAATTCCCACTGAATCAAATGTGAGTAAGGGGAGGCTGAATTCAGCAAGAGTGCTCTTGAAAATCTCACCCATGGTGGTTTTTTTCCTTTTTAGACAAAGACTAGTGTGGAGATGAGGAAACAGCGAGCATGTTCTGGTCTCTGTCAAATAATGTTTGCTGTCACTGAGAGCAGAGAAAGTAGCAGAAATGGAGTGTTTTTAGAGGATGCCACAAATATACCTTCCTCCCCATCAGGACTTTGATAAATAGCATGTGTTCTGCTGCATTTCTCTCACAGGGCATCCAGAAGCAGTGGAATGGCATACACGCACTCACTTTGTTTATATGACAAGTCTTCTGTTTGGAAAAACTGATGAATGAAATGCCACATGTACAGCAGTGCAGGAGATTCCATTTCTCTTCAGGCTGGAAAACACGTATTGCGCTGCAGTCACATATTTGTGTGTGTGTATGTACATATGTGCAATCAACCAACTGCTGCCTGGGATAGCTGTCCCACCTGGGAGCTGTGCTGAGAGAGTGCAGCTCAGGCCTTTGCCATGGCTGCCTGCTAACGCCTCTTGCAAAGATGCAGTGGGAACGCACATCCCAGGCACACTTTTGCACGAGGGCTGCTCTCACTTTGCTGCCGCCCTTCCCCAGCAGCACTGTTCCCTGCCACAGCAAACCCTGTGGCCTTGCCAGCCATCACATGCTCTGGATGGTATAAGGGACTGGGTACAATGTCTCTGTAGCTGATGTGATGCAGGTAAAAGGATATACCCACTTTAGGGTTTTGGATTCCTGTTCCTTCTTTGTGTCATCCCACACATTGATTGTGACCCCTGAACTACATGCAGCTCCAGAACAGTTTGCACGTGGCTTCCAGGTGGGAGGACATCCTCCGACACCTCAAGGCAGTGCAGGCAAGATGGGAGGAGGGGTAAGGCAAAAGGAGTTAGCCCACCACGGCCAGGAGTGTAGAGGGCTCATTCACACCAGTTCTATCTGCCTAGAAGCTGGGGTCTCCCAGCAACTTACTGGAGTGGGTGGTGTGTGCCTGGTGGGTTGGTGAAGTGTTTGTAGGTCGACCAGAGAGGCAGGGAGATTGATAAAACCATCACAATAAGTATAGCACTAGGCTCCTACATTTCATTTAGCAAGGGTCTGGCTCCGGCTTTGACACATGGCATCTTAAAAGCACTACCTGAATGTTCTATCATGTCATGTCACCACATAACAGACAAAACCTTTCTGGCCAAAAGATGTGGTCTCATTTGCAAATGCTTGTCCTTCATCTGGCAAGCATGCCCAGCAGTTCACACTTCCTCCTGTTTACCAGGGACTCTTGTTCACACAGATCTCTCCATGATTGTCTCATTCGTCATGCTATCTCCTCAACTACCCATAAACAGTTTGTTTCAGAGGCTGAGAATCCTTGCCTGGCAGCTTTCTTAAAGGTCCACATCTCTGTTGCATAGAGCAGGATGGAGAACATGTATACAGAACAGTTTGATTTTTGCATCTCAGAAAAGCCCCTTGTCTCTCCATATGGGGTTTGTGTTTCTCTGGGACGGTGGTGCCATCACTGTCCTTTCCACAGTCCCCTTGGAGCAGTGTCATTGTCCTTCATGATAATGCTTCTGAATTAGACAACGCTATCTGCATTTTCTGTTTTGCAGCCTTCTGTTTTAGTGTCTTCGCTGTCTGGTGTTTTTCTCTTGAAGAGGTCTATGCCATGTTGTATGCATCTGACTAAATGAATTTAAATGACACATTTTTTACATGTGGTAAAATCCTCCAGGCTTAGCCCTGTTTTCTTATGATACTTATGTAATCACTAGCAGGCAGATGTGCAGATACACAGTTTGCTTTATCTCTGTTTATGTGTATCTCTTGCATCAAGTGCAAATAGGAGAGGGTGAGCTTTTGTACTGGCAATGATCACAAAGTGTTGGCTACAGAGTTTTTGGAAGTTGACCCTGTAAACTGTATCAACAATATTTGAGAGGACATGTACGTACTATCTGCCTCACAGAAGCTTAAATTCATGCAGTCAAATTATTTACTTGTGGCAAATATTATTTACTTGTGTTGGGTCAGTTAAGGGGGAAAAGCAGAAATGCAAGACAAAAGATCAGAAAAGTAATGGGGTTTGTATTTCAGGAGCTTCAGTTGTCCCTCAACACTGGCTTCATGTTGTCCAGGATCAGTGGCACCAGTTCTTCTAATCGATCCATGTCTAACAGGATGAGACCCCTCCTGGCAGCAAGCCTAAGGCACTGATTAGTGGATGCATGGTAACACCTATATCCCACTTACGCCTTTCTCTCCACGCTATTTTGAAGTGTTTATGCCATGGTAAAGGGCTGATTGGTTTTGATATTTTCTCCTTGGAAAGGCTTCAGTCGTGGCCCTAACTTTCAGCTGTGTGCTTGAACTCACTGCAGCCATTATTTGTTAGGGTTTTTTTTTTCAAGTACGTGCTTATACTACAGGGAGGTTGGACTAGATGACCTCCAGTGGTCCCTTCAAGCTTTAACCATTCTGTGATCCTGTTACCTCATCTTTTGTTTGTCTTCCTGCCTTCAGTCTTTAGGATTCTCAAATCCAGACATCTACTTTTTGTTTGGAAAGTGGCTGGTGTACTGGAAATCCTCATGAAGTAAACAAATGAAGACAATGGTGATAGCAGTGTGATGTAGACAACTTGGGAAACAAAATTAGTGATTCCCCCAAAGGACATCTGGGTCAAATTTGGCTCTTTGTACATCCATACAAGACAAGGGAGTGAAATCTGCTTGGATTTGTAGGAAGGCAGAAATCTGATTTTTTTGGGCTCAGATGTAGATTGGAAGGGAAAGCAAGAGAACTCTGCTCCTGATTATGCTGTAAATCAAATTAACTTTACACATCTGCTATGTCTTTCAAGTTTAGTGTTCTCTGAATTACTGCCTTCATGTTTACACTGTTAAAAGTCTAATGCATTAGTAAGCAGCAATCACCCTGCATTAAGGAAAAAACCCCCACTCTCTTTACCAAGAAGGACTGTCAGGGATTACTGCATGTGCACGTTGTGACAAACCAAACAGCCTCCAGGGTGCTTATCTCCACTGCTGCTCACTCCATGTTTTATCCATTAAATGAACATGATGATGGTATTTTTTCTTATTTCTTGACATCACTTTTAGCATGCTGGCAAAATTTAACATGCAGTCCTCTTGGCTCATTGTAAGGAGTAATGTAATATAAATTAGTTTAGAAGAAATAATTTTCTTGTTAATCATGGATTTAAAAACCTCCCTTGTTCATCATGTATGCTTTGAAGAGAAAGCCTTGGGTTCAGCAGGTTTAAATGGGGTAAGATTAAGACAGATATTGCACAAGGCTTTTCTCACATGGTAGGGGTTTTATTATTGCCCTCTCTTTATGGGAAGTATATACATTTTAAACTTATTTCAATAGTACAATTAGGTTAATCACATAGAGAAGTCAACTGTTAATATAGCACTACTGTGATTTATAGCTATTTTTAAAGGTTTATTCCAAAAAAAGAGGAATTGTTCAAGGAAATGGGTTTCTTGTAAATGTATTGGCATTACACTCAATAATGAAGTTGATATTCTTTGGGAAATAGCTTTTGCCTTCTTCTCTGTTGTATGTCAGTCCTTATTTGCATTTTTAAAACATTTTCATTGCACTCTGTGGAGTTTCCTCACTTCTTCTTTTAAGAATTTAACATATCTGAAAGTGGTATTTGTCTCCAGTTTCTGTGGGAAAAGAATAACAACTGCTGCTGAGAAAACAGAGAATTTCTGATTGTTAGGTTTTCCACCGAGCTAATTACAAAATTGCATATTGCCTGGCATGATAGTCTTTGAGCTGTGGCTTCAGTTGGTTGTGGCAGGATGAGAGGTCATACACGCCTGGCCTGCCAGATGGGATTTGGATTAGCAGGAAAATTCTGGTTTTGACAGGGCTATCATAGTGTCCTGCTGCTTGTCTTCCTAGGTATTGTATGGACTGCTCTCTTCTTCAAAGACTGGCTCAGCTCTTGTGCTTCTGATGTAGAACACACATCAGACACAGCAAGAATTTCCTAGATCCTGGGGTGGATTTCCCCTGAAAATGATTTAGCTTGCTGCTTTTAGCTTCAATAAATCTTGGCAGTCAGACAGCACAAGCCATTGCCACTCACATCTTGCTTTGTGTTGAAGTTACCCTTAACCTAACAGGAGCCATTTGATCCCTTTAAAACTGCATGCTGTCTTTGGTGAGGTCCTGCTTTTCAAATACTGTGCTGCAGCTTCAAACAAGTGTTTTGCCCTTGTCATCACCGTCATCATCCAGTGTTCTTTCTTCCCCAGTGTACTTAATCTCCCATATCTAAATTCAGCCTTACATGTAAGTAAAACCAGGAAAATTCTGTTCACTTGGTTGTCTATGATAACATTTAATAAAAACAAAAATCATGTGGTAGATAAAAATTTAGGAATGATACAGGAGCACATTTAATCTGAGAATCATATGTTGAATGAAAAAAGGCTGCAATACCTTCATGACCACAAAGTTCTGTAAAAACAGACCTTTGCTCAAAGATTATCTACATCTTAGAGGAGAAATCAAACAAAATTTGGGGGAAAAAGATTGTTCTATTTTGTGGTGTTCTTATACATGTGGATGTTACTAGTGAATATATGGTGCCCGTAAGTAGAGCTGCTTTTTTGGGGTTCTGTGCTCTAACCCTGGTGCACTTCTATAGGCTAGAGAGAGTGCTCTCATCACTCCTGTTAGTGTCCGTCCCTCAGAGGCATGAAACACCCTTTTATTTTTGGTATAATAAAAAGATCCTGGAGTCAGAGCCCTATACTCTGGAGACCAGAGCAGACCTGTTGTATCACCCTGGCCTTATCTCTTGTCTCCATCCACAGGCCCATGCTGTGAACATCCATCAGTTCACATCCAGTAAGGGCAAAATGTGCAGCCATGTTATGCCTGAAGTTATTCGAAGTGTAAAACAGCAAGGTCTCCTCAACGAGTAGTCAGATATGACATAGGTATGATCTGTGGTACCCAGGCTAGTCTGGAATGAGAATCATAAGCTCCCCACCAGATCTCACTAGTGATCAGGCAGATGTGGCACTAATTCCTGGCACCAGATCATTTTTAAGGTAGAAGTGTAATGTATTCAGGAGGAGTGTTCTGCTCTGAAACTAGGTGAACTACATGAACTCAAGTCATCTAACATTACATTTTTCATTCCGGGTTTCAGATTTTTTCTTTACTACGCTCCATCAACAAAGCAAGCACTTCAATTTCTGCAGCTTCATAGTTCATAACCTTGATTTCCTTTTAATACAGCATTTAGGGATACAGATGTTAAAAATTATTTTCAAAATTAAGAATTGAAGCCTCAGTTTGAATTAAACTGTGTCCTTCCCTATTGAAGTAATTGAGGATTGGCTCCAAAGTCCAGTTTGTAATTGTTCTTGTCTTTGGTTAGTTGGCAGAAGATATTTAAAAGCCAAGTCTATATCCAGTACGAATGAAAGCTAGCAAAAAATTGGGTTTGAAACATTTTTCAATGAAAAGTCATGCAGTTTTTGCATAACATTATATTTTTTCTTCAGAATTCTTCGATTCATTCTTTCTTTTGGGCTGAAGGAGCAAAAGTCTGAAAGCCACTTTAGGCATTATATATGAATAGCCTGAATCTTTCAGCAGAAGCTATGGAAGCAGTTTGAGTAGCAAGCCTGAGACAATAAAGCTTGCTTCGAATTTTGGATCATTAATCAGGTTTCTTTATATAGAAATGTTGCTTGAATTGGCACAGTCCCACACATTGATGGGAAAGAACTGCAGAATGAAGAAGTCCTTTTATTTAAAAGCAAAAAATAACACTGCAGAAGCATGACTAGCGATATTATACTAAAAATAGTTGCTTTCTTTGACTTTTTAGCTGATTAATTGGTTATGTAAGAGGAGTATTTATAGCATAGGAGCAACCCAACTTGCTGCATACCCAGAAAGCATAGCATGACACGCAAAATTTGTGGAGAATAGCTGAAATAAAAGAGTCTTGTCTTTACTTTCTTGTCATTCTAATGATATGATATTATTTAGGATATATGATTTGATTTGATTATTTGACATGATTTGTCACTGAGGCCAAGAGACAACCAAAACCCCTTCAGTTGGTTTTTGGGGTGGCAGATTGTCAATGAATGAATGGATGAATGAATGTCCTAAGAGCAGAACTGGTTGGTAGATTTGATTGGTGGATTGTAATAAATTGAACATAGAAATGTTAATGTCTCATAGTAATGACAGCTTCTCAGATGGCAGTGTTATTCCTTCACAATTTCAAGTGACTTTACCTTGCTATGCTTAGTATTTTTCTTGTAGAACAAGTGAAGGCACCATATGCCAAATACGTTTCATGTCATGGCATCTCCACCAACTCACAACGATACATTACATCTGTTTTAAAAATTTGACTCTTTTTTTGTAGTTCTATGTAAGAATGCCAAGGTTTTCTCAAAACAACTGAAGTTACTAACTTACCAATCTGTTGCCAACATACTAGGAGTAGGGAAGGATAGAGCCTAAGAAATATGTGAAATGTATCCTTTTCCCTCTTTCTAAAATTTTCAGTACTTCTCATTTCCTTGATTAAGGATAGGCTCAGGAAAATGAACTGTTGTGCTCTGAGTTTTCTCTGTTTCTGTTCCAGCTCTAGAAAAAAACTTTTACAAGTTAGTAGAATATATGAGATTAAATGAGAGAGGTGAGATGAACAGGCAAATAACGAGTAAGTTTTGGCTGCAGCCAAAGTAAAGGAGAAGAGAAGGCAACACAGGAGTGAATAAGGACTCCTTGAGTGAGAACACACAGAAGTGCTCTCTGCAGTGTGTTGTTGTCACTTGTCTTTTCAAAACAGACCCATGCAATCTTCATCGCTATCGTTGCCCCTTCCGTTATGCCCTGCCATTAGCACTGCCTGTCGCTCAAGAAAAGTGAGTTCCATATAAGCACTCAGCTTTTATTTTCTTGAAGGCAAACTACAAGAACAAGCTGTTCACAAGGGACTGAAATACCTATCCTGCCCCTTAAAATTTAAACCAAAAAAGCATAAAGCTGTTTTTCAGGTGCATCTGTATTAGTGCCCTGTTTTGAATCAGGAGTTGCATCTGAAATCAATTTCTTGGTCATCCTCACTACCAGATTTTGGTTCACCTTTCAGTGCTGTCAGAGTGTGCAAACTAGGTTCCCTTCAGATGAAAACAGCCCAAAAGCTTATTCCAGAAGCACACCTAATGCACTTCAGACACTAATGGACACTCTAAGGAGCAGAGTAAATTCAAGTAGGGGAGCCCTTGGCACAAACTGTTTCGGTCTACTGCTCCACTTCATCTCCACTTGTTGATGAAATACTCTTCTTTACACAGGTTCTTGTTCACTTACTGTGACCTTGGTTCAAGCAGTCTGTTTTTGTCCCCCAGTTCTGCTTGCACTAAGGCTAATTCTCTCCTTCACTGTTAAAAATTAGCAAAGCGTAAGGAAGCGAATGAAGTGATCCAGCTTCATACCAGCTGAAGATCTCAACTATCCTGCTTTCATCTGTCAGCTCTGTCTCTCTCATGCTCAAAAGGTTATTAGAAAGAAATGCTGATGGAAGAAGAATGACTTGTTGGGACACACAGAGCATCATTTTTATGACAGTTTCATCCAGTTTTACCTTCAAATCACTTTTCCAGCCCCAAGAGTTTCAGCTCCAACAAACATGGAGAGAGATGATTTCCAAGGGCCTGGAGGGACAGGACACAGGGAATGGCTTCTTATTTCCAGATGGGATATTGGGAAGGAATTCCTGGCTGGGAGGGGGGGGAGGGACTGGG
>WEIV01003148.1:503354-532256 GCA_013390005.1 Calyptomena viridis
CCCCCTGCTCTCACATCTCCTCCCCCACCCTTGCAGAGAGCAAAGGCTTTCTACACTGGACCTGTCTTTCTGACTTTCTTCCCTCTCTCCTTCTCTTCCCTTCCTCCCACCCTTGCAGTGCAATCTTCATCCAAGATCCCATGTGACAGGGAATAAGATCTCTCACTGAGACTAGAAAAAAGTATTTTCAGCTATGGACATCACAAGAATGTCCTCTTCCTTCTCATCCTTGTTCCTATGCTGATAACAGAGCATTTGGCTCTGGGGGCTTTGCTGGGGTATTGACTGTCCCCAGCAGCCCCATCCAAGGGAAGAAGACAAAATCCTCTCCTGACTTCTCTGTTTTTAATGAGTCCAGTGGACACAGAGACACTAGAGGAGCTTTTGCTTCCATCCTGATGGTCTACATAAAGCACACAGTGCCACTGGATACCATTCTGTCTCTTGACTGGCTGTGTGGGGCCAAGTGCACCCATCAGTGTTCCTGGCACAGAGCTGGGCTTGGGGGACCAAATGTTTCAGTGTTCTAGCTAGCTAACACATCCATTATGTAGCATGCAGAGGAGGAACACACACAACCTGGTGCCGGTTGGTTCCAACATTTTATCCATGTTTCTGTACTTCTTACCTGGCATAACTGCATTGAAATCCTAAGAAGCAGAAGTTTATGGGATGTAACAGTACCTCACTTCCAGAGCTTCTTCANAAGCAGTCAGCAAGAGCTACTCTCCCACCCTGTTTGGGCCGACAGCAAGCATAGGGTTCTTGAAAAGCCCAGCCTTCTTGTTCTGAGTGTGGAAGCTGTTGGGCTTGGCTTAGGTCTTTCACTGCCTGGTTTTGGTCTTGTCTCTGATGGCTCTATTTACATCTGGTTTATGGGACTAAATTGTTGGTACTGTACATTCAAACCACTGTAATGCCTTTCTATAATTTTCGTACTGGTTGCCCTCTGTTTATCTCAGGATTTACAAATCTGCAGAGTAATTTATTCACAGCTAAGGCTACACTTACTCGAAGTGAGAACTCAGAAACAGAAGTTGCAGATTGCTGTCAGAAGACACAGGCCAGTATTTTCAATATTCTTTGTACAAAGCCTTTTTTTAATTCATCCAGCATTACATGAGTAGAGCCCTTCCCATATCTGTGTTCGCGAAGCTTAGCCATGACATGGGAGAGTGATCATAAGGAAACTATGAAGGAATACAGTGGAAGTTCAAGTTGAAAAGGATGCCTATCACTAATTAAGAGTTACATCATTTCATCACCTTGTTCTAGGTTGTTTTCCAAGATGTAATTGTTTAGAGTATGTAATTTTATTCAGAGTTGTACAGCAGCAGTATGTTGAAGATTACTTTGGCCATGATGTCTGTAGTCTCAAAATGAAGAATTAGTAAAAATTATTCACAAATTTAAGTCAATTTAAATCTATTAATTAGTTTAAAAGATCAAATAATAAATATTCGTAATTATAAAGAAAGTATAAATAGAATCCCCAAAGGGCTGAGCTTATATCCTTATGTGTATGAGCTTGTATGTATGAGTGACTTGCAAATTTGCCTATAAAGCCAGGAGGGGGGCACACATGGCTGTTTTTTAGGTATAAATTATTAAGAAGCAAGGTAAGCCAGCAAATATGGATAACAACGCATGGCTCTTCTCTTTTCCAGATTTGTTTGAACTGATTAGGGAGCAGAGTGAAACCTATTTTGCAACTCAGAAAATGTGAACAAATGATTTTTGAGACCTCTAAAATTAAATTTCAGTGATTCCTTCTCACATTCCAGCACTAACATCAGGCTTGAGAATAAACATAGTTATAAGAATTAATAAAAGTAATTAAGGGATGCACCATCATACTGAAGATTATCACTGAGCAGAAATGTGCTCAGCTGGTATAAATCGGTATGGCTCCATTGACGTCAGAGGCTCTGCAGCAGTCTGCACTGGCTGGGGAAGCAGTCTTCTGTGGCTGAGGGTGTTTTTACCCAGTCCAGACCCACTGCTTTAAGAATTTTAGAAAGAACAGAAAAATGCCTCATGGTCTTGTGACAATTGCTTGTTGCTGTTGGAGAAAATATTGTACTCAGTGTGCCTCGGCACAGGCTGCTGGAACAGAAAGACACCTTCATTTGTGAGAATTATATCTGAGCACTTTGGACATTATTCAGTTTTACTGGGCTGTATTTACTTTAACTGGGTTTATTTATTTTCTTTCTGTACAAGAATTTACTGCATACACATAATACTTGCTCTCTTCTTTATGATTGGATTTGCTTTATCAACTTATCTCACTCAAATTTGTTTTGGTCATAACTGAACTGTTACTTTTTACATATAAAGACTGAAATGCAGGAATTGCCATTCTGAGCAAGACCAGCTGTCCCTCCGGACCAGCATCCTGCTCAAAGCAAATCACTGAGGTTCAAAATGGCCTCAAAATAAGACAAAGGGAAGCACTGCCTCCCCAGTCTTGAGGTTTCTAATTGCTTTATATGCTGAAATGTAAGACTTTACAGTTCTTGTTAAGAAAACTGCTTTTGCCAACTGAGATATCAGAACGTGTTCTCATTACCTATATAAAGGTCCTGTCCTTCTTTAATCCTGCTATGCTCCAGGCTTTTCTCATTACTTTGTGACAGTGAATGCCACAGTTTAATTATGTTTCACCTAGAAAAAGTTAAATCTGTCTTCAGTGTCATCAACTGTTCCCTTATGTTGGTATTGCAGGAAAAGTCAAATGGCAGCATCCAATTGACTTTTGCTGCAATGATCTGTGACCCACTCTTCTCTCAGCTGAGCCATTCAGGTCTTTTCCATCTGTCTTATCTGGAAGTGCACCCATGCCTTTTATGATTCTTACCAGTTATTTCAAATCTTTTCATTCTTTTCTTGTTTGGCCTCTGTCCTAAATGTAGAGCAGTTGTGTTCCTCAAGAAACTTCACAGTCCTGATCTCCCAGTTATCAGAGGAACTTTTGGAGCATATTGTGGCCTTCTTTCTGCCTACTTAACTATTTTTCCACTAGAAATCAAAACACTAGTGGTGCTTAAAAATCTGAGCAAAGGATGTTACACAGTTAGGCATTAGCAGGTCTTCTCTAGTCAAGATACAGCTGTTGGGACTTCAGAGCTGACAAGTTCTAACACAAACCAGGGTTAGATAGCATGAACTAAACACCACATTTCAAGGAAGAGCAGGTCATTAGTTTCAAGCAAACCAGCCTCATCTCTTCTGGTTTTGGGGGGATGGAAGATATGAGAGATGAAGGATCTCACAAGATGTGACCTTTTACCCATACTTTGTGAGATGTGTCCTCCCACCTGAAAAAACTGATTATAGATTTGTGCTCTCATCTTCTTGTCTTCACAGCATGGTGACTTTGTCTTGGGTAAATTTAGCAGAGTACAGGGTACTCAGCAGTACATAGACTAGAGCAAATAAGCTAATGATACAACACATTCGATATGACACGTGACCCATATGTAAAACAAAAAACAAAATTGCCATTAATGATGAGATCAGTTTTAAAGCAGAATGGAAGATGAAAAGTTTAAAACCTGTAAGATTGCCTAGGCAACATAAAAGCCATAAAATGACTTGTAACAACTGGGGGAAAAAAAAATCCAAACAAATCACCATGCAAAATAAAAGTGCATGGCAGAGTTATAACCCTTTAGTCCATACAGCATTTGTACATATTGTTTTTACTTGTAGCCATGCAAAAGAGAATAAATGTAAATATTTCCTCTTCTTTAATTAAAAAAAAAAAAAAAAGAAAAATAATGGTTTAGTATTGCCTTAAGTTTATAAACAACTTTGCATCATAAAGGATCCCTGACTGACAGGGACTGAATTGAAATGCAGAATCATCCTTCAGAATGCTATATTTCGTATTTCTGGTAGCATTGTTCATTTATTTGAAACAAAAACTTCTTAAAGCTCTGTGTTTCTATGTTCAATTTAAGTTTTACCTTTTTGGAGCTCAACAGATAAAAATACCAAGTTGAAGCAGACCACTTTTCTCATCTTGGTAACTAAACTTAAGCCCAGAGGTAACGTCTTTGCCTAAACTAATGGCATCTGTTGGTGAGTCTTGGTGGAAAGACTTCCCTCTTTTGCAGAGGACGAGGTGGTTGCACAATAGAGATTTTGCTATATTCCCAGCAGAGCTGTTTAAAATTATGATTCAATTATGCACCTTGTCTAAGAGTGTCCCCTGCCATCTCTAGTAGGTAATCCTCTTCCCCTAAAGATAATGCTGACCATAATATCGAAAAGTAGAATATTCTTTAGTGCCAGTTAGGGTGCCAGAGGAGGACCTGTGCACCCACACCCACAGCCAAGTCATCACTGGTGAAGGCATTTATGGGAGTATGTCACTTAACAGGTGCAGAGGACCTGTCTTTTAGCAGTGGCAATGGCTGCTGAATCGTTAGGTCTTTGTTAGGGATGTAGGTCTTCTTGCACAAGAAATTGTCCCATGCTGATTTTTGAACAAGTGCAGTTTTTCAGAACTCCGTTTTCCGATTCTGCTATGGGCCCTGAAATCTAGTGATATTTAGCAATGTTTCAGCAAAAAGGATGTTTCTGAGAGTGCATCTCTTTTTTTTTCTCTGTTTTCTCTTTATTTTTCAATACTGTCAGTTCACTCCTCTAAATTGCTAACCTGTGCTCTATGAGCATCTCAAGTTTTGTTTTAACCAATATTAATACAGACAGGCTGTCAGCAGCCTCATTGTATAAATACTCTGTTGGTTCCCTGAGGGAGCCATCTTGCTTTGAGCTACTTAGCGCTTGGTCTACTGGTTGGCGGCTGTAAGGAGGCTGCTGTCCCTGAGGAACAAGGTTAAACAAAACCCTACAGCTTGTCTCGTCTTCATTTTTCCCCTCCTGCCCTAATGAATGCAGAGTGCTTTTGTTGATGGCTGGGAAATGGATCCCTTCCATAAAAAGCCGTGGTTTCTATCACTGACAGCCATGAAGCTGAGTTTGACTGGAAGAAGGAGGGCTGCAGAAAGAGTTACTGTGGGTAGTGGACCTCAGTTTGCGTGTCAGAAGTGTACAGTGTCAGCAGGCTTCAACCATATCATGTCTTCTCAGCATCTTCCCCAGTCTAGTGGCGAAGCAGAAGCAGCTGTCAGGATTGCCAAGAAAATATATTGAAAAAGCAAACCGAAGAGATAAACACATGCAGACCCTGCTGCTGGACTGGAGCAGCACGCCAGCAGTAGGTATGAGCAGCCTAGTGCTACATTTCATGTCACACTGTTGTGCGAGCTCTCTGTTGCCTGAAGCAAATAAACTCTCAGAACCATAATAGTGGAGAAAGTGACAGGATGAATTAAAGAGCTGCAACAGCAAGGCAGTAATGGAAGCACAGAAGTGATCATTGGGTACCAGAAAGGGCATCCAGTAAGGCAACAGCCAGCATGTGATGACAAAAAAGGGTGGTTAGGACCTCTCTGCGGCATTATAATCATAAAGTAGCATCCATGTAGTGTTCTGTGGGAAGCCCTAGTGAGCCATCATTCTTCTGGGATAGTTCAGGCAAATCTTTCAATATGTGTGCTGTTAAAAACAAATCAAGCACTGACTCTGACATCATCACATGCTTGTATGTGATCCTTGGTACCAAATCAGTGACCACCAATAGGACAGAAATCTATGGGAGAAGTGCTGGTATATTCATTAGATGCTTCAGAAAGAACAGTTGATTAAAACTATTTGATTTCCACTACCAGGTAGCAAATTTTGTCAGAGGTTTGTATATCCTCATCTAATTAAAAATAGATTAATTCTATGTCACTTCAAAAATCATGTATGTTGATGCATAAATATATGTATTTATCCATGTATGTAAATACATGTCTCTCATATGTGCATAAATAGATTTGAAGAATCATAAAATGGTTTGGATTGAAAGGGATCCTAAAGATCATCTAGTCCAACCTTCCCTTGTCATGGATAGGGACACTTTCTACTAGACAAGGTTGCTCATGACCCCATCCATCCTGGCCTTGACCACTTCCAAGGATGGGGCACCTGCAATGTTTCTGGGCAACCCATTCCAGTGTCTCGCCACCTCACAGTGTCTCACCCTCACAGGAAAATGTTTTTTCCTTATATCCAATCAAAACATACTATTTTTCAGTTGAAAGCCATTACCCCTTGTCCTGTCACTACGGGACTTGGTAAAAAGTCTTTCTCCATCTTTACTAAAGTCTCCTTGGTGTACTGAAAGTCTGCATAAGGTGTCCCTGAGCCTCCTCTTTTCCAGGCTGAACAACTCCAACTGTCTCAACCTGTGTTCATAGGAGGAGTGTTCCAGCCCTCTGATGATGTTTGTATCCCTCCTTTGGACTCACTCCGACAGGTCCATGTCCTTCTTTTACTGGGAACCCCATAGCTGTATACAGTACTCCAGGTAGAGTCTCACCAGAATGGAGTAGCAGGGGAGAATCACCTCCTTGCTGGCCCTGGTGCTTTTAATGAAGCCCAGGATACAGTTGGCTTTCTGGACTGTGCACATTGCCAGCTCATATCTAATTTTTCATCTTTCAGTATCCCAATGTCCTTCTCATCATATTCCCAATCCATATGTGTTTGTATATACATAAGATACCTCAAGAAAAGCAAAGATCTTTTGATCCTTTCCCATAATCTGTTCATTAACTGTTAGTTAGAAGGGAAATCAGAAACCGGAATTCTTCACATCCAGATGAGTACTATGACCACAATTATTTTCTTGTCATTAAGTACTGGCTTTGTCATATTGGATATCTTGTTATAAGGAGTTTGCTGAGTAAGCACCTACCTTTACACTTGGACATTGTATGATAACAAGAAATTTTCATCAGCTAAGAAAATGGATTTAACGTTTTTGAAGATATAGTTAATATTACTCTCTCTCTCTGTCAGTCTGTTCAGTCTATCATTTGAAGTTCTGTTCAGTCCCAAACGCAAGTGTTCCCCTTCTAACATACCCTCAGTTCACAGAACTGAATTTGGGATTTGACAACAGTCAGGTAGATGATTTTTCTGAAATTCCTAAAACAAATGAAAAAAGCAGGACCAAAGTCCTGCATTGAGGGAGCTACACTGAAAATACCTCACTGCCAGGCACTTTTTCTGGGGGAGGTCAAGCGTCACTTGGGATCTACTCAGAACTGAGCACATAAATATCAGATCCATGGAGGTTTATGTTGAGATGGTGTCAACCTCCAGGAAGGCATGCTTTTGCTTGAGACAAGAAGATCCCGTGCATGTGGGCATCGGGGTCACCATTATATCACGGGTGGGGGTACGGACTGCGTGATATAAATCACTCTTGGTTGCGTGTTGTTCAGAAGGTCTCAAATATTGAACAGTTTATTGTTTACAGAATAGACATTTATACACATCAGAAGGTTTGCATATTCCAATATAATTGGTGAAAAGTTATCTTGATGTTTTACTATTGGTCACAGCCACGGCACTTGCCACTCTGCCTGTCCCACTCTGCGTTTCCTCTCTCAAGGCCATGCAGAAATGCCAGCCTAGCCCGACATGTGGGTGCCTAGAAGTGTGATCTCAGCCATTTTGTAATATGTATAACAACTTAAAATTATTTTTTGGTTGTCACAGAAACTAGTGTTAACTCCTGCTGGTGATGAGCAAACCTCTCTGGAGCATCTCAATTCCTTCCCTCCTCCCATTCCTATACATTTGTAATGCCCCAGGGCTGCTTTTAGCCAGTTGTTGTAGTGAATTGGAGGAAATCAGTTCAGGAAGTAACCATTAACTGATCTGTTTTGATTAAAACTCACATGGTTCAATTCCACTATCATAACAGTCAGCAGTACTAGGAGAGAAAAAAACGGAGCACAAGGCCTTGAGTAAGTTTTATGTGCTGTGTTTCAGTTCTCTAGCCAAATAAAAATACATTAAAAATTGTTTAAGCATTAGCTGAAATTGAACACAATTTTTTTTTCATTAGAATGAAAAACTAGGGGAATTGTTTCTAATGCAACAAAACATCCTACTCCATCCCAAAGGTAAAATGCTGCTGTGAAACATGCTTGTGCTGAAGACACAGGCACTGTCAAATTAGACTGGTAAAATGGGATGAAGAACAGATGGTACAGGTATTTTTACCAAAAAGCATTCAAAAGACTCTGTGAGTGCAGACCTGTAGGATACTTCAGCCAGGACTGAGTAGGGGTTTTCCGCTCGTTCTTTTGGTGCTGTTCTCATTCCCATTCCCATTGTCAATGCTCTTTCCCATTGCACATTGGTCCCTGGAGAACAGAGAACAGAGAACAAAGCCTAAACATCCTGTGTCCCAGGGAGCGAGTTACTTGCTCTGTCTCTTGTCAAGTATTGCGTATTCAGTGGAAAAAGTGGAACAGCTTTAACAGGAGGAAATTGCATATGTCCCGTCTTCACATTGCTGAGTGGGAGTTTAGCCTTGCTGTTATTTGGACCAGGATGGATCTAAATGTAGTGCTCTGGTTTTCCCGATGAGCATGTAGTCAGCACGTGACATGCACAGCAGGGCCAGGCTCATTCAGTTGGTTATGTGAGAAACAGTCAATTTTTGCACCCTACTTAAACATGTAGTGAACCAGAGAGAGAAAAAGTTTGATGACCCAGGCTCAAATCCCTGCTTTCAATCAATCAAGTTAGTGAGTGTATTTGAACCTGGTTCTCATACATACTGTGTGCTAAAAGTGGGGCTAATAGTAAACAGATTGATATCAATGTAAATGTATACCTGATTTTCTTTCCACCTTAAACAGTTTGATAAGTTTGTAAGCAGTTATGTGAAAGTTGGGATTGAATTTTTTAGTTCAGTCAAATATTTCTACCCTAAAATTTTCTATCTCTTGTCTCTAGATCATGACCCAGGTGCATAGACTTCACAGATAAATTGCTGAATTTCTGTGCAGAAACAGCATGCCCTTGTGCAGTATGATCCACGCATGATATTCCTGTCAATAAGCTGCAGAAAGCAAGTCCAGGTTTTTACTCTTAGAAAGCAAAATTGTGCTTTTTCAGGCGATCAGATATATTACACCTCCATTTCTATTTCTATTGCTCCTCCCCAACCTCCAGATCCAAACCAAGCAATAGTTCAAGGGTTCTATCCAGCACTGTGACTTGGACCTGTGATCTCATAGACAGGACATAAAACTGATCAGGAATATCAGCTGCCGCTGTAAGGGTTTTGCAATGTAATGGGGAAATAACTATCTAAATCTAGTATTGTATTCATTCCAGTACTAGCAGTAGGGTTTTGCTGTATTCAATCAGGAGCTGGAGTGATGACACTGTATTTTAGGGTGACCACACATATTATTTTTTAATTCCCACTAGTCATTAAATTGTATTTTAGAGAGGGTTATCTTTCATTCCTATCTTTAAATATTTTATGTAGTTATTCCAAAGTTTTAAGGGTCAAGAGCTGAGTGTCAGCCCTCAAAATCATTCAGAGGTCACTGTATATTCATCACACTTTTAGTTGAAAAATACATCAATGAACATACTGCAAATGTACCTAGAGACCACTTACCGTGACCGTGAGAGTCACTAGTGATCGCTGGAGCAGAAATTAGAAAGGAATCACACCAACAGAAAGGTCAACATAGAGAACATACTTAGAAGAGGGTTTGATGCATCTTTTGGCCGTTTCAGAGTGATGCAATAGTGTAGATCCCACATAAAATCAAGTAACCTTGCTATTTTAAAACACTGTGACATCTGAGATTTGAATGCAATTCAGAATCTCTTTGTGATGCCAAAGAACTAAATGAGTGACTTCAACAATGTTATTAAAAGATTTTAGGGAGAGGCTATACAAGCCATGCAGGTGTTGTCAGGAGTTTTTAGATTCATTGCTACATATCTGTTTGGGGAGGAGATGAACCTGAAAAATTTGAATTGGAAATCTGGTCCTCTAACTAGCAGTTCATTCTGCTAGTAAATACTGACTTCTCTTCCATGAGTAAACTGATTTGAAAAAGACAATTTAAAAGTAAAAATTAAATTGTGGATTTCTCAGCTGAAAATCCACTAATATAGTCAAGTGCTGTGCTATTTCATGCATTCATTTTCATTCTGATCCTTTTAAGATTATTCCTCAAATACTTTAAAGATGCAAACATTTGGGAAGACAAAGGTTTTTCTTAATGATAAATTAATGTCTGGCTCAAATTGAAACACTGTATTTTTTCCTAGAAATACTGTGAGTTCTTGATCTGTGAAAATATGTAAAAAAATCTGATAGATGGAAACATTAACTGAATTCCTGGAGCATAATTTCTTCTGCTAAAAATGGGGTTACTTGAATGTTTATGGTTGTTCCTCTCCAAGAAATCTTAGGTTGTAAGATATGCTAGGGATGCTCTCTCTAGGGCATGGAGAAGCTCCTCCGTGCAGCTGCAAGTGGATAGAGTGTGGGCAGTGTTGGCTCAGTGCCTCACACAGGTCTCTGCTGGTCCACACTTGGTGGTCTTCTTTTTGACATGGTCACCACTAGTGTCAACAAGATGCTCCAACCTTTCTTTGCAGAGTCTCCTGACAACTCTGGCAACTGTGGGGTAGTTTCTAGCTACCTGTGAACGCGTTTGACATCACTAACTTGTATTTAGTTTTATTAAGAATCATAGAATTACAGAATTATAAAATAGTTTGGGTTGGAAGGGTTTAAAGATCTTCTGGCTCCAACCCCCCTCTGCTATGGGCTGAGGCACCTTCTGTTAGACCAGGTTGCTCAAAGCCCCATCCAGCCTTGCCTTGTTGTATTTTAAAAATACATGCCTGTAACTATAAGCTATGTAGAGTTTTCATTGTGAAAAGTGACATCAAAATAAATCCAGACGGTCCATTACTAGTTTCATAAATAAGAAAAATAAAATGTACACCTAAACTCTTCTCAAGCCATCAGCATCCTGTTGGTGAGCTCACTTGACCAAGAATATCCTCTATGTGCTCAAAGATGTAACAGATTTAAAATGGTCAGATTGTAAACAAAGAATGCTTTATATGGTAAATGCAAAGTAGAATAATTTTTTTTAGAATAATAGGAGAGAAGTACTAGATAGAACAAGCAGTAAATTATTTATTCCCTTTGGACAACTAAACTACTCTGAAAGAGAAAAGCTTTTATAAGAATTGATTGTGTACTAGCACATTATGACTTGAGCAATACCACACCATACTAGTTCTTCAGAGTTTTTATTTCTGTAATATTTTTATGTAATAGCCAAAACAATAAATAAACCGAGAAATTCCTTTGTACTCTTTGTGTGGTGGGATAATGCAGCACCCTTGTCAGACAAGAAACTACAGAGTCTGTCATTTATTCTTATTATTGGCTAATATAGTATCTGATGTGGGGATGTTAGTTTGTGAGAAATCTAGGCAGGAAATAACATGAAAGGCTGTTAATCCCCATTAAGAAGGATAACAGTGTCATGAGAAATACGAGGATGCTGTTCCATTATGGGTGTTAAATGATGGGGAATGCACCATCCCAGGAAGCTCTGACTAACGTCCTTTCTATCAGTGCGTTTCTGTGAAAGTGCATTTATGACCCTTGGCACAACATTTGTCATCATGAACATAACCTTTTGAAGGTTTCCCTAGTTAGCTCCTCTCTCTCCACTTTCTAACACCTGTCCTGGGTCATAGTGCATCTGGTCCTTACCCCATAGGCAAATGGAGGAAACGAGAGAACTGTGTTTGCACACATCCAGTGCAAACACTGTGAGGATTACAGCCTCCGCGTGTAGGGAGAGTACGACTGCCTGGAAAAGCAAGATGTGACCTTCTGGTTGGTTTTGTCATGGTCTCCGATTATTCAGAAAGAGCACCTGCATTTGGGACTAGTAGTTTAAATATCACAGTTTGATTATTAATTGCTGTGTGAGCACTAACCCTAAATCACAATCTATAGACTGACAGCCATAATCTATAGACTGACATCCCATCTGTTGGGATACAGATTTTACTGCTGACCTCTTGGTGATATTGTGGCCAATTGAAATTATTAAGGTGCACTTACTGTGCTTCATGGAGTCTGAAGTTCAGATCTATCTCCAACACATGACTTGAAAATGCTACTGCCCTGAATAATATATATATGTAAAAGACTGAAAATATCTGTAACCTCAGTATAATTAAGGAAAGTAGTTAAAATAGGAGACTTGAATACACAGCAATATATCACTATGAGCACATTTTTCAGAGAATACTGTTTCAAAGAATAAATTTTAATAAGTGTTTCTAGAAAATGACTTTTCATTTTTTAGACATTAATCAGATTTGTACTTTCAGTCTAGCCCATTTTAGATGCATTCTGCTATCTTACGTATCTAAAAAACTCACCTCTTGATGGATTTTGATTATTGGATATTTCTATATATGGCTTAGTTTCAAACAATTTAAATCTCCAGTTTATTATCAAATTGCCTTGTTGGATGGTGCCTGGAAAAATACAGACTGTAGGTTGTTAGAACAAAAAAGTTAGTTGTATTTTTAAAGGATTATTAAGGTAACTGTAAATATGAAAGCCTGCTGAAGCAACTGTTAATGTATTTTGGTGTGGCAAGACAGGGGTGTGACTCTTTGTTAATGATTTGTACTAATAAACTATGAAGTGACATTTAAGGATAATTGGCATAATGTATAAAACTTTAGCTAAAGGTTGAACTACTTATCTGCACTTGTGCTGGCAAATACTTTCCCATAGGTCATAGTGGTTCCGACCCTGAAAATTTAATAACACCATGTTGTTAGGTTAAGTGTTAACTATATGGCAAGTTAAATTTTATAGACTAATCACTTCCACTAATCAGAGTTTACTTGTCTATAATAAGAACACAGCAATTTTTATACATTGCACTTTACATTTCTAATAACTGTTGCTTAATAGCATATTTTGTCGAGGTAGTAGCAATATATTACATCTAGAAAGCACAATGCATGGAAAGGCCTGTGTCTGGCAGTAGGGTCCAAAAGCCCTACCAAAGCTGGCCATATGGAAATCTTACAAACAGGGCTGTGTTTTTGGGTTGTTCTGCTCCCCGAGGCTTGTACCTCTAACTCTGAGCTGCAGATAGGTGCACCTAGCTACTCCAAATTCACTTGCCTGAGTCACTACAGACCCTGGCGAGCTCACCCAAGGCAAAGCTGTCTGAAGTGATCCCTGTTACCAACTTTCCTCTTCACTCACTCCATCTTCAGCAACAGGTCAGTAGTGAGAGCGCTCACCTGGAAAAGAGAAAGCCCATTTTCCAGTCTCTCCTTAGTCTGACAGGTTTTGAAGTCTATATTGTCTGCCTGCTAGGTGCTCTCAGCCTCTGCCAGCTACCACTCCTTCCCTAAGGGCAGATGGCTCTGTATCTGTCCCCAGTGGATTTTTCTAATCTCTAACAGTGGCTTTATTCACGCAAATTTGTGAAGCATTCCATTGGCCCTGTCGGCACCCGGTGCCGTAATGGCCACTGTCAGCCCTGGACACCATCTCAGCACCTCATCAACCTCCTCCCGCACCGCACCCAGGTCAAGCTTTCCATACTGGCTGACCTGTGAGTGATACGGACCCTGCACCTCTCCTTACACTGCTGTCAGGGCATCCCGGGAAGATGCGGAGGCCTCGCCAGGGATGCGTCCTGGGGCTGGAGTAGGGGGAGGTGCTTGCATTTTTATCATACCGTGTATAGAGCCAGACACCTCAAGGCTGTCAGGTTTTAGCTAAAGGGTCAGACTAAGTGCATTCATGAGTAGGATGTGCTCGCTAGCCTCCCAGCAGCCATCCGAGGAGAAAGACAACTCTAATTCCAAACCTGGGCAGATGGAGCTCGTTTAGCCCTGTAAGGCCATCCATCTAAGAGAAGGATACTCGAATCAAACCTACGTCCTAAGGATTTCGCTGTCACCGTCCAAGCTTGCTAGGCCCTGACAGATGAACCCTAGGAGTAAAGGGTTCAGTTCTGTGCACACTGAGCCTCACCTGAAAAAAATCCATTGCGCGGGCTCGAAGGCTATACCCACACTGTAAAGTCCTGTAGCGACAGGCGAGGGATGAAACGGTAGGTGATAAGGTGCACTGGAAGCCACAGTTCCAACCCTGCATGCAGGTAGTTCAGGACTTTGGTCGCTCGAGACTGACCCCGGAGATGACAGTCTCGTTCAGCAGCATCCTGAATGACCAAGCAGCAATTTTGAAGGAGAACACTGCTTGCTCCACACGGAGAGGGGCCTAGAAAAGGTGGCCTAACCAAAGCTCATCTCCACCTTCCACCAGTTGGCTAACCACGGCCAGCTTGCATCTTCTGATGCGGTCGAAAAAACACAAAGAGACAAAGGCATACCTCTATTTCCAAGGGTGTGCTTAGATTGACAGTTGCATGTTGGAACATTAGAACTATGCTTGATACTATGTGTAGTGGACATCCTAAGCATCATTCTGCTTTAATTGGCCATGAACTATCACGACTCAACATCGACATTGCTGCTCTTAGTGAAGTTTGTTTACATGAGGAAGGCAGCCTCAAAGAACGTGGTGCTGGTTACACACTCTATTGGTCAGGTAAACCTAAAACCAAAAGACACCTTTCAGGAGTAGGTGTTATGATCAAAAACTCCATTGCCTCTAAACTTGAAAACCTGCCAATAGGCCACTCTGATCGCATTATCTCCATTAAGACTTTTAGCCGTGCCTTTTGTTCCCAGACTTATCTATCCTGCATTGGCCTTTTTAGCCACCAGCGCTCTTGGAACAAGCGTGGGTAGAGCCCTTCCCATGTCTTCGTTTGCAAAGCTTAGCCATGAAATAGTGGCTCTTCAGACTCCTGACACCATGTTCCCTAACCTTAGCAAAGCATCCTCGCCCTGGAGACACTGGCTAAAAGGAAGCACCATTCTCCTGAAGGTCACGTGTTTTGTGGTACCAGCTCAACAGTTTTTTACAAAAAGCATCCTCATGATGAGAGCAGCAGGTAGGGGATAGCGGGCTGGAAAGCCCATTACAGGACTTTGCTTTGGGGTATGGAGTGTGCTATGTCTCCAGATTCTGAATGAGAATCTGTGCTTGAGCCCCTTCAGTGCAGTTCTGGTGCTCACACTGGGTGATACCTAAATCCCATTACAGATCAAGTCAGCATTTTAACTACCGGGGAACATCCCTTTTCCTCAAGGCAAGGAGCATGGAAATACTTGCGACCGTGGTGGGAGGAAGGGGAGAGCACAGCAGCCCAATTTTGATCATCTTGGTATATATAGTGGTGAAAAGGATGCAGCGTATGCGGGGACTGGGAACTTTGAGGTGCTGAAAGTTCCCTCTAAATATCCCAGGCTCCCATGTAGTAGAGAGACTGAGATGCTTGGGTCTAAGTGACAGACTTTGTGGGTGGTCAATGGTTTCGGTTCTCTCTGGTTTTAGTGTGGGGACCTTCTTGTGTCATTTTGTTGTATCAACTGCATTTGTGTATTCTGATTTCTCTAGTTATTGTGCTTTATTTTGGTCTATTACACTTCGTTATGCATTCATAGTTTTTTTTGTCCTACTGCTATTAGGCTTAATGGTATGCTCAAAAAATCATCATATAATTTGACTTAAACATAAAAATATTTTTTTCTGACTTGTGTACTTCATAGTAATGAGTCTGTTCCTATCTAATATAGTCCAGTAAAGGTAAGAAAGAAAATAAAATACTGGCAATTGGTAGTTGTTACTTTATAGAGGGAAAAACGCCCTAACCTCAACTGTTGCAAATTGATTTACCTGATTAAAATAAAGGCAGAATTGGTGCCCAAAACATCTGACATAAAGGCTATGAAATAATCTTTATCAAGGGCACATGAAGGAGGCCAAAATTTTGCATTTAATCTGAATCTCCATAAATCCTTCAGAAGTGGCTGGTTTGTAATATAAAATTAATTAACCATGATACAGAGGAGAAACAAGGACTGGAAACAGCTGCAAAGAATGCCTGTGATAGAGGAGGACTACACCAAGTCCTTGCATTCCAGTTGCCAGATCACAAATACCATTAAAATTCATATTTATCCCATTTTCTTAAATCCCTGTTGACCGTCTGAGCCTGTGTGACTCCCATACAGATGTCCATTTCAAGGCCCCTTGGAAATAACATGTGCCAGACCCTATTTACTCAAGCCTAGGTGATATAAAAAGGAAAGATGGCAAATGGCATCTTTGTCGACTATGGGCCTTGTTGAAGTCTGAAGCATTTCCTCCAGTCCCTTAGGCCTCTTTGGTCTGGGTAGGGTGTGCACCAGTGGGCTGTATACCACCTGAGACCACTGGTCCTGCGTGATTCAGAACAAGAGTGATACTTTTGAAGGAGGAGCAGATTTGTGCTATTTAATTCATTTGGCAAAAGTTGGTGCAGATAATCTATCTAAAGTGCATATCTAATGATGGAATAGAGTCTTTTATGTTCATAATGCATGGCCATTATATTACAGTAACAGGCAGGACAAGGAAATAACAAATGGGAAGATAAGAGATTAGTATAGTCTTTAAAAAATGTGTATTATTATTCAAAACTGTATAACCGTCATTGCTGAAGACAAACTGTGTTATAAAAACACGGTATAATATTACCTGAATTATGGAATCATAGCTTCTAGAGGCATAAATACCATTATTCTGGCATTTTTGCTACAGTGTCAGTACCTAGTTCTGCTTGTTCCATAGAATGTGGAAAAGCTAAATCAAAATTTCCTGACAACTTCTGATACAACAATTTTTACAATAACTAAAGGTTAGACCTATAGCTGAAAGACTGTTTGGGGGACTTTGAAATACATAAAAAAGAAAGTGAACAGAGAGAAGAAAGAGGGGAGGGGAAGGGAAGGGAAGGGAAGGGAAGGGAAGGGGGAGGTTTAGATTGGATGTTAGGATGAATTTCTTCACCCAGAGGGTTATCAAGCATTGGAACAGGCTGCTCTGTGAAGCAGTTGAGTCGCCATCACTTAAGGTATTTAAAAGACATGTGGATATGATGCCTAGGAACATGCTTTAGTGATGGACTTGGCAGTGCTGGGTTAATGGTTGGACTTGATGATCTTAAAGGTCTTTTCCAGCCTAAATGATTCCTGTATTCTATGAATACCAGAGTGTATAAAATCTGAGGCCAGCAAATATGTTTAAGGTATAATTATTATCCAGTTAACTCCAGTTGACTTGCACACACTTGGAAAAGGTGTTCAACTGACCTGGTTAATGAATAGTTCATAAACTGCTGGTCTTCCTGTTCATGGGGAGGAGAACTGGGTGTGCATCGAACAGATTAAATGCCTGAACAAAGTGCTGTCATTCCAGTGGCATCTGCTCAACTGATGGAAATTATTGGGATTACTTAGACTAGTCAGTAAAGTTCATTTTGTGTCTTCTCTGCCCATCTTCTAAACAGTTTAGAACACATAGAGGGCAGGCAATGTTCCTTAGCTCCACAGCAATACAGGATATTAGTTTGAATGTTGGCACCTGCAAACAGATGCATCTAGAAGGCTGTGGATTTACAAGTAGGACCTAAATACCCAATACCAGGTCAGGAACCTGCATGGCTGATGAGGAGGACAGCTTGCAGCCTGCAAAAGGTTTGCGTGCGCATGCTCCAGAAAAGAGAGATAAATAAACTCTATTATTTGGGAGATCTTTTGAGCTTTATTTTACATAGATATGTTTTGCATTTATTGCTAAAGTGAACTTCTGCTTAGGCTTCCATAGCTTCTTCCATCTACGTGCAAAGCTAAATCACTAAGGATCCCAGTATACTCCTCTTTTCCATCAAAGTCTTAAGAAATACACTTAAAAATGGTATTTTAATACTCTTTTGTGTATTTGCAGCCATTTTTCTTAACTGCGGTTATTCCCAGTATTTATTTAACATGTGAGTGCCCAGCAATGTCATAATGATTTGGTGGGATTTGAGTTAACAGTGGCCAGTAAGTTGGTAAGCCAACTTGTTCTGCGTGGTGCTGGGGATTGATTCTTTTAACTTTATTGCCCAAATCTTTGCACACAAAGAACCAACTTATTCCCCCCTTTTCCACTGTGGTTTGTAAAGATGGGATTCAACTGATAAGATTTCACTGTTGACACCTAAGCTAATTGTCTAGACTCTCCTTACTGTCACAGGAGAGAAACAGGGAGTCATCGGTCTCGGTTCACTTAAGGCAGACAGCTAAAACAGGCCAGATGAGTGACACATTCTCAGTGCACATTTCTCCCTGGTGATTCATGTGAATCAAGATGATGTGAATGTGGATGTTTCAATGTAAGTGAGTCTTTACCACCTGCAAGTGACATTCTGCAAAAGGAAGATAATTCCCCTTTGGCGAGGATTGCAGGTATAACGGAACTGCAGCCCTAAATGAATTGAGCAGGCTTTAGATGGTTAATTTCTTGCTATGTTTCTTATATACACTTTGTCTCCAGAAGAAGTATGCATTTCAGAATGATTTTTACATGCTGGGCATTTTTTTGACTGTTTGGGTTTTGAGAAGGGAGGTGTTTTGCTTTTATTCTTATTCTTCCCTTAAAACATTAAACTGTGGTTTGTTCAGACAGAGTTTGTTGTATGTCTGTTGCATAAATGTTCATGTGGAAAGCACTGTAATCTTTGAAGTCATGGCACTGAATTTCATTGCTTTTTAAAGGCCCTTTAGGAGATTCCTTGAATCAGCTTGGGACCAGGAAGAAATAGTGCTCTGAATATTCACGTTTTAACACAAGATGTCATTCAACGGAGTAACAGCTGCCACTTCCTTAATGTGCTGTTTTTTCCAGGAAACTGAATCAGTAGCATTTAAGTTTTATCTTGAATTTGTGCTGATACCATGATTCTTTGGGTGGGAAGGGGAAAGTTTATCTGAACAGCCAGGAGAAATAAAGAGCTCTTCACGTTCTGGAGGTATCATGAAAAAGTTAAGCAGCCTTTACATAGCTGCTAACTAAAAGAAAACCAGCACCAACTATATCAAAGAAAGAAAGAGCCAAAATAAACTCTACCTCTGGGTGGCCAGTTGAGTGGATCTAAGAACAGATTTCATCCTTGCTAAATAACTCCTACTCTTGCCATGGTTTTTGCAGACTGTGTATACAAGAGCAATATTCTGCCTTGTGCTGTTGTGCTTGTAACTGGGACTAAATCCTTGATGACCTACTTTTTCTTATTTGGTCAAACAATATGTATTATTCAGCAGGCTTCCCAATTAATTGATTTTCTACTATTTGGGATATAAGAATTCAAGCCAATAATGTAGATGGTGTTCATGATGGTAATGACAGATAGTGCTAGAAGGGAAGATTCAGGGGTTTTGTTTTTTAACCGATGCAGCTGTGTTCATTTGTTCATTAGAAGTGCATTTAAATTGGCTTACCCATATGTTCATTTAGCTTTTCATAATACTTTCATAATGGCAGGAGTAAAACCTCCCAAAAAACAATTCCCTTATGCTTCCAAACATGATGTTTACCCAGTCTGCTTTAATATTCTTTTGCTGCATAAAGCAAATGTATAAAACAAACTCATTAATCAAATGAAAATAATACAAACACTGAAATACAATTACTTTTCTGATGGCTGTTGAACAGGTGCAATATTGTATGATAAAATACCAAACAGATTTATTATGATTATTGTTCACCATTACAATAAAGGTAACCTTTTTTTAGGATCTGATCCTTCAAGCATTTGTACACCTGCCTAACTTTGCAGATGACTTCAAAGCAACTGGTCCCAAAGGTGTGTTTTTAGGATTGAGAATTTAATGCTTGGACTCTTAAATAATACATCACTTAAAGTGTAGGAAAGTGGATGAGTTAATTATTTAGTTTGTTTGTTGCTGTCCAAAACAATTGCCAGCAAATAGAACAGATAGGTAAGAAGAGTCATGACCTGTAGAGATTTTTAAATATAGAGCAAACCAGAAAACACTATGTTGCCTTTTGCATAGATTCCTAGAAGTAACTCAGCTCGAAAATCAGAAATTGTGAATGAATTCAGCAGATTTGTCAAACAGCATGATTTAAAAATAACTGATGGGTATAGCATGTGTCAAAACAAGCCAGGCAAGGCAGCTTCACTGTCCCTGCTCCTTCTTCGTGGGAGTCAGCAGAGACTTGCTATCTGCCTTGCCGAGGAGGGAGCTTCACCTCCCATTACTGGGAGAGGGCAGTCTCCCTGGAGCCTGTCTCTGCCTTTGCCCCACTCCAGCATCCCTCAGCCACTGCCCCAGGGCACATCTGCAAAGTTCTGCCCAGCAGTGGCTCTTTTCTCCCCCTGCTAACAGAATTTCTATTCTCTTTTGAGTCAGTTGCCTTCCCTGTCCTATGTGTGTTGGCTCAGAAACATACTGCTGCTTCAAAGCTTTGCAACAACAAGGTTTTGACAATCTGTTGGTGTTAAGCCAGGTTTATATCAAAGCACAGCAGTGAAGTAATATCACATATAGTGGCTGTGGGACTGATTTTTCCTTTCAGAGGTGTGGTTGCTTTGCCATCTTCCTGAAACATATGTATGATCTTCACAGAACAGTGTTACAGAAGGGGAGGAGTTTTGTTGTTGTCCAGTGTTTGAGCCAAAACAGCATCCTAGGCCAGAGGAGGCATACCCTGTGTAATATATAAACCAGTGGGTGGTAAAAAAAGTGGGGAAGGGAAAAAATTTATACTAAAATATATTTATACTGAATATATACTCTGATATTTGAAAAATATTTGTAAGTCATACATGCATATTGTTGCTGGGCCATGAGAAATGTTACATCTCTACTGTTTGTTTCTGATTACTGTTGGAAAATAAATGGTTTGCTAGAGCAAATAAATCACCACTTGGCAGCTGTTACTGGCAGGACAGACAGTAAAACACACATATGCTGTGCACAATATTTCCGCCTCCTTTTGTATGAATGTAAATGAAATAAAGTACTAGTAAGTGTTTCTGACCAACATTAAGCTGCTCTTTGTTAGTCTCCAAGCAAGATGAATACATAAAGATTGTCTCTGTTTGGTTCTCTTTGCCACCCAACCCTGGTTGATTCAGCAAGTTGAAGTTATATACTTCTGGCCAGATTGACACATATGAACAGTTTTCTTGAAGCATGTGTCACCAAGAAGGGTCTTGATGAGTGCCTGGAATGGACCCTGAAGCTGACTGATCCTCATTATTGAAAAGTAGAACATTATCTTCCCCTCCTGAGTTCTCAGTCTGAATTCGTGTGTCTGGTATTCATCTCTGCTCTCTGAGGGAAGGTCACCTGCACACTGGTGAAGTTTGCCACTTGGTACCCAAAAAACAGTAGCTGCTTTCATTGGCTTTCATGAAGGCTCTGTCATTATTAAAGCTTACACATGAAGTTAGGATTTATAGCCTCAGTTGTACAGCACAGAAATAATACGTAGGGTTCCCTGGTAAACAATGCCCAGGATCATCTCTTGGGTCTCTGAGACAAATGGTGTATGTCCTGTGGCTCTAGGTGGTCATCTGAAGAGTTGTGCAGGTGTGTGGAGCCCCAATGTCATCAGAAGAAACTTGAATGTCAGCTCTCATTGCCCTGACCACCTGTCCATGGCATGCCTACATAAGACAGTAGAATGCATAAGGGCTTCCTTGCTTTGACCTGGGACAGCAAGGCTGGAATGACCCAGGAAGGCCATGGGGGCTGTCTTGCAAGACAGAGGTACAGTGATATTTCTCAGATATCATTTGGGATGTCAAATCAGATTTTGTTTCATGGAGATTAAAAAGCACAGTCCTGAACTGTGTCAGTATATTTCTTTCAAAAGAAGTTTACATGCTAAACCAGAAGGCAACCTGCTTGTTTATTAAGTTTTGTCAGCTTTTGTTAGCTCTCCTTTTCTTTGTGCCCTTCAATTTCTTTCCATTAACCACATAACACAATGCTTTTTTCCTTCTATTTAGCTAGCTGTGCTTTTGTAGTCCTTCAGACTTTCAAAAGCCTCTGTGTCTAACCTCTTTCTTTTATAAGAAAGCGCCTCTGCCACTTGCTGTAGACTTCTTTAGCTGTTCATGGTGAAGTTTCCATAAAGTTTCCTTTCATTGTTTCTCCCTCTTCCTGTCTCCCAGTGTCTCCCCTGTAAATGCAGTACTGTACATAAGAAGCCTTTCTTGGAATGCTTGCTCTTTAGGGCACTGCCTTGCAAGTTTTAATCTGCTACTTGAGCTGAAATCACAAAATCAGTTAGGTTGGAAAAGACCCCTGAGATCACCAAGTTTAACCTGTGACCAAACACCACCATGTCAGTTAGACCATGACACTAAGTGCCATGTCCAGGCTTTCCTTAAACACCTTCAGGGAGAGTCACTCCACTGCCTTCCTGGGCAGTCCATTCCAGTATCTCATCACCCTTTCTGTGAAGAAACTGTTCCTTATGTCCAACCTAAAACTTACTTGGCACAGCTTAAGAGACCTTGATTGTTGTGAGTAACCCCGTGTTTTCCACTGGAAAAAGGGTGGCACTCTCTTGAGGTGTTCTTCCCTGGCTTTCTTGGGAGCCTGCTGAGTAGTCATTAACCCAGATTTTAAGGATAAAAAGATTCAGAGAGATTTGTTCCAGTCTTCTTGATGATATCTTCATTTAACCCCGTGCAACCATTTAAAACTGTTAAAAGTTTAAAACCATCTGTGTGTTCCTGGTTTTTTTTGGTGGGGAGTGGTTGTTTGGATTTTTTTGTTTGTTTGAGGGTTTTTTTATTTGATTTGGGTTTTGTTTTTTTTTTTTATTTTGGTGACAACAGAAAAGGCCCCTTCACTTGTTGACATATTGATATCTTATTCTGGTGAATTAGGTTATCTTTCTTACCACCGATACGTTGCATAGGATTCACTTCGCTTGCAGTGTTTAAAATTTGCATGATCTAGACTAGACTAGACTACTTTTATAGTCAAGAAACCAAAGCAGGTGCCTCCAAAGGCTGATTCATCTTAGGCTGGTCTTTCTTAGGTGACGACCTTGGAAGACGAACTGCTTGCAAAACATATCTGATTCTTCATATGGACTGTGAGCATAGCAGAGAGTGACTAGCCATGAGCTGATGTGTCTGGTTTCTAAATACTTTAGTTCAGATGGATAGCACCCACCTATTGCCTAGGTATCATATAAAAACTGGTTATACACCTTCTCTGCTGTTTTGTCTTGATGCCATTGCATTTTTCTGTTTATTTACATATATAGCTTTACTGAAGTAGACTCACAGTAGACTCCCAATGGCAGCAGTTTCTTATATCTTACGCCCTAATCTGTATTTGCCCTAATATATTCTTACTACCTTAAATTCACATCATAATCACATTGTAGCAGGCTCCGCATGACTTTTTATAATTCCATTGTGACTTCTTGAAGTAGCTGTTATCCTGCTTGCAATTAAAGCTGCACAAAGTCACTTCAGATCATGCTCATTACTTACCAACTTGAATATGTCAGCTGTTACCAAATGTTTTATTTTTTTTTAAATATGCACCAGTACAACTGTGATTCACATTCATTGCAAATACAAAAAATAAAGGCTCTTCTCCCTTTCCTCTTCCTATTGTGCGAGAACTCCTATTTTATGGAATTTTCTACTTTACATACAGTGACACTCATCCGAATTCACCTGGGCACATTAAGAATCATTGTTATTGTCTTCATTGTTAGTACTCACAGCAGCATAAATATAATCCTGATTTTTCAGATCAATCCTGGCAGACTAGATATTTTCCCATTGTTCTCAAAATCTTCATATGGATAGTATTTCTTGATGATAACATTTATTTATCAAAGTTTGTGCTGCTTTGACTTTCTATAAAATAACAGCCAAGATAAATGAATCGATTGACCCCAAGAGCAGTTTATTTATCCCTTTAGTCACACTTCAGTGGCAAAATCAATACTCTTCTGAAATATCTGATATTACAGTGGTTCCAGTAAATACTGGCATTCCTGAGCTATGTGAAGAGGGAACAAAAATTTATTATCAACTTAGATTTTTAGTACCTGTATTGATTTTTCTGGGGATGCTTGAATTTTTATTTATCTGTCGCTAAGTAAGTGACCTTTGTTTCAAAAAAACCCCCAAAAAAGCAAAACAAAAAAGCCTTAAGTTTAAATCTTATAAAAAGTAAAAAGGGAAAAATCACACATCTGACACTGTAGGTGACAAGGATCTTGGCAGAAGAGTGTGTCTGGTTTTAAGTGATGCATAGCACATCGCTGTGTGTTCTTTTTCATACCATCTCTACATTTGAAAGAGCATAACATAATTTTTTTCATACTGATATTGTTGACATCCACTTTGTGCAACAGCAAGCTACCCGTTATTTTGATACAATGTTGGAAGTGATGAGTGACCTGGAAGAAAATAAAATAGGTATTTCATCCAATAAACAGATTCTAATTCCTGCACACATAATTCCAGGAATTATGCACACATATGGAAGGGAGTTTTCTCTCTCTCATCCCTGAAAGCTTTCAAAATACAAAAGCTGGATGAGAAAGGTAAGATTCGAGGGAATTCCTGAGGGCAATGTGAAGTTTCCAGTTTGAGGGATCTCACTGAAACAGTGCTTGGACAGAGTATAGCAGAGAACAACTCATTTTCTCAGTTGTGCTAAACTGAGAGGAGCCCACTTCCCAAGTTTGGAAGACAGATGTTACTAAACCAATCTAATGTTTGGGACAGAGATGGTCAAGAAAGCCTGAATTCATCAGTGGCCAAGAAGTGCAGATTCACCCTAGTTCTATACCAGCGTCACCATACTGTGGTTATGTGCTCTGAGTTGTGGCATAGTTGTCCCAGGATTTGTCAAAGATGGACTTAGAGACACTACATAGCTTGAAATATTTTGTGTGCCTGCTATCCCTTCTGAGCAGATAAGGAGGATATGTGAAATGAAGGAGATAAGTGGAAAACTCAAGGTATAAATAGGCTTTACTACTGTTTTGTGTCCTGACCATATGCTGAACATCACCCATATTACTCGCCTACGTAGAAAAAATTTAATGTAAATTTAAAATGCATATAGAGGGGGGTGCCTGCATGTTTATGTAAAACAGCAAAGCTCCTTGGAGAAGTTACTTAGAATAAGAATGACCTTTCCATTAGCAGAATATTTGATACCTGAAAAAAATTTTAGAAACCTGCAAAAAACAAGCTGTAGTTTGATGCTTGAAAAGTTACTATTTCTTGCCAGTTCCTTTTCTTTCTGGGATAAATGTGCTTGTTTTTGAACTACCTTAATGTTATTGAAGCCACATCTAGATTTAAATCTTGAACTCTCTTCACCAAACTTCACAAAAAAAACCCGATAGTGAGTGCTTTAACTTGGTTGTCACTCCTTCAGCTGTCACTTTTTTCAATCCTTATCTCAAACAAGTCTGTTCTGGTTTCCGTTGGCATCACTCACACAGAAACACAATCTGCCACCAGCAAGAACTAATGATACATATTTATGGTTCCTTGATGGAAGTGTACTTCTCTCCAACACAAAAAAGAAAGGCTCAGTGGTCTTGTATATATTTAGGATGTAGACCAAAATCTGTAAAAACCCAGCACAAGCTCTGGCCATCGGTTGGTAGGTACCACAGTGAGCCTCAGTGAAGCTGAGTCTTCTGTGAACAAAATTCTGTCCAGAGGCTTTTCACTCTTTCCTGTTTCCTGGTGCTGAAGCATTCAACAAACCCAGCTGATACTAAAAAAACTTAAACATTTTCTATGGTTTTTTTTTTTTCATTCCTTTCTACATCCCTTGATAATCATTAAATCATCCAGAGACAATCTTATTGTACATTTCCTCCTCCTTAAGACCTGCCAAAAGATTTTCTCCAGAGAAAAAGAATTCCATAACTTCATTACATTTGTGTAAACCAGAAAGTCACTTTGTTTCCAAATACTGTGTAATTAAAATACATTTTCAGAATTTGTATGAAAACCAGAAAAGTTTTAAGTAGAAGTTCTGATCTAAATAAGAACTAAAATACCTGTGTGGTTTTAAAGTTAGTCATTGCATAAACTTCATGTAGACCACAGGTTAAACACGACCATCACTAATTTACCTGATCAAGAATATATAATACTGAAACCCAAACCTCTCCAAAAGCACAAGCTTATTTTAAGCTGTATAGCTAGAAAAGAACTGTCTTATGTAAGAAAGACCTGGGAGCACATAACTTTCTAGAAGTTTCAAAAACGTCAGGATAGTTCTTGCAATGTCCTGGAGCTATAAACAGGAGAGTACATGAGGCTAACCTACAAGTGTTTTTATGCTGAATCTAATATTGAGAAAAAATTGCCAGAGGACAGAAGAGAGAAAAGAGACAAAAAATGTTTAAAATGGCTGTTACGTGATGGAGCTTTGCTCTCCAAATGTTGCAATACTCTTTCCTAGAGACCTTTCCTGGTGTGCTGCTCCTCTAAAGCACTGATAAGTTCTGTCTTGTTTGCCTGTCTTACGTCTCTAATGTTGTGCTTATAAATGCTGAAAATCAAATATATTTTGAAATTTTTAGATTAAGTACTACCAGAAAGTATTGCATACATTGCAGATCTAAAATAAATTTTCTGGTAAGAGCATTTCTCATTTTTTCTTAATTCCTGTTTCGCCGAGTTCATGCCTATAGACTGAGTATCGATTACTTAATACCCCAAAACAAAAGAAAAATCTATTTACCAATAGCTTCAAAATTGTCTGAAATTTTGAAACATGGGGTTATTTATAAATGAATGGATTTTTCCACTTTCATTTAAAATCAGGATATCTGACCAAGCAGAACCACATCATTATTAGTAACTGTAAGACTACCCAGCTTTACTTTGAAATAGCCCTGGACACAAAATTAGTTTGGTACTGGCTGCAAGAAGAATGTCCCCCCTTCAGTTTAGCATGTCAGGTGCTGGAAGGTTGTACTGGACCAAATGGTTGTGTACACATTCTCAGTTAAATATAGGAAATAAAAGGATGTTAACAGACATACAAGGAGGGAGACTTAGAAGTCTCGGCGTGCTTTTCATTTCTTTCCCAGTTCCCTCTGTGGTAAGTGCCAACGTATGTGTTGGAAGCACCAGTAAGGGTTCTTGCCATGTGCCAGTCCATTTCAGTGGTTTTGCCTGTGTGTTTTGCATGTGTATTCAGATGCTTATATGTATACACGTATGAATGACATAAGGTTAGTGTTCAGTGCTAGATACTAAAAGCAGTCAGAGTGGAGGAGGGGGAGAATCATAACTTTGACTGCTTTGAACTCAAATTAAACGTGAAAATGAGTAGTTACTTGAAATGGATTTGTCAAAATAGCCAAAGGGAGTTTGGACCTCATCACTCATACTTGAATGGCTTGTGGACAACTAAATCCCTGGGCTCCTTGAAAATCCCAAATCTAAAATATATTTTTTAGAGCTAGCAACAAGACTCAGTGCCACTGACATACTTCTGAGAAATTGGCATCATGAACCTTCAATCTGATTAGTTACACAGGTACTTGTGAAATTGCTTTATACCAAAGCCTTAAAAAAAATTACAGGATGTATTCCAATGCTCAGAGAAATCATCTCTGTAAGAAATACATGTTGCCAGCAGGAAAAAAACAAGTCAATATGCCCCTGCCTTCATATCTAGCCAATCTGCCTATCCAAGTATTTTCTGTAAATTTAAAATAAATTTAAAAGGTTTAAGGGCATACAGTTGTATCATCATTTCTAAGGCAGCCAAATTAATTCTTCTGTGCAGTGCTTGAACCTAATGGAGATTGACTGTCCTGTTTTCCTATTGTAATGATGTGTACCGAGTTGAAAATGAAGATGTTGGAGGATAAAAAATAGTGCTGTGACTGCTATTGATTAGCTGTCTTGTTTGCTTCGTTGTTCAGGCTCCGTTGGCCTCTTGGGCAGGACACCCAAGTATAACATCCCTGACATTTTCCTGAAAAGATGCATGCCTTAAAAGTGACAGCTTTACTTAAAAAAATATACAGTTTTGATGTATAAATGTGGTAGTTTTACCTGAAAGGATTCTGATGGATTAGAACAGACAAAGAGGAGGATTTCTGAAACATACCTCAGGTCAGCCATGTGTTGAGAATAGATTTAATGTCTTACATGATGATGACACTCCTAGTGTCTCTGCATTTCCGTGTATGTGGTAATGAGCAAGAAAAGCTGAGTTTATCTTCAAAGACAGAGCGATTAGGTTATTCTGACTAATGTGCTCAACTTCCATTAAAGGCTTTGAGTGGTCATGAATTCCAGAAGACTTGACTGTGTGCACTGAAGAAGAAAAGAGCCCCTTGAACTAGCACATAATTTTATCAAAAATACTGCCTGTGTTTTTAAAAGCCCTGGTATAGATTGTTTTTCACAGCCTTCAGGCAATAGGCTATTTAATACCATTTTGTTTATTCTTTTGCTTGTTTTTCATGTGAAATATTGAGTACAAGAGTCATATAATTAAATGGGTAAAAACAATTACTCTTAATTGCATACACGTGAATTTAATACATATAAATGTGTATGCTCAGATGTGGCTCTTGCTTATACAGAAAACAACTCATAATTTACCTAACTCTCTGTGAAGGTATTTAAAGGAGTCAAGTATACTAAGTGATCTCATGCATCACCTTTAATGAAATGCATGAACGTATGAGCATGACTGTAGGACTGGGTTGCAGCTAAAGTTAGAAATGCATCTGCTTTTATCAGTGTTGCATTAAAAAGGGCCAGATTCTGCCACATGTACTGTCCTGTCTAGAAAGAAATGAATTTGCTCAGTGAATGACCTGCCACTCAGTACAGGTGAAAATATTAGAGACTCAGTTTGCTAATGGCTCTGTGGCAAAACTATGCTTTTTATTAAGTCCTGTAACTAGTTTGCAAAAACCTGGGCAGTCTGTCAGGC
>WEIV01003148.1:532618-587156 GCA_013390005.1 Calyptomena viridis
TGAATTTAATACATATAAATGTGTATGCTCAGATGTGGCTCTTGCTTATACAGAAAACAACTCATAATTTACCTAACTCTCTGTGAAGGTATTTAAAGGAGTCAAGTATACTAAGTGATCTCATGCATCACCTTTAATGAAATGCATGAACGTATGAGCATGACTGTAGGACTGGGTTGCAGCTAAAGTTAGAAATGCATCTGCTTTTATCAGTGTTGCATTAAAAAGGGCCGGATTCTGCCACATGTACTGTCCTGTCTAGAAAGAAATGAATTTGCTCAGTGAATGACCTGCCACTCAGTACAGGTGAAAATATTAGAGACTCAGTTTGCTAATGGCTCTGTGGCAAAACTATGCTTTTTATTAAGTCCTGTAACTAGTTTGCAAAAACCTGGGCAGTCTGTCAGGCNNNNAGTAAGGGGAAATCAGCCAGGAAAAAATAATTGTTTCTGATGTGCTTGAGCTGGAGGTATTGCAGCACTTCCGTTCCTCTCATCCTCTCATCCTGTGCACCTGAGAGCAAGCCCAGGTACTGCTTCTCTTTGATCCATGCTTTATAATGGTTCTTCCTTCACAGAGCATGTCTAGCTCAGATAGTTTCTTGGCTTGGTGTTTCTCTTTTCCTGGCTCATGACAAGGTCTCATTCTGCTCTTGCAAACCCGCTTCATAAAGACCACCTTCCACCTGGCAACGTCAGTCCATTTCTTGTCTACCAGATCAGATTTACATTTCTTCTTTTCCACCTCAAAGCCACTGAGAAGCCGGTTCCTGTCCTCTTCTTCAGCCTTGTCCCCAGTAAGCTGAATGCCTTGCTCCAGAAGGGACACTGTGTCTCCTGCCCTTCTCTCTGTCACCAAGGACAATGGAGCATCTCTGCCGAAGTGACCCACAAGGTCACCTCTCTTATTTAGGATCTCCAGGGAATTCATCTAGCCTGCAGCATCCACTGTAGATGTTTACTTATTAAAAGTAAACTCTATAAAGGCTGACAAATTCAAGCCAGTCCCCAGTCCACTCAGTTCTCTGGTACATTTTTTTCCTTTCCATGCATCTATTTCCTTTCCTTGCGTCTATTTTAATGGCAAAGTGTTTTGGAGACAGAACCTGCTTCTTGCCTTCTGCTCACTTACTTCTCTGGTTTGAACAAAATTACTTGAAAATTAAGCTCTTAGAACTCAGTTTTGGCAATGGCAATCTTAATGACAATCTTAATTTCCTTCACGTGCATTGTGATTTGATGTTTCATTATACAGTTATGAACTATTTCTCAAATAATGCAGCATATGTTTGTGACTGAACTAAGAACCTTTAGATACGTATTTGCAATATCTTTACAAGCATGACTGTGCATCTATGTGTTTCTACAATTGCTCAACTTAAGGAAAATCTTCAATAAAGTGTAGATAAAGTGAAAATGACATGTATAGACAGAAAGCATATGAAAATGATTTCAAGGAATATATTATCAGACATAATTTATTACTGAATTAACTACATACATGTTATTTGAAGCAGAATCTCCATTTTTAATTCTGTGAGCACTTATTTTGTTTCAAAATATGCAAGTATAGGATGAAAAAATGAGAGTACAGTGTCAGCTATAGTAAGGGGAAAAAAGGGACTGACATATTCAATGTCCATTTGCATCCTTCAGCACTCTCAAAATCTACTTCTTCTTCAGCATTCTCATTTTACCCATTCCCCATGTGTTTTGCTTCCAACTTCTTTGTGCTCTACAAAGATATTGGGAGAAGGTTTGTGAGTTCCGGTACAGCAAAAGCAGCTAAACTGCACTATATAAAAGATTTTTTTTCTTCTCACTCCTTCTCTTTTCTGCCCAATTCCCTCTGTAGTAGTCATTTTTGGAGTCTCTACAATCTAAAAAACCCTCAAGTGAATGGAGGAGCCATAGCTAATACTGCCAGAGTCAGACTTACAAATAGGTCCCATGTAGCAAGCAGCAGCAAATGAAACCAGCCGAGGAACAGGATGCATGTGCTCAGGGGAGACGAGATGTTTTCTACAGATGAGCTTAATTCTGCTACTTCCTTCTGTGTTTTGTTGTATTTCACTTCCATCATTGTTGTCAATGTTGTTGTCATTGGCAGCAAAATGAGTCTTGCATAACAGTCCACTGTCAGGACCATACCTGGGTCCCAAATGACAGCATTTATTTCAGGGCATGTTTTAAATGGCTACGGGTGCCAAGGAAGAGCAGAGGTTGTAAATTCTGTACAGCACCGGTTGCTAACCCTCAGGTAGCCTTTCCATTCACTGCGGGAAGCACTAAGGCTTCAGTGATATTGAAAAAAGCCAGGATCTCTGGGCATAAGACTCAAGGGCAGATCAGTTCCATTAATTTTTCCTTTGTTGCTATTTCTGTTAGATTTTAAAAATCAAATGAACGCTGATTAAAAAAAAAGCCAATCAACCAAAAAACTTTTAAAAAACAACAAAACAAAACACACACACACAAAAAAACCCAAAAGAAACCAATCAAGCTGCAACAACCCTGTTCCTTTCTAAGTATGCCATTAGAATTTTGGTATTGTGGATGAGCTTTAAAATAGTGAACCTGCAGCCTTCTTTTAATACCATAATGAAATGCACTGTTTTCTGGCTGTGAGAGTAAGGAGTTTTCTTTTTTTATTTTATCTTTTCTGGCTTCCTAGGTGTCCTAAAGTCTAGAAGGAAGATTTTCCTGGAGTCTCTGTTCCTTTGTGCTTTGGTTTTGGACAACTGACTGTAAAGACACTGATTTGCAGTAGTATATAGTATCCATGAATCTGTGTTTTGACTCTGTGTAAAAAATTAGGTAATACGAGGTACTTAAACACATCAGTGTCCATGAAAAGGATAGTTAGTAAAAATACAGGTAGTGTACCTAGGTGTGTGGTATGCACACAAGGATGTGAAAGGCAGGCTTTTCATCTAGTAGCTCCTCTGTGTTTGAAGATTAGTCGAGCAAAGTATAAACTCAGACAGATTCTGCATCATGCAACTCTTTCCTACAAGCTGAGGATATTTGAAGTGTCTTCAAATATATTTTCAGCTTCAGCAACTTATTCTGTGTGCATAGGCTTTACTTAATTTGTAAATTACTGTCTTCGTTTATAAACTACTATACTGTATGCATTTATTTTAATCAATCATTGCAGTTGTGAATGCCAGTCTGATTTCTGAATCAGCACTCAAAGATAAATGATAGATGGTTTATTAAGTTCTCTCAGCTAGGGTTCATGATGGTTAATTTTCTTAAGTGATAATATTTCATACCATAATCCTGATCTTTTTATATTCTTCTTTCTGCTTAGTGGAGTTTAACCTAATTACATGTATGGTCTCTTTAACAGTTGCAGTATGGAGCCTGCACTGAACTTTCATAAATCACCATGTTAAGTTTTTTAGAAGAAACCCTTCAAAAGGTCACCTGTCATCAAAGATAGTCTAGCTAAAAGTTGTAACATTTAACCCCGTCTCTAAGCTCTCTTAACTCAATTACACCAATGCATCACTCATCTCTCTCTGGGTTTGCAATAAAAGGAGTATTGGTCTAGTGCCATTTTTTGGATCCCTGGCAGCAAGACACCATACATGTACTTACCTCTTTCACAGCTGGACGGTTTCATTGTAACCTCTGGTGTCTCGCTCCAACATTTTGACCTCATAAAAGCATAATGTCACTGAATGCTGAGATTTTATGTCATTTATTCTGAAGATTGTGGCTTTTAAATCTTCCATATGCAGTTTAATAACAGCATTCTTGTCATCAGGCAAACTTTGCTCTCACTACTAATATTTTCATTTTCATTTTGTACACACAGAAACATATATACACCCAAAATAAGCTGAAGATGATTTAGAGAAGCATTAGAGGAAGGGAAAGAGAAGGGAAGAGGCATAAAACAAGATAACTGAAAACAAATCATACCAAAACCAGACATGCTTTTGCTGTGTTTTTTTCCATTCCTGTTATATTTTTGTTTGGATTGGCTCCAGAGAAGCCCTGTTCCTTGTCGCTCTTCTTGTTGAGTGTGTGCTCATGCACAAATTCAGGTCAAGTATGAAACCTCTTTTCTGCATTCCAGGTAAGAATGTGTAATGTCCGTATCAACAGATAAGAAGAAATCTGGATTAATTCAGCTTATGACCCTGGATTCTTTTTTTTCCTACCATTACTAAAAATACAGTGTTCGCTTAATTGTTAATGTATTCTGTTCAGTAAATTAGAGCTGCTTGAAAATTCTACTAATCCTTTTCCATTGAGGTATTCCCTGTACTAAGTGGCGCTGATTAAAACAAAAACCACATGCCTGCACAGGTTTCAGAGATTTTCCAGATCAAATATAATTTAAGGGGCACGGCATTTTTAAATGAGGTGTTGTGGTTTTGCTTTTGGGTTTTTCAGGGATTTTTTAATTACTGTACAAAAAGCAGCAGTGAATAACTAGTGTTTACTGAAAATATGCTTTGCTTGAACTTGGTCATTAAAGTATACAAGGGCTGAGGGGTTATTTTGCAATGAAAGAATGAACCAATATATAAGGATAAAAGTAGAAAAAAAGGTTTAACACACAGCACAAAGATGTTTTTGAATGAATCAGTCTTTGCTATTTAATTTACATTTTGAGGGCTCATTAGGATGATGAATGACACTGCTGGAGAATAAAACATACTTCCTGAACAAAAGAAAATCTCTGTAGCCTAATAACATTTTATGCCAGCACTTACATTTGTCAGAAGTGGATGCTATTTATCCCTATGATTATTTAAAAATCATTTTTATTGTCCTTTGTGCTGTGTCCTCTTCTGGGAATTTTAATTCAGAGTTTGACACCTACTTATTAACTTCCATGAAGTATGGAGTACAAAGGCTTATACTATATAGAGGATTCTAACCAGACATGTTTATATTGCCTGCAGCTGTATACAAATTAGCTGAGTTTGGATTCATTTCTCTTAGAAGTGGAAAAAATTTGAGTTGGAATTTGAGTGGAAAAAAATTTACCTTAGCAAAGTAAATGTGAGTTGAGCATGGATGACCTGGGCGTACCAGGAGACAGCAGTAGGTCAAAAGAGCAAAGAAAAGAAATCTCTGGCATTAGTACCATCAACTAGGAATCCATATGAGTTGAGAACGTTCTATTTGGTGTCTCCTCCTTCCTCTTCTGGAAGGATGAGAGTGAAATAGGAATGCTAATGTTTCAAACTTCAAGCCATCCAGTGCTTAATCAGTAAATAATTATTTGCTGTCTTGCCTTCTTCAGTGCTTATACATGCCTATGCTGTAGAGTTGAATACCAGAAAACAGACTATCTCTGGAAAAATGTCAAAATATTTTGGTAAACACTAGTTGCTCAGTTAACTTTTTGCGAGAGTGTATAAAAGAAGATGATATACAGATTTGTTTGTTCATTATGATAGGAGGTGGAAATTTTTGATTTTGTTTTTCTTTCCCCTTTCCAAAGCCATCCTCCATGCCTTGCAAGGAGTCCAGCTGACAGTAAAGCAGGTATCACAGTGCAGAAAACATCTGATTCCACAGTTTCATACTGATTTTCCCATGCAAGAAATGGAGCTGATTGTCTGGAACATGAGATCCTAATTTTAGCCATCTTTTTAATTTCTGAAGAAATTGCTCATCAGCCACCAATGTATTTCGTAGATTTTGGCTGTTTCATATTGTGTGGGCAAATAAATTATGAGAACATTTTTTAGTGCCATGACCTGACTCTGTCCAGGTGGCAGACAGAAACATTTGGCTACTTTTCCTCCCAAAGTGTGGTAGAGGTATTTCTGGGCATCAATGGCAGACTGCAGTTTGCAGAGTTCCTAACAAATTCTTATAAACCTCCTCTTGATGGCGTCCCATGGTTGGACCCAGTTGCTGTGAGTGAAAGCTCCAGCATACACCATACCGACTCCTGTCTTGTGAAAGACTGAGCCTGAGAAATCAGCTTGATGACTGCAGGCTTGATTTGGAAAAGCTGGGATCTTGTGGACAGGCCTGTTTGTTTCCAGAACATTGTAGGTTTTTAAGGGAAGGATTAGGGTTCGTTTTTAACTTTCTTCAGCTGGTACTGTAATTTTCTGCGGGAAATGACATTCTGCCTATTTAAAACTCTTTCAACCCTTTAGGATACACAATATACTCTTTGCTATTTTTCCTAAAAATATATAATTTGCCCATACAAAACTGTAGCCATATTCTGTTATGAATACCACTACATGTCTAGATTGTGAAATGCTATACAAGCCTTCATGGTAATGTGCATACATGAAAAATGCAGATTATTTTCATCAAGATACCTGTTTAACATCTTTATTCATGACATGGACAGTGGGATTGAGTNAGAAGGACTCTGAGGTGTTGGTTGACCAGAAGTTCAGCATCAGCTGGCAATGTGCACTTGCAGCCCAGAAAGCCATCTGTGTCCTGGGCCGCATCAAAAGCAGTGTGACCAGTAGAGTGAGGGAGGTGGTTCTTCCTTTCACCTGGAGTGCCATGTCCAGCTCTGTGGACATGGTGGTCCTCAGCTCTGTGGTCCTCAGCACAAGNCTTTGATGACAACAACAAGCTCTGTGCTGACATCGACATGCTGGAGAGAAGGGATGCCATCCAAAAGAATATGGACAGGCTTGAGGGGTGGGCCTGTNCTGTGATTCTATGATTTAACCTTTTCCACCTGATCAAATAGCAGGATATGCCATTTTCAAAAGTCACATCTTTTGTGTTAGTAGCTTTGATCAAGCTCTTGACCTTAATGAGACACAATGTTTGACTTTGGGTATGTTCACATGGCAGTCTGCTGTGGCTAGTGCTTGTATAAGCTGAGGGGTCTGATGCACAGGTGGGCACAGATGAAGAACAACTGCCTCTGCTTTAGAGATCCATCAGCTGTTTATGCAAATTGCCAAAATCAGTGCTAGTCTATTTTAATATGCCAGACAGTAAACTGTAGCAATTCGGCAGCTGCTATGCAAGCAGGAACCTCAGAGAGAGTCTCAGTACAGAGAGATAAGAATGGAAATATAAGCTTGGCTTTTACTGTTTTTTTCTTCTTTAGCTTAGAGGTACAAATATTTGGGGTGGCAAATGAACCACTATCACATTCTTTAAAAGGCAGCAGTTTGATTTTGCAGTATTTTCTAAGAATGAGTAATCCCATTGTATCTTGAGTTTATACATAGCTGCTGCCAACAAGGTCTCTTGGGCAGTGAGTGAGAGGTAGCTGTTACTGTACAGAGCCTGAGACCTGTGCCGGTGATCTGTGCAAATGGGCCGCTGTGTCTGCTACAGGCATTCAGCACATAGCTGTTGACTGATTGCTCAACGGCAGGTATTTTAAATCCTGTTGTGTTTGTAGTATAAATGTATATAAAATTTAAATCAGACAGGGACTGCTCTTTAGTGGGGATTTTTCCACCAGCCCTCTGGTGGAGGCAGCAGTGGCCGGCCAGTTCCTGTCTGCCGGGGCTGTGCCTTCCCTGCTACAGAAACAGTTAAAAGTCTTTGCCTGCAACCCTTGTTAGAGTATCCTGGTTCATAGTTGTATTGCGCTGACAGAAGAATCATGAAAAAGGGAGGGTTTTGCCAAGAACATTTCATTTTGTTCCTCACAAAATACCTGTTGCTGCTAATGGTACAGGACAATCCATGTTTTGGAGGGCTTCCTTATCCTCCACCTGCTCTAAAATTTAACGACAAGTGAAGGCTACAAGTGACTTGGAGTGACAACTGCACATAAAACTTGAAGGAAGTATGGCTGGGGAAAGGGAGCCAGAAATCTGAAGGGAGCCTTTAGAATATGCATCTTAATTTTTCTCCAGTGTTATTACCTTATGTCCCTATTTAGCAATATGGGCACACAATTAAAAATCAGAGTCCAGGAGTACCTTTGCCTTTCTCTCATCTCCAAGAACAACCAGGACCTGAAACTCCAAACCCTTCACCAAATAGTTAGTTTTCAAGAGAATGAGCAGCTCATCATTCTCTTCATAAACAAACAAATAAGTAAAAGATATGAGGATTTGATCTGTTTAATACACACTCTCTGGAAAAAGAGTGCAGACTAAACATAGTAATCTGATGATTACAAATTATTCAGTCCTATAAACAAAGCATGACAATTGATGACAATGTGGTAGCATATATCATAGATGCAGAGCATCCTCTCTCATCCAAAACAAATAATTTGGAATACTTCAAACCCATAACAAATATATTTAATGCAGTTCACTGTAAAATAATGTGTGTTTCTCTGTTTCTAGTGCTATATGCAAAAGCCAGCCAAGAGCTTTTTGTGTTTTATGCATTATATTCATTTATGCTGCCAATTCTACTTACTATTCTAGTATTCTGATTTGCAAAATCAAAATTTAATGTATTTCAAGCAATGCTTGATGCATGCTTGCCTTCAAATTATAGGACATGGTTTCTAAAGTAAATTATGAGACCTTAATATAATTCGTGAGTGTCAGATAGCTTTTTATCTCTCTAGTTAAAGTATTGATCACAATCCTTATATTCTATTGGTAGCTTGTTATATGAGGCCAATCAGCTGCCATTGTTACCAATGCTAAAATCTGCCTGAGTAACCCATGATAGGTTTATTACATAGGAAGCTTTGATCCTCAGGACTCAACTAAGATATTCAAAGTTCTTATAAAGGTGTCTTAGAGTCTGTGATACAAATTCAGATGTCTGCTGTCAAACAATTCCTATTTAGCAAACTCCTGTGAACCACCTTTGAAAGTGAAAACAGCAAGATGACACCATTCATAGCTTGGCTTTTGGAGAGGTCTTTGTGCTCCCCTGCCTTTCAGTACCTGACAACTCATTCCAGGCCCTATCAAAGTTGCATAACAGAATTTGTAAAAAGCCACACAGAAGGGTTTAATGTGTTGAGAACAAATAACTTCTTTGTTGATATCCAGTGCCAGATCAAAGAGACTGAGGGTAGTAGGCCCAGGACTGCATTACCTTCGGTTACACCGAGGAACAAAAGAATAAAATAATACAGTGAAAGGCAGCAGAGAACAATAAAAAGGGAAAATACTAACAAGGTTAAAGGATTCAACGCCCTGAAATATGAATAAAAGCCACAGAAATAAATTCATCAAGATCACATAACAAAAGGGAAGCATGTGGCTTCTCAGCTCAAAGGCTTTCCAATGCACTCTTGTTTTCTGTATGTGTTGTTATAATTCAGGGTGCCACAAGACCTGCCATTTTCAACAGGGACAAAGAGCTGGCTCTCCTGCTTAAAAATGCAGATTTGTTGTACTTGACCTAGATGGAAATGTCTGTGAGCAGTATTAGGGATATGCTCTCCATTCAGCTTCCATTTAGTATGAAATGGGGCTACTTTGGACGTTTCTTCCTCCAGAGATAAAATAACCTGTTTTAAGAGGAGGATAGCCTCATATGTTCAAAAAATAAGCATGGAAATCCAAGAGGCTTTTGAAGCTATCCAGTGAAAGTTTTGGAAATCAACCCAAACCAAACTTGAGGGCAACATAGCCTTTCTGAGAAAACTGACAAACCAGTCTCACACATTGTAGTACTAGTTTTGATCTATAACCCAGCAAAAATTAGACTCTACCACTGTCTGTTTCTTCCTTTATTTTTTCCTGACTCTACTGTATGTTGCATGTGCACAAATGCTGGTGCATACAGGATTTAATAAAATCGTTTGGCAGTAAGACTGTGGGGAGAGCAGTTCAGTGTAGGCACCAGCCAAAGCTTTGCAGTCTATACACCAGTCATGCCCCTATGGCTGTGGCTATGCCCACTGTTACAGACTGACTTGTGGCTCATTTTCTGTATTAAAAAGAAAACTGTTAATGTAACAGTAAAAAGTGGTTATGGCCCCTGAGTGTCATGGCCAGTAGTTGTGGTCTGTATAGTTTTGTAGTTCTGGGTTTTGTAAGTTGTGCTCCTTTAGCCATTAGCTGTGTGGAAGAGCTCAATGCCAGCAGATGGGAAGTGTGCTGGAAGGACACTTTTGAAAGTCTTTCAAAGACACAAAACATGGAAAAGCTGGGGCCAGTTTTTCTTTCTGTTTTCTTTCTGTATTTCACTGTTACTTGTAACAGTGACAGGCCATCACTGAAAATCAGAAAGAAAATCAGAAAGCATTATGACGTTCAGGTGCAATATCTCCCTTAAAAGGGGATAACTTGAGAATATATGGAGAGAAAAGTGAAAGACAAAAGAGAAAGAACTAAAATAATTTTACGCCAACTTTTTGTTCTCCAAGCCTAAAGGACCAGTGTGGCTTCCATCAAAAAATGTTACCTGGAAGCATACAACTCCTTGGGAGCTACTTAAAACCCTTCCCCAAACCTGTGACATCCTTTATTATCCTGTTCCTGGTCTTTGTGATTGCCCAAACAGTAGGGTTCTGTTGTGGAGCCCACAGGAAGGCAGGGACAAGTACTGGGAAGCTGCCAGTCCTTGGGGCAGATGGTTTTACAGGTGTAAAACCATCACCTCTGGAGGTCAGGGAGAATATCAATGCCTGGTTCCTGCTGTGCTCCCAACAAGGAGGACTGATACAGGCCTGCAGTAGATCAGTGGTAAAAAAAAAAGTCAGTGGGATCTGGGAAAGACAGGTCAGGAAAAATAAGGCATTTCTCTATTCTGCAACTTTATAGATTTGCTGAATTTATTGATTTCCATATTAAGGCTGTTGTGATAAGATTTGACCCTTGTTTGGTTCGTTTGAGCATTTTTGGGAAACTTTTGTGGAGTTTTTTTTTTATGATTTATACATTCATACATGCATACATATGAATACCTTGGTATGGTGTCATGTACTTTCTTAACTGGAAGGAACTTACCTGTCTGAACTCTAAGACATGCGGCACTGACATTTTATTTGAAATTTTACATGTCCTATTAACTGCAATTCCTTTAGAGAGTACCACTTTCTGTAGCTTTGCAGTGAGTGTGTTTCCATCAGTCTGTCAGTGACCACAATATAGCTGGATTTTTCTTTTGACTTTCAGGAATGCTGAAAACACAATAAAACTCTGTGGAGATTTTCACTGCGGCTTGAAGAATTGTGCTATTTATCAACTTCCATGTGGATTTTAAGAGAATCCACCTGAGCTGACCAGGCATCAGCGGATTAATTTAAAGATGAAGGTGCATGCAGTTGTTTATCTTCATTGATAATGCTTTGAGTTTTCAAAAGCAAATTATATCCCTCTTGGGCAGATAGTTGTTCAGGCCATAACTGCCATGACCAGAATGCGTTTTTGCGTTCCTAGCGATGAGACTGAGCTGTCACTGTCAAAAGCGTATGTATGTATGTATGATGCTCTCTTCCTTACACAGACTCTTTTTTCAAGCTCCTAATTCTGATCCATAGGTTCTATGAAGCTATTGTATTCTGTGCAAATCAGGGAAAGCCACGCAATGTAAGTGTCTCAGGCCAAAATTAATTCACTTTTAAGTTACAATCCAGAAAAGAGAGGAAATATGAATGACCTATGCCCAGGCAAGGTAGAAAAAAGGTTTACTTCTGAATTTGCAAATAGGTTATTTAACTCTGCGGCTTTATCACCAGATACTCTCTGCTCTGCCTGTACTTCACATCTGCTCTGTCAAGGGTTCTTACTGCTTGTTGCCATCACAAAAACAGTTACAGTCAAAGATTGAGATTTATTTTGCTGGGGAGGAGACACTGTCAAAGCCAAAACTGTCAGATGCTGGTGACATCCTCAGACTAGCAAAAGGCTTTAGCAGAAAGCCAAATGTTACTCTGGTCTCCAAATCATGGGGTTTTTTACCTGTTGAATTTAGATCAAGTCTCAGTCTCTAGAATTGAGGAGGCTGCTTTCAGCAATAGGGATTAGTGGGACTTTTTTTCTCCCCAGGAAAGTTTTTTCATCTCTGTGCAGCAAGAAATAATCCAGTGTTGCCTTCTGGAGATATAGGATTCTGCCTGGTGTTTTGGGCTCTTGGCTATCCCTTGAAGATCCTGTAGTCCTCTTTTAGCCTGTGAAAGCCTTTGGCCCTAGTTTTTGAGGGAGATATTGAGCAGAGTAACATCTTTGTTACCCAGTGTGACAGAAAGCACCCCTTTGTCATGTCCTCAGCTTTGTTAACAGGATGGTCACTCAGATTTTTAGTAGCATTTCAGTGTTAACGTCTTCCCTTTAGACTTCGTAGAGATGTTTTTTCATATGATGTGTTTTATTAATATTGAATTCCTTGTACCAGGTTCCATTTCTTATTCCCTCCACCACTGCCCAAAGGGTAGACTTTTTTTTCCTCCATGAGCTGTTTCTGAATGGATGTAAATAAGCTTCAAGGAATACTTGGTAAATGTTACTCTTTCCATCAACACTCATGTACAGGGGCTTTCTTCTATCAGGAGCCTTTTGTGGGAGAGATTTCTTCGGAGTTGAGTATTGTAAAACCTTCTGTCTGTAAGAGGTTTAACCCTTTCTCCACAACAGTTTGTAATCACATACCCTTTAGCTCAGTGGGAACAAATACCAATTATCATTCATAAACAGTTCCTCTCATTATGTGCCTATTTATGGCATCTTTTATAGCTTGCTAATTACAAACACACAAACCAGAAATGTTTGTAGTTAAATAATGTAAACAGGGATGTAATTGATTTTCATGTTGAATAGCTTTTATTGATTTATTGTTAATTAACACTTTTAAAGGACCTCTTGGCAAAATAATCCATTTAATTTATTGAGTATTATACTAGCTGATGCTAAATTCGTGTAAGTTCCATAGTACTTGTTTTTCCAACTGTTGCTACTGTACAGATGTTATATATTCTCCCTAAACAAACACAGGCAATATATTAAATGCAATCAGTTGGTCTCAGTCCAGGTCCTAGCAGACAAATGTCCACATCACTGAAAACATGACATTTCAGTTCACACTAATTGGCCATCTGCGTGGCAGGGAGAATGGGCATCTAGTTGGGAGAATAGCTGATCTCTATCCATCCCAGACATGGGCTGAGGGAAGAAGCCCATATCTCCACTAAAAAGCCTCTCCTGCTGCAAAACCAAAAGACCCAGGTGTCCATAATGGAAACTTTCTGACAAATAGACTGTGTCAAGTCACTTGATATGTTTACAGTATGCACACAGTGCTGCAGAAATTGTGTTGGCTTTTTATGTTTTTGGGTGGGAAGAAGGAGTTGTGAAGTCCATTCAGCGTTTTCATATATGTCAGTTACCTTCAGCTCCCGTTGACTTTACTGAAAGCACAGATCACTTAGCACCTCCCAGGATCAAGCATGTAGCAAGAAGTTCAGGTTGCAATCTTCGTTATTACCAACTCATTATATTTTTCAAATGGATAGTAAGAGAGTGTAATCACATCAGACCCTGTTTTTTCATTAGTGAAGAAAAACATTAATATGCTGTGACGTGATATTGATTTGATACAATCAATCTTTCCCAATAACAATAAAACTTTTATATTTTATTAATAGAACAATGCAGTTCTTCTCTATTACAGCTCCATTTTATTGTTCTGGGTCACGATGTAATTCTGGCATGTTTGAAATTTTATTTTTATTAATAGAATGTAAAAGCCTGCAAAATCACTCTACTGATCTGCCAGTAGGTTTCATTTGAATCTCCCAAGTATCTTTTACTAGATGAAATATTACTGGTGCAGCTCCAGTCATTGATTGTTCAATGGTCCTTAGAGGTGGAGAGGGTGGGGAGGGTTAGGAAGGTTTCTTGGCCTTTAATTCTCTTGGTATTTTTGTGGTTGGACACTGAGACTTAGACACAGACCATCTCATCAGTTTGGAGATGACCTTTCAACATACGGCTGGACTCAGCTTTTCTAAATCCTCTCCATACTGGGCTGTAGGTGTATAAGCTCTAGTGAAGCTCCCAGCTTCACTAGATGGCATCCAGATGGCAGCCCTTCAGCATTACTTCACTTTGTGACCCTGGGTTTTCCACACTTATTTTAGGTTGGGTGCTACATGGCCAGGCGGTGCCTCAAGATCTGGGACAGATCATGGACGTGCATTGGAGGAGTTACATTCTTAACACCATGTCCCTGCTATTTTTAAAAAGCTACAATGTGCTGAGTGCCTTTACTTACATATCCACAGTAAATGCATCTTCAGCTAGACACCAGCCTGGACCTCTGGTCTGCAAATAAGGCCTAAGGCTTGTGGTACTCTAGATTATGGCTTTATGAACTCCTCTCCTTTATGAACTTCCTTCTGGAGGGTCTTGCTCTCCAAAAGCTGCTGTCCTGCCTCGGTTGTGGGAGAGCTGCTGAGCATGCTATGCTGAGAGAGTGTCATTCGTCAAGAGCAAAACTTGCTCCTGTCTGATTAGCTTCTCTTTTCTGGTGTGCACGGCAAGTCTATTGGATCATTTGGCATTTCTCTCTATCTGCATATATTTTGGACTCCACTTCTTTAATTAGCCAGAACATCTTCCTGTTCCTAGTACAAGACTGGGCATCATAATATTCCAGTTGCATTGAGACTCCCAGTTAATACAGCCCAATACTTTCATTAAAACAAGGCTAGATGACTTTCATAACTTACTTTTTATTAATTTTTTTCTAGAAATAAAATCTTTGTTAAACTTATTCCTCTTCCCTTTTGAACCAAGAGCAGTGCTGCAGGATCCCATGGTAGAAAAAATAATCCCCATAATAAATATGAAGCCTCTATTTCAAAAGAGATGGGTTTATTAAAGGTAACAGTTTATTAACAGTCACAGTAAATGAGATGAATTTAATAACTTTAATTAGTGCAACACTTTCTGACATAGACCTTGAGGAGAATTCAGCTGTTCTTTCTCATCTCCCTCCTGCACTGCTTTGTGTCTAAATTGTCAGCAGTTCCTTATAGTAAAAGTGAAAGAGCTCTTACTTGCAGCAATGCAAAGCGCAGGAGAAAACTACTGTATCAACAGACCACAGCCACAGGCACTCCAATTAGTAGTGAGGCATAGCACAAGTGCAAAGTAAAATTTTCAAATATCAGGAACAGAAAGTCAAGCTTTCTGAGCTCTCTCTTCATGTCTCTTTCCTTGGTGTAACCCAACACAACTGAGCCCTGCTTGCATACATCCTCAGAGAGAGATGAGGAGTCTTCTCCGTTTAAGGCACAAGCATTACTAATTCCAGCTGGTGAAATGAGGGTGACTACAGTATGCCATGGCTCCCTGAAATCCAGCCCTATTCAAGTAGATGGAGATGTTGCTTGTAGGTCTCACATCACCCACCAAGATGGAAATGCCATTCCTGTTGGGGGGAGCAGAAGGGGGAAGAGATAAATACCATTTTTAATTCTGTCCTGGTTTTTCCTACTCGGTCCTTTTCCTATGGGATGTTCCAGATTATCAGAATGGGAAATGTCTGCATCTATGTTGACTTTAACCAAACCCTTTTTCATTCTTTTTTGAAGAAAATTCTTTCTTCAAGTGAAAAATTACTGCATTTGAAAGAAACGTTTTGATATTTTGGTTTAATATCTTCTTGATTTAGGCCATATCTTGTTCTGTGACTTCAAATTACATTTGCATGCCTTAAAGTCTGTCATTAAAGTATTTTGATCTGATCAAACTTAGATTTCTCAGCTGAAGAATGCTTCTTAAAATTTCATTTTCAAGGTAGTGATGTGACACAATTGCATTTTGAATGGAAACATAGCCAGTGGGATAAAATCTGCATGTAGGTACCATGTTACATATACCTATATGCAAGTGTTTGTGTGTCTTGCCTGGCAAAGAAGCATTTCTAATGTGTTTTCAGATCAAGGTCCATCAGTATGGGCTTTTTCTTCCCCTTTTTTCCTATTTTGTTGCACCATGGATTTAGGTCTGCCAACCTTCACTGCCTGAAGCTTCACTTTAGGTCCCAGGGGAAATCCCACAGCCCAAGAGTGAGCAATGCTGTGCCGTGCCTGCGCAGTGCAGGAACGAGAGCTGCCCTGGAGGCAGAGGTGGCACAGTGGCCACTGTCTTGCCGCCGGTTGCAGATGACAGGTGTCCAAAACCAAACACAACCAGCCTGGCTCCCACTGAGTGGAAGAGAATGAATATGTACCTCGGGCTTCTGGAGATTATAATCAAGCCTAATTGTTACGGGAGACAAAAATCCAATAACTTCTGGATACTTTGTAAAAATGCCTGGTACAGTCCAAATAATAACAGCACCAAAAGCTTGCATCATAAAAATGTCTTTGTCTAAAAAGGAAGTAGATACTTGCAGGAGACCTTTCTTTCCTTAACACAAAGATTTGAAAGGAGGGAAAAGTATCACAAGATAGGTAATTGCTTTCAGAGAGGTTTCTTTATATATCTCCATGTGAAAGCTCTTGTTAAGGGAAGAAAAAATAAAGTAACGTTCTGAAAAAAAATTTGTACAGAGGTAGCTTTTTTTGAAATGACATCCCTTTTCCCAAGAATTCGATGTAGCCTTTAGTCAGCCTTGTTTCTTACAGTTCTGTGTGCTTTGCATGGTAATTAGCTGCTCGAGTTATCAGCAGCGCAGTGCTCCCGGCTATTTCTTCAGCAGCCACTGCCGTCATCCTCAGCGGCAGCTCCTCGCATCCTCCTGCCATCCTGTTCGCCATGTGTGCAGATGTTTGGCGTTCTTCAGGCCGCACTGACTGAGGGACGAAGGTAATGGGCACAGCATCGGAGGGGGAGGACGCTGGAGCCCACTTCCCTGACAGCTTTCCAAGACTTGCCAGTATTTCTGTGATGGTCCACAGGAGGTTCAGTGAGGCAAGTTTGTTATGACAGATCGCAAAACACAAAGGGAGACAAATGAACCGAGTTCATCGGTGTCAAGATAAATACAGGAAAGCAGCTCCTCAGCTTAGTTGGCAACAGCAGCCTCAAAATTTTTATTTTGTTTTAATTTTATATTTTTAAAAAAGTAATTAAAACGTTTATTGCACAAGTGTACTGTGGCTGTTGAGAGGGTGGAGAGCCTGCTTTGCACGGCCTGCCAGCCCTGCCAACATCAGCCTTACGCAGGTGCTGTGTCACACAGCCGGCACCGACGCAGCTGCATTCGGGTCAGGCAAGTCCAGCGAAGCAAACAGCACGTCAAATGCTCTGTGCTGTTTGTTCCCTGCAGTTAATACAATCTCTTCTTTTAATCCAGATTTCAAGAAACATTTATCAACTTCTGTTTATTTTTTTTTAATTAAACTATGGCCATGAAGTTTAATTCAGGTTGCCAGATTCTCGGGCAGTGTGTATTCTTCTGTAATGTCGGTAGAGATGTAACGGAGAAAAGCTTGTAAAGTGAGAATTGGGAGTCTTTTCCATGCCAACATCTACAGACACTTTTCAGACATACCACAATAACGTTGGGCATTGTGTTGTATGATATCATGACCAAAAAAACTCCAAACAATGGCCCCAGGCCATATGAAATTAAAGTTGCTTTCTGTGTGTAGAGCATGGTCTCTTAACTGCCTCACCCTGTTTCTAGAAAGTTTAATATCAACAGTAACCTTAAGATCCTTACAAGAATTCAAAGCAAAAATAAATTAAAAAAATTATTCTTCACTCAAAAGATGAAGAACGAAGAGGAAAATATAGAATTTTGGGGGGGTTTTCCCAAATACTGTTTCAGTTTTGCGTATCTTGTCCTTGGTTTTATGTTTCCAGCTCATTTTTTAATCTTTTGAAAGACTTTGTGATGATATTGAGGGAGAGATATGAAAAGTTTTTTACTTCCTGCCCAGAGAGATGATAGACTAGGAAGAACAGCTAAAATTTTAGACTTACTTAATTACACTTCTAAGTGAATTATTTAATTTTGTAACAGAAGGTTGTTTCTAAATCTAGTCTGAAATAGCGTGTTGCCAAATTTACCTTCAGGAGTTTTGTCCTCACACGGAAATAGAGATCATTATTTACTGGTGTGTTCAATGCACTGTATAAAGCATAAAATGGTAGGTCATCTAATTTGTCCTGTAGGATGGCAGTGGATTAGAATAGAGGATTTCAGGTCGGGCAGTAAATTTTTTGCTCTGTTCATGATGAGGGATTTACACTCTCTGCTCTTGTTAGTGGGATAACAGGTGAATAGACTGGGGTTTGGGGAATAGCAGTTATTTAATATGAATTTTTAAGTTATTAAATATCCAGAGATCACTGCTGCGTTTCTATCCATCTTGTGAGGTTCGCTGGCAACGTGAACACTTGTCCCCCTGCTCCAGTGACATGGAGGTCGCACATGGTGCTGTTCGACTCCTCAGGGACAGAACTGAGGTCAGAACAGGGCTATCTGCTCAGGGCTGCAGCTTCTCTTCAGCATCCATACATCAGATATGAGTAATTCTCCAAAGGCTGACTTTATCACATGCTTAGTTCCTTTGCCTTTGAAATCAGCAGTGTAATTAGGTGTAATTCGTGGTGAACTGTAGAGCTGATAGACTTGTGTTGCACTAGAAAGAGTTAATGAAATTCATTTGTTTAACAATCAAGGGCCATATTCAGCAAAGATTTAACAGGAGTGCAGACAATAAAGTACTTATGACTTTCTGTGAATTGGTGTGAAATAACAGCCACAAAAAATTACAAACCATAAATTGTTCCCATGCATATGCATGGCTGTCATTCTCCTGGCCTTGGTTACAGCTGGTGGGCTGCAAGTCACTGTGGATCCAGACCCCCTCAGTCTCTCAGCTCAGGCTGGGCAGTGGTGTTGAAGGTGTCCAGGACCAAGATTTGCACAAACTGGCTAGTGGGTTCATGTGGCTCCAATAGGAACAGAGGTACCCATTTTTGAAAGTCCCTTGTGATTTTCTGGATGCATAAATACTCATATGGTAGAGAAATCTGATTTCCAGATGAGAAGAGCTCAGCAGTTTGGAAAATCAGATTGCTTTGATATATCTCCAAGTGGCCACCTGAAAATTCAAAGTGTCCAGGAGTTTTTTGAAAATTGGAGAAGACCAAGCTCACCTCTCTGCTTGTTCTTTGGGGACAGTAATTAAGCAGATTGGGGGTTTTTTCCTGTCGCCTCTTCCCACTTGGGAAGACCTCAAGCCGCAGTCCCCTGCTTCTTGAGTTACTTCTGTTCTGCAAAAGAAAGAAAATTTCTCTTTGGGGAATTGTCAGGGAGTTTGATGTGGTGAAGTAAATCCCCAGAAAACCCGTGGGATACAGCAGCTACCTGTATCTTGTGGAGAGCTGCAGTAGACAGGCATCACCTCAGCATCAGTACCTCCATCCAAGGTGTGCCCTCTATTCCCATTTGTGCTGGGCAGCACAAGCAAACTGTGGGCAGAGGGTGGGCAGGAGGGAGGGGAGGCATAAGTGTGGGAGCCTGATGTCTCACACTGCCTCATCCTTGCTGGCCAAAGTGTGGGTCCTAATGAATAACCAAGCTAAGAGTGTAGGTGAGGCACCAGCTGGATGGTTCCTGTGGGGGGATAGCTGCTCTGCCAAATCTCTGATTGCCTCTCTCCAGAATGGCTCCAAAGTGAGCCGTACTATTTGGGAGAGCTGAATTCTTCTGTGCTCTCAGTCCCACAATGTATGGGTGTGTTTAAGGCCAGCATTTCAAGAAATTGTAGCTTCTCAGGACTGCTGTGCCCAAGCTCAGTGTTGCCGCCAGTGTTGCCATCTCTGCAGGTCTCCCCTCAACAGCATAGGTGTCTCCACCCTATACATCGTCAGGCTTCACATGGGCAGTATCACTGCAGAGTCTTTCCTGCACAAAGGATGTGGAAACATGATATTTATTTAATATAAATAAATGCATGTATTGGATCTTTATGCATGAAATAACTGCTTTGCTTCTGCTTACTCACGTGCAGTAGAGCCAAAACAGCAGGAACTGCACACAAAAGTGGTGTAAACAAAAACCTGCGAATTTATAAAATATGTTGCAATCACATATAAACTGCAAATATTGCATCTTTCTGTGGTGCTGATTGGGAGTAATTTGAGAATTCTAAGCAGTGCAACTTTTCAGATTCTGGAAAGACTTGGCCTCATTTCGAAACTGTAATAGAGAGTGATACGTATTTCATGTGACAACCATGTCCTCAGACCTATTTGTTATTCTTTTTAAAACAAAAACAAACTGTTTTCTCATTTTGTTTACAGGACAGTGGAGCAGGAGATAACAGCTGCATTGAAGAAATATTGAGGGTAGGAATCCTTAAAAACATTTTTTTTCCAGGTTTTTTTTCCATATTGTTTACTCTGAAATAGCAAGAGAATAACAAGAATATTGCAATTACTGCTGTTAAAATATCACTCTTTCAGATTGTCATCTTTCTAAGGAAAAAGTAGGCGAAATCATTTCCTTATGAAAAATAATTGAAAAATCTGTGAGAACAACCTTTCAGAGCCTGTAGATTTCACTGCTACTTTATGCCAGTACAGCTGACCTTCATGCACGGAGAAGCAGATAATGGGATAAATTATAAACTGAAATGTACAATGATGTTTCAGGTTTACAAACCATGCAAAGTGCATGTTTCCATTAATCATGACTGTCAAAAATCTTAATTTTGAAAGGAGGTCTAGGAAGGTCATTTTCCACCTGGATTTAATTATGTAATGTCATTATGTTCATTATGCCCATTATATAATGACAATGTGCAAAATCCATAGTTATTTCCATATTTCATTATTATTTCTTTTATCTTAGTAATTTCTAGTTTATTTTCATGGAGCAAATTAAAACACATCCAGACATGTCTTGGCTTGAATCACCTTCTATATTGATTATATTCCGTGGCAGAAAAATTTATAAACAATGAAACTTTTCCATATATTTTAGCACATGGGGTTTTGGGGTTTTTTTTGAAAATGATAATTCAATAATTCAGAATGCATATAAATCTGATCTAGTGGTGATGGAAACACAAAGCAAGGTAGATGGAATGATAAAACCTCCATATTACTGCATGCACTTCCACCTCTTGGATATCAACTACCCAGATATTTCTGATGATTTATAAACTACGGGGCTATAAATATTTGGTTTAGAGATTAGTAGTGCATTAAGACTGTTGTTTCTAAAGGCATTTCTCCATTCTCCCTCAATATGTTAAATGCAGCTTTTAATTCTTATATTGGTCAAAGAGTTTATCAAAGGGTGATGATGATATATTGCTTATGACTTAACTGGCAGAGTCTTTACTTATCTAACACTTACAAAATAGGCTTTTGTAAGAGTGAAGCGCGTATTCCACAAGCCATAGCCACAGTCCTCCTGGTTTGTCACAAATTAGTAGCAGATACCATGAATTCAGGATGTGATGTGAGGCTCAAACACCCCTTTTTTATGCAAGGCTTTTAAAATGAAAAGTCAGAGAAGCTGATCTTCCTCCTATAGGTTCTGCAATTTGGCTTATGCAATTAGGCAAAAATGTAGAGGAAACACAATTCCTTCCACACAGAGGAAGATGGATGTGTAAGAGACCTCAGCTAAGAAGAAAAGTGCACTGTATGACTAGAGATGGTAAGGTGCGTCTCCAAACCAGTGAACATAGCTGCTACTCTTTTTTTCCTTTTGGAATGTTCCTCAAGAAATATTTTTGTCAAGCTTGATGACGGGCAATCTGCTCATGCTCCAGGTCTGCAACCTGGATATCACTTTCTCTTCTGAACTTCCTTCGTGTCTCTGTGTCTAAGAGTACACGTAAATCTTGCAGGCTGTTACTCTATAACATTTCTAGCTGAAGCTCTTTATTCGCAGTGATGTAGGTTTCGGGTCCAAAATTCTGACTACACACTTTGATTGCCGCAGCATCCTTTGCTTTTTTTTTTTTTGACAAATGCGATGTTACCCACCTCCATCCGTGCTGCTGTGCAGATCATTTTCCTATCTTGACATCTTGCCCAAAGACATTTGTCTTTACATCTCACCACTATCATATTCTCCTCTATCACATCAAGTATAGCTATTTGTCTCTGATTTTAAGGCCTCAAGTCTATCAGTCCATGCTAACGTATTAGATTCCGCTTTAGCTTACCCAGTGATGCCAGCCCCTGTCAAAATGTTGCTAAGTTTTACATCAGTCAATTTCTCCCACACTTCCCATCAGATCTGGGAAGAGCCTTAAAAACTTTCCCAATTAGCACTGTAGCTATCTTCCAATCCTCTCTTACGGGCCTCCTTTTTCCCAAGCATGGTGGAAAACCAATGGTGAGGTCAGGGCTGTGCCACTGTTTCTCATGTTTGAACATTTTTGTCCCATTTGTTCCTTGTAGTACTCTGTCAGGTTGGATATTTCTGTCTGCTCTCTTTTGTACTGAGAAGTGGATTTTCTGTGTCAGGAAACTGCTGTGTAGTACAAAAGCAGTGGTTAGGTACTCTCACAATACAAATTCAGATCAGCAGTGGTTATTGTCACTGCTAATTGGTGAAAACAGCAACAGTAATACTATGCCTTACTGGCATCCAGACTTTTCCAGCCTTCCCATGCCCTCTTTTTGTCCCGAACATATCCATGAAGTTGTAACACACATTTTCTGCTTTTCTGAAACAGAATGTTTATAAGACAAAATTTAGCCTCTTTGCAGACAAAATATATGAAGTATATATAGGTGCCCAGATGCAGACAAGGAAAAGCCACAGGAGCTACAATACTCGTAATCCTCCCTCAAAAAGATGGCTGGCATGCTGAAATGTGTTTATTATAGGAAGGACCACTCCTACTGTATGACCCATCAGCAAAAGGTGCTTAAAACTTTTTAAGGAACATTGCACCCTGTTTTAGCTGTCCCTTGCACAACACAAAGCAGAAAACATTCTCTCTCTCTAGGGAGTGTGTTCCCTGCACAAGTCAGGCTGTGGCTTTTCTAAGGAACATGCCATGTTTCCTCAGTCAAGACCAGGGACGGTAGAAATTGTACCCCAGGTCTGCTATATCTGCTTCTCTGCATTCCCTTTTTGCTGTCTGGTGCAATGCAGGGTGCCACAACTCAAGTCTAGCATTTTTTTGAAGTTGTTTTACCAAATGTATCAAAGCTCTGTAGACTTTGTAAACTGAGAAATCTTCTGCACAAAACTGCAGCTTCCAGAGAAACCCCCAAGAACTGAGACACAGAACTGCTTCCAGTTCTGGAGGAGGTTGATTAACAAGACGGTAACCCTGTCAAGTTTTGAGCTCTTGTGAGGTCTCATGCTGAGTTTATAATCACTGCAGGAATCCTGAACCTTATCTGACCCCATGTACTAATTCACAGCAACTTCTTCAAAGTGTAGTGACTTGTCTTTCCAGCTGCAGGCATGCACATCGAGGACAGAGAAACTTCTAAGAGAGCCTTCGATGTAAATAACTCCACTAAGACCCAGTTACAAGATGTAATGTCAAAACGTGAGACAAAAGCCCATTCCTTGCTAGTAGATGTAAAAGACAATTCCTTGTAAGCTTTTGCATTGTTCATAGAGGACATGGTAGAAAAAACCCAAATATTCTTTATTCCATTGTGCATGGAAGAGTTGCTGTGGTAGTTCCTGAGACATCACCAAAGCCAACCTATTCACTTCCTTGCTAAAACACAGGCTTGCCAAGCAAGATTAGTTAAGTTCTGGGGTCCTCAGCACAGAAAGTGCATCCACCTGTTAGAGCAACTCAAGAGGAGGGCCACCGAGATGATTAGAGGGATAGAGCATCTCTCCTATGAGGAAAGAATGAGAGCATTGGGGTGTTCATTGGGGTGTTCAGCCTGGAAAAAAGACGGCTTAGGGATGACCTAATTGCAGCCTTCCAGTACCTGAAGGGAGCCTACAAGAAAGGAAAACTTTGACTTTTAAGAAAAGCATGTATTGATAGGACAAGGAGGAATGGATTCAAACTTAAAGAGAGTAGGTTTAGATTAGATATTGGGAAAAAGTTCTTTACTATGAGGATGGTGAGGCCTGGAACAGGTTGCCCAGAGAAGCTGCTTCCATCCCTGAAAGTGTTCAAGGCCAGACTGGATGGAGCTTGGAGCAACCCGGTCTAGTAGAAGGTGTCCCTGCCCATGGTGGGGGGAGTTGGAACTGAAAGATCTTTAAGGTCACTTCCAACTCAAGCCATTCTGCAATTCTATAATAGCAATTTTGGCTGAAGTCTATTTGATTTTGCAAGTGTGTGGAACTGTGTATTTTGTTACAAGTGGTGGCATTTGGAGTAAACATTTATTTTGCTGTAGTACCTTCAAAAAATGAGAGCAACAAGAGTCCTGCCTCTCCACTAAGTTAACTGTTGGAACCAATATCGGATGCACTCTGAGTATATTTGCTAAGGATTTAAGGAGTAAGGAAGGGAGTGTGTCAAGCGCAGGCAGCTCTTGATTTGCAAGGTAAGTGGTTGGAGATTGATCTGGCTATTGTTCCAGTCTTAGCTATGATTTCCTAGAGTTACAGTAGCTTTGTTGAAAGGAAACCCACAGGCAAACTGAGATTATAATTATTGAAGATGTTCCTTGTGAATTCTCTGGATTTTTTGTGTTGGCATGAGAGGTGTCATTGAACTGGGGAGAGACCAACAGAGTTTGAGTGTTTGGCCTGCAAACAGTGTTTGGCTGCAGGATGAGGAGACAGCGGGAAGCTGATGGAGCAACAGGAATGCAAAGGAAGGGCTGGAGAAAAACCAAGCACAGCTAGTTAATACAGAAGAAGCCACCTCCTTCGGAATGGCATGGGCAGTGGGATTGCGTGTGGAGTGGAGGACAGATAAGTTTCTTTCAGAGAAGATGGAAAAAGCAGTTGGGAAGGCAGTGAAAGGACAGGAACTCTAGCTGTGAACATCCATCCCAGTGAAGGACAACTCTCCTTGGTGCCATGAACCTCTTGTCTGGGGATAAGCACCCGCAGATGCCCTTTTGCAAATCATCTTGCAAATGTGACTCCTCATGACCACAGAACATCCACTTATGAAAACATGACATTTTAAGTGTGATGGCTTTGATAAGTGATTTATGTGAATCTCTCTACCCTGTGAATCTAGTCAGAGTATGTAAAGTACTGTACTTCTTTTTTGAGCAACATAAAAACAGTGAATAAAAACAGAATATAATTCTGTATTTTTTCCCTTCCTCACTTGGGATCCCTAGGCTCATTAGCAGTCTTGCTAATTCTTTAGCAGAAAGCATTAAGAATCGATCCATCAAATATTCAGGGCCTTTTTTCAAACCTGAACAATCATATGTGCCGTGAGATCAGCTGCACTCCATCAGCTGATTGAATTAAAACAAGAGCAGAGGTAAATTAGAAACTGTCTGCACAAGACAAACCCTGTGAAAACATGCAGTCCTACCAAACACACTGTCACTGTGAATAAGCATCACAGTCGGTGGAGCACGTGTCAATACTTAGAGGAGAGAAAAATCAGTTTCTTAGAGGTAGGTTGTTAGTTCAACAACTGTGAACTGCTGCCTTGTAAATGTTAATGACTGTAAGATCCCACTGACTGCAGTTAAGCTCCTGGTGGAGTTGGACATGTGAAGCATTACAGAACACAAATATGGTAATCAGCAGTATATTTCTAAACACTCTTCTTGCTTTCCAAAGCAGAGGGAAATCCCTACACATGGAATGAGACCCACTTTGCTGCTCTGCACTAGTGCAATAGCTGCTTCTGCACTAACAGAGCGTTTCATTTCAGTTTCACTGCTGGAAAGAAATGTCTGGGCAACTTTGGGAGGGAGGTGAAAAGGCCCCACCTTCATGGAGAAATTCAGGTTGCATGTTGTGACTGAACCTTGTAGGAAACTCCTGGAAAAGTTTCAGGAGGAACACACCAACTTCAGACAAAACAGAGATAGTGGGGAAGAGAGAAGGTATGGAGACTTAAAAGCAGCCCCAGTTTGCTGACACTTGATTAGTCTCATTGAATACAGAAGTACTCCAAAGCATCAGGATCATTTTAAAAATGTATCATATGCATAAAATACCACTTTTTTTCATTGCAGTCTTTCAGAAGAACTTTCACAGCATAGCTTTGATTTTAGTGTACTAAATTTCAGAGCGATTATAGCATTACTTTGGCTGATGTGTACTGTTCATTGCATTTCTTCGGTAGTATTCTTTTTGTCTTTCTTACTCAAATAATGAAAAATCCTACATACCCAAGAGTGTTTGAAAACTTATCATTTTACACAAGACATTAAGTCCCAGAAACATTAAGATATAGTTCAAGCCATTTAATCCAACCTCCAATACCTACCTATTTAACATTGCCCTTCTTACCACACCATACGTCCAGCTCATTTTACAGTATCTTTTCTACTGCAGTCACTGTACCCGTGTCAGCTTTCCTCCAGCCAGCCTGGGTACTGCTGGTGGTGTGGATGGCAGCAAGCTCTGTCTGGAGCTTCTCCAGCTTCTCAGTGAGAATTATTATTCCATACGGTACCTTGTGCTGCTGGAGCAAAATTAGCAGTACCAGAGCTAAAGATGTTTTGGCTTTGTCCATGTAAGCTGCAGGGACTACAGAGGAGCCATACCTGTGTATTCCACCATCTCTTTTACTCCTCATACCATGACAGCTTTCAGGACACACCATCCGTATGTGGTACGTTGTGCTATCTCTCTGTAGCCAGGGTCTCTCTGTTACCTCTTTCTCCATCCAAAAGGCTGGAGGGAGATTGCCTACTTTTCAGAGACTTTGTCCCTTTTGAGGCTTTCTTAGGTCATCAGAGTCCCTCTCCAAATGATATGTCACTTACTCTCAGCTCGTCTGAACAGTAACTGCTCCTGGTTTGGGCGCCATAAATGGCACATTCTTTTTATTTCACACATTGTGTGTTTTAACTGTCGATAAACCTTCACAGCCAACACATGAAACCCAGGCATGTAAATGTTGCTTCCCTCACCCTTAACATAGAAGGTCTGAGGTACAGAACACCATGTAAAGTGGTACTAAAACACTATACCAACAGTGGTAATGTCAACCAATGATAAATCAGTTGTACATCAGCTGCCCTCCTGAATTGTCATACTTGGATTTTTGCTGCTGTCACTGTTTTTGTTGAAAATACTGTCTCAAAGCAGTCTGAGGTTTGAAGTATGCTGTATATTTAAAACTTAAACAAAATAAATCTTGGTGTAAATGAAAAATCACCACTTCAAGGAGGCAAAAACTATAAATGGTGTAGTAGAAATAGGAGATCAAGCTAGAAACTGATATGTGGGACTAAGATTTACAATAATGCCACTCAGAGGTAATCTGTCTTTCAGTCTTCCAGTTTCCAGTGCAGGATGTGGAGGCATGTTCTGTGGCATTAGCCAACCCCTGTACTGTGGTGCTTGTATTTTCAAATATAAGCAAAATCTGCTCTGTTTTGAATTGAATAGGATGGTACAGAGGAAAGAGACCCGTATTCTTAGGACTCCAGTAGCTGGTGTGCAAAGGCTTTATGTCAGGGAAAGGCAGGTCAGTATAAAAGACATGGTGAAACACTATAGTGCTAATGTGGTGGAATTAATTTTCAAAATTGCTGTTTTGTAGTGAGTGTATACACCCTGTTATTTGCAGAGCAGGAGAGAATCCAGAGTGAATTATCTAGCCTCTCTGCTATGCAAAAATAATACAGTAAAATGCTTCCTAATTTTTCCCTCCATTTAGAGTGTTTTACAAAGCTGGAAAAAAGGCACAATCACCATTTTGTTCCAATACAGAGCAACAATTCCTTGTTATTAATGGCAAAGGGCCAGATGGATCCTCATTTTGTATATCCCCGCTACTGCTCCTCTGAGGCCAACAGAATTAATACCGTAATAATACCAGAAAGGATCTGTGATACCATTTCTAATGAAAGAAGAATAAAATTTGGTCAATAGCAGGTATCGGCACTACTGTAAGCCTGGGATTTGATGCCTTCAGCTGCCACCTTTAGAGAACAACCTACTTTCTACCCCCTTGGTAAAAATCACTCAAAAAGAATCGAGGCCACAAAGGAGGTGTAACTTGAGGTGACAGCAGCATCCTCCCATATACCCTATGGTGACAGTATTTTCTTCCATGATTAAAGTGGCATAAGGAACCAAACTGATCATAGAATGCAGGTAGATGATGTTATAGAATACATTTTCCATCCAAGTTAATGTTCCCATTTTCTTCAACATGTTTCCAGGGATGGCTGTAGAGTAGAAGAGGGACAAACCTGCTGCCATCCCCACTGTAAGCTGTGTCTCTGAAAATCTGCATTAGATCAAGATGTGCTTTTCAGTGATCGACATTACACATGTACTGTGGCCATGCATCTTTTTCTGTCTCCTACACTAATATTTTCAGTAGACATTCTCTTATATCTATGAAATTCCTCTGTGGTGCCTGATTTTCCACAACTGGAGATGATCAATGGGAACTCATTCACCACTGTCACATTTTGATCTGACCTAGAATGCGTGAGCTCTCTGTTTATGTCTGAGAGAGGCAGCTTTCCTCATCTGGGGGCTGAGACAAATACTCTTTTGTTAATCTTACTTAATTATATTTAGGAGCAACACATGAGTTAGCAGTTACCTTCACTTGGCAGAAGGACTTCAAGGAAATCGTGGAAGAAAAGAGGAATCTAATAAAAGGAAATTAAGTTGCTTTCAAGAATATTCCATTGCAATGTCTATACTAATAAGTAAAATGGACTAGTAACTGTTCTGTTAGCCTGAGGCCAATCAGCATTGCGTGGCTCTTACATACACTCTTACAGCCATGAAGCAGAGTGGCTTTACCCATGCTGCCTGTTGGGAGAGACCCCAGGCTTTCTCTGAAAGACCTGGCCTCGGTCCAGATGGTGCAGGTGTCAGTGATTTAATGATACACATGGTTGTGGGCCAGGACTCAGGAATGTGATCCTGTCACTGTTAGGAGAGATGCAGTGTAGTTTTCTGTACAGCGCACTGGGCTTCCTCCTGCCTTGTGCAAAAACTCAAAAGACTTTGAAGTATACAGTACTAACCACACTGCATAAAAAAAAGTGATTGAAAACGTCTAGTATTTTTAAATCTATATATTTTGGCATCTTTTTGCAGTTGTAGTTCACTGCCCTTGGGGCATATTGGACTGGGATTTTTCTTTGAAAATGTGAAAGGTAAAATTTGTTTTTGAAGGAAATACAGGAACATGCATAGCCATTTGTCTGCGGTGCTGTTAACAGGATACTTTGAGAGAGACTGACTAAATACTGATCAAGTTTTCACCAACTAAAATGCTGTAGTATCTGTCCTTTATGATTAGCTCTAAATGCCATTTACTGTGTATGGCACATTGTGTCATTATTAGAGTTATTTTGGATTTAGTAGCTTAGGAAGTAAAATGCTATCACGTGTGCTTCAAAAGTGAGGTACTTGGAAATGATGCAATTATTGTTTGTACAAAATACTAATGTTGCCTTAAATGATGGGATTCTGAGTTGGTCATCCAAACAGTACCACTGTACAGATTATAATGGAGATGATGATAAACCAGCGCATTTCTGATAGTTTCTGAAAATCTAACTTTTGCCAACAGAATTAATTTAATTAAAAATACTTATTTTTTGCAAGAATATTGACTGTACTTAAAGCCACCCAGTTGGGGAGGATTTTCATACAAACTTAGTTAAAAAACATGCAATTTTATGTAGAAATTGCAAGCCTGTCACTTTATCCTTGAGGGGGAAAAAAGTTATTCAGAGTAATGACAATAGCTTGGTGGGAGAGAAAGTGGGCTTCATGCAGTAAAAAAGTTTCTCTCCAGCTGTGTGGGTTTTCCACAGGATTTTTTTCATTAATATTATCAAGTTATTTCTTGTTTACTGGTGAATGCTGAATAAATACCAAGCAAACTCAAGACATTATTAATTTTCCTAGTATTTCATGTGTCCATATGTAATGGCTCATTATAACACTGCATTTTCAACATACTCAAGTATAAATGAGAAGAGCCCAATTAAAAGAATTGTAGACCCTGATCTAACCTTTGTTGACTTCATATCCTGATGTTCAGTTGGGCACCAAAAGAGAAACTTATGCATATTAAATTAAGTAAACATTTTCTTCATTTGTCTGGGTGGCTTTTTTCTATCAGTGAAAACTATTTTTTTTTTTTCTAAAAATGACAGCCCTTAAAAACTTACAGTATTAATGAAAAGCTGGAATAATTTAGCGTGGACAAAAAGAGGGTAATTTTCCTTAGATATTTCTTTAATATGAACTGGATCCTAAAAGGCCCGTTCTCCTTGTGGTTTGTCAGATTAATTCTCATTATATTCAATAGGTACCAGGTATATATGCAGCAATAGCGGAATAGACTACTAAATATAGTTCCTGTCATGGCAGCTGGTTCTCTCTCTGTTCATCAGATGGGGAAGCTTGAAGCTGCAGGAGCCTGATGGCATTAGAAGGGTCATGCTTGAAGAAAGTTTTTTTCCTGAGAACAGGGACATGAGCTCGATTTTTAATTTCAGGCCCTTCATACTTCTCCCAAGCAGATGGACAGTCGTGCTATCTGTGGGCCCACCACACAGAGATGGTGGGAGTACAGACTTCCCTTAGCCACAGCAGGCTACCCAAATTTGCTATATGCATCCCATTGTCCATGCTCTGTGACCAGTGCGGGTTCTGCAGTCTTTCCAGAAAAACAGGTGATTGGGGCTTTTCCTCATTATGTGGAGAAGTACTTTGTATGTCTGTACAAAGCAATAAAAGAGCTGCATGCTTCTCCTCATCTAAATTTTCCCATCATTTTTTGCTGTCACCCCTTAGTTCCCTTGCATCTGAAGATGACATTTCCACCTTGTCTTCCAGACTCTGCCTGGGTTTCCCTCTTGCTCCCCTCCCAGGCAGCAGCATCTTTCATCCTCCCTGGTGTCTCCCAGCTCAGAGAGCTGCCCCCAGGCTCTCTCCTCCTAAACAAGCTGCCTTTGTTTCTGGGCTCTTGGAGTCTCACAGGAGTCACTTAGGCTTTGTAATTTGTTTTTTTTTTAACGGCCCAGGATTAGTATCTGGTATCTTTTTTCTCTTCTCTAGGATTTTTCACTATCCAAACCTAGACACCTCTGGAGAGGCAGGGAAAAAAACCATTTTGTTTTCCTTGGGTAAGATCTGTTCAGGTGCTGATAATCTTTAGTTATCAACCTTTTCATGGACAGACATTAACTTCTTTTCCTTGTCGTCTTAGCACACGGGGTAGAAAACATTACAGAGTAAAAAACAGCCATAAGGAATTCGTAAATTATACACTGGCAGATTCCCCAAATCATCAAACATTCCCTTCTGTTAAAGATGTTCCCTATCAGTTATTTTTTCTGTGGTGTATGTACCTTTCCATATCTTGTCATCTAAACTTTCATGGATTTTTTTTCTTCTTTCTTGTTTTTGGTTTGGTTTGTGGTTTTTGTTTTGGTTTGTTTTTTGTAATTTCAGTAAGTTATGATTTAAAATAAACCAGTAGAAGTCTGGGTTTTTTACTCCTCTCTGTCCCTTTTTGCCAGCAGAAACCACATAGCTTAGGCGGAGAGGTGGAAGGATTTACCAGCACACAAATCTGGGGTCTTTAGTTTTGGTGTCTTTTCTCACGTTCTTTACTTGGCAAAAGATAATTCAGAAGCCATGCCAGCTAAATAGTGTATGTGAGTACTAGCAAGCTCAACACATACAGAAATGGGCTGATCCATGATTTCATCTTGTTCTGTCTCTTCAAATGCCTGTATTTTGGCCAAGAGCTATTGTATTGGCAGGCAGAGTATAACCCTAGGAGCCATGTAGGATTTGTTACCAGCAAGGTATACATAATTATGGTAGAACCATGATCCATTGCAATGTGTCCTCAATTTTTCCACAAAAGATATGACTCTTACTAAAATTTTAAGGCCATGCCTCACCCTAAGCATGAGTTTTCCTGCAGCGATGATAGAACCAAGTATTACAAGTGAAAACTTAGGGGTCTTTACTATACAAAACAAGGATTTTAAAGCATTATTGGTTTGGCAGATGCATTTTTACAGAGATCTATCCCAAAATAAAAGCACTTTAAGAATCCTGCAACTTAAAGTGTGTTAAAGTATATGAAAATGGAGCATTCTGTGGGACAAAGAGAAGGGGAATCAAGTGCTAAAGCCAGCAGAGGTAAAAGTGAAAATGTAGCTGATCGTACACTCATCCACCCAAGCCATTCCTCTCCAGCTCACATCTGCTCATTTCTCCACTGCTCTGTTGCTGTTTCTGAATGCAGATGGCTGCAGGGTCAGTCCAGCCGAGCACTGCACTATTTTTCTGGTGTGCAACAAGTCAAGCCCCTGCTGAGAATAACCTTCATGCAGCTGCCTGCTCTCGTTTGCTCCCTCCCATGAAAGCCTTGAAGGAGCAGGTACCCAGCCCTGAGTTCAGTGTCAGAGGCATCCATTCTGAGCACCTCTTGCAAAACAGACACAGCACTGACAGCTAAATGCTTGGCATTAGTTCCGAGCAGGAGGGAATGCAAGAACCACCTGGCAGATCTGAAATGTGAAACATGTTGTAAAGATCTGCAAAATGAGATGCTTTGTGTAAGAGAGCACTGTTGGTCCATCGAACTCCATCCAAACTGTTGGGAGCCAAGAAATACTTCGGATTGCACATGTCTGGATTTGTACTGTCTGTACAGCAGGAGAACAGACCTGCATAAATCAGTCCATACAATTTTCCTGCAATCTAGTTTCAGCCCCAAATCCCCTGGATGAATGGGTTGAAGGGACTCCAGAGTAGCTCAGCTGGTTCATGGATCTGAGTAGTGGGAAGACAAGGAGCATGGGGAGCAATGCACAGCTCTGCAGGTGAATTCAGACTAAGCCATCAAAGAAATCATTACACTCCTGAACTACCCAATGTTTATGTCATTTATCTCAAAATAGAATTAAGGTGTGAGAAAGCCTATAAAATGCACAACTGCACTTCTTGCAAAATTACAGGGTTTTTTCTGTTTGGAATAATGACTGTAAGTTCCTTAGTATCATGGAGGCTATTTAAGGTCACATCTACCAAAGCGTATTTAAAGAAAGTTCAGACCTTTTGTGTCTGACACATTCTGATTATCTGTCTGGAGGCAAGGCTTCTCATTTTGATATGTAATGAATAAAGTGCACAAGTGGAAGGAATCAAGATAATGAATTTGCAGGATAATTTTACTAATTATCTTGTGGCTGATCATAGAACCAAGGCTCTGCAAGTCAATCCTACCACAGCTATTAGTATGCAGTGCCTAAAGCTGTTCTTGTAATGTTTATTACGCATCTCTTGTTCTACACAAGCTGATAGTTTACTATTAGATTTGTAGAAGTGAGGTTCTAATGTGTTCATTGTTCTATGCATGACATGTAGAACTGTACAAGTTTACCAAAGTCTAAAGTAAATGACAGCCTTTAAAATAGGATTTTTTTTTTTACTGTGTAAATGTTACATGATGAGTTGGGATGGAATTTGTTTCACCTTGTAGTTGTCTGAAGATAGGTATCTAAGTTAGAAATTTAATCTCTCTACATAGTCACAGGAGAGAGGATGGGACAAATAATCCTCTGAAAATGCCTTTCTCCTCATTGACTATAGAGAGATCCCAGTCTTTGCTGAAATCAACAATTTTTTTTTCACTGAAAGCTGAAAGAGATTAAAGTTTGTTGTTGAGAAATGGTGAGTAGGAAACTTTTCAACAAGAAAAAAACCAGAATCAAGTAATAGTACCATGAGGCTATGGCTGATCCACCAGCTATTTGGTTGGCAATGCTTAAAAGGTAGTTGGAGAACATAAGCACACTGATCATCAGCCTTTGGGAACAGATCAAGAATATGAAAAAGTATCTGTCCAAGTGAACCATTGACATCCAAATCGCAGCAATGAGAGGGAAAAGGTCAGGAGCCATAATGGGATTACTCAGTGTGACTTGAGGAATGGGAACAGATGAGTGAGGGTGACAAATTATTAGGTTAAAAATGCATGCAAGAAAGACAAAAGGAAACACAATGTTGGAGAAGTGACCAGTGGGAGGAAGCAGGTGGATCCTGGCATCTACCTATCTCTTCTGCATCCCAGAGGACCAGAAGGATCTTAATCTCCTCACTTCCTAGACCAGTACAGAGTTATCTCCCTCCCTGTGTAATCAATTATAAATCTCCTAAACTGGTCGTGTGGCCCTCACTGCTGTGCCCTCCCCTATGCAAAAGTTTAGATATTGCCCATTATTTCTCCCATGTGGAAAAGTCTGGTGTTGAATTCATTATGGTGCTAAAGGGGATCAAAAGAGAAAATCCGTAGGCATTAGAAATGCAGAATTCTGTAGGGTGACCCTATGAAAAGGGAATGCTCTGGGAAAGTGGCTTGGGAGATCCTGTCCCTGCAACTTCAATTCTGTGTCATCCCAGCTGGGTACCTTGTCTCTGCCTCACTTAATATCTGTTTTCAGCAGATTTAGGTCTCCAGCCCGTACTTCTTGGGATTGGCCATGTGATGGAGAGCATTGTAATGGGTATAGAATTTTTGCTTAGAAAAAAATACAAGTCCTCCCAAAAAATCTATTCAGACTACTCCTGCAGCAAGCTAAGATGCCATAAAGTTTTTGATAACTAAATCCATTTGGTGTTTTATCTCTAGCCTCAAATCATTTCCCTCTGATATTAGACAAAACTACAGGACAATAAAAAACAATAATGATCCAGCACTTCACTTAATGAAAGTCTTTTGAACTGCTGTAACAACATAGAAAAGAGGTCATCTGTTTCAGAATAGATCTTAAAGGTAGCTGGAAATATTTCTAATATTAACAGAAGAATCAAAGCTGCTTCTCTGCCAACTATGCTACAAATAAAGATTCTGCAAGTAAAGATTTTAGAAGCCCCAGAGGACTCTGCTTTAATAAGCAAGTCATCTAAGAGCACTGTTCCAGACAGCCATGGGGTACAGAATAACCCAGACCATTGGAATGGGCTGCCCAGGGAGCTGGTAAAGTCACTGTCCCTGGAAGTGCTTAAAAAGAGACTAGATGAGGCACTTAGTGCCATGGTTTAGATAATGGGATGGTGTTGGGTAGTAGGTTGGACTTGATGATCTCAGAGGTCTTTTCCAACCTTGTCAATTTTGTGATTCTGTGACCAGAAACGATCTGGCTGCAGAGAGACATTGGAAGGCAACAGGTTCTCTCCAGACAACTGAATACAAGACAGTTTTGAAAAACAAGTATTTATCATGCTGCCTTTTTAGTTTCCGTTTCATGGTTGCTTGGGCTTTTCTCTTCCATAAAAATTCATCCAAAATATAAAAAAAAAAAAATAAAGTGCTCTTTGCAGGTTTTGTTTTTGTTGTTGTATGAAATGGAGAGCATACTGTGCTATGAATAAAAACTTGTAAGCAAATTAAAACCTGCCTAACAGGAGATTAAGATGGTCTGAAGTCACTGACTCAGATCATAAGCAGTGCCACCATTAGCTGAAACTATTAATCACTGTGGGACAAAATAAAAGAGGAAATTTGTTAAAAAATAGGCAGGGGCAGGATGCTAACTCCAGGGGCACACTGTTTGGCTCGTTAATAATGTATAATGAAGCGCGTGCCAGATCAAAAGCAAATCGCATGCAGCTGGCAGAAAATGAAATGGCATTAGGCAAAGTATTTGTCTAGCTATGAGGCTATTTAAGAAACTGCTGTCTATTAATGTGATGTTGATTAAAGCTTTTCAAATTAAGCTTTTCAGATTAATTTTTGCTCATAGAAACCCCATCAATAAAACATGGTATATGTCTTTTATATATATTCATGCACACATATGGGGATATCCGTATGTATGCATTATATATTATAAATACTGTAAATATTTAGTCACAACTTTGAAAAATTACTAGGCATTATCAGCAGCTAATTAAATCATCTTCACATTGTTATTGTAATTGTTGCTGAATGTACGTGTGTACTGAATAATTGGTTTTTTAGCTGTATTATGATGCTGTCTTTGATGTGACAGAATTTGACAACAATCTATGGCAAAGGGAAAAGATGAGTGCTGATGTCACATCCCTGTTCCGCACAGGTTACATTGTTGGCTTTTAAAATCTAGAATGGACACACCTGTCCGCTGAGCTCCTTCAGCTTTGAATGGGTCGGCTCAGCAGCTGGGAAGTTGAGGAGAAATGCTTACACAGGCAGGTGTTTTTCCATCAGCATTCACTTCTCAAGACACTGATAGTGTCTTAAAGACCTCACCCCTCAGTGGCCGAGGATAGGCTTGTGCTGAAGTCTGGAAACATGTGCTTCTGCATCTGGGTGCAGTGTGGACCTGTTTCTAATCCAGTGAAAGCACAAGGCCTGGCCTGAAACACTGAGGCTGTCCCTCTCCAGCCCCATAGTGTAACCCTTAGGCTAGAACGTGACCCTGCATTGTGGCTCTTGGGCTGCTCACCGGGGCTTTTCTGCCTCACGCCTCACCAGAGGCCCGGCTTCAACAGGGGAGTGGGCAGTGTTTCCCCCCAAAACTCAGCATGGTCTGAAGGTCTCCTGAGAAGCAGGAGCCGCTTGAGGCTGGGGGGAGCTTGCTAAGTCCCCATTCTTGAGGCTGACCTGAGTGGTGGAGTGCCAGCCAGCCCCTCTGCCGTCTGCACTCTCTGCCACTAAATATTTGAAAGGCAGCGTTGCTCATGCTGCTACACAGTAAGTGACACCGCATTGCCTCAGACCTCCCCGTTCTTGTCACCACACAGCAAAACCATCAGCTGATGTGAGCAGCACGTGTGGGGAGACACAGAGCTCCGGCAGTCTGGCAGCCCTGCGCCCTTCTGCAATTACCAGCAACACTTCGTTTCTGTCACCGCTTGCTAAAAACATGGCACAGTTACCGAAATAAGTGAGCACTTAAGGGAAACCCAGACCTTTTGTGTCTGCCACTTATTTCCTGATTATCTTTCTGGAGGTCAGGCCCTTCGTTTTGACACTTAATGAATAAAATGCCCACGTTGCAGGAAATGGGATAATGAATTGTGAAAAGACATAATCAGCAATGACTAAATAATTAAGGGAATTGAAATGTAGAGTCATGTGGGAATGTATTAATAATAACATGATTTTTCCATATGCTAAAAAATTCTGTTTTTAGAAAATCAGTCCTCACACATGCTCTGTGGCAAAAAAAAAAAAAATTAATGTAGACTAATAGGAACTGTAATTAGATGTTCTGCTTTTAAACAGCTGAATAAAAGATGAAATCATATAGAAAGTATATTTAGATACAAGCCAGAAAGTAAACTGATTATTATTCATAGTGCTGTTAATAGGAGCTGTAATTTATGCATCTAGTGGGAATCATGTTAGGCAATTAGGAAAGGGAGTCACACTTGACTTCCCTTTATGCATTTACATATTTATATATTTTTCTATATCTTGCCAATGTCTCCATCTTTCCAGTTACCTTTAATCTGCATAACTGCCTAGAATAAGACCTTTTACAGTGAAATTCTCTGTTGGAGCTGAAAAGTTGGCCTTCACTTAGATTGAAGGAAACCACATAGGTATCTCTTTGATCATGTTTGTCTCCTGACACTGGACTTTTGCAGGTCCCCAGTACTATATGAAGAATAGGGCTTTATAATTTTTCTCAACACCTCACCTTTAAAGGCTTGCAGCAGATATTATCCTGGCGGTAGGTCAGAACTGTGCCTGCTTTTGCTCCCCTCTCTCTATGTTTGTCTCTCTCAGCTTACCCAGGACCCCGGCTCAATTGCTTGATGTCTGTAGTCTGCACCTAACAAATCTTGGGATCCCTATAATTCACCACACTCCCAGCACTGATCCCTGTGATCTGAATTTAGGTTCTCATTGGTATTGCTGAGTTTGTAGAATATATGATCCATTGCATATATCTAATACTTTCAAAAGTTCAATGGAGAAATGATTTATGCTTATTTGGTGCAATAATGTGGTTATTGTTTTCATCCAAGTGTCCTGGTATCTAGTCACATGCTAATGCAGACTCACAGCCATCCCATAAAATGTGGGTCAGCTGGAGAGGGTCACATCACCAGATATGTTTGAACAGATGGGTGGGCTGAGGTACAGAGAGCTGTGGTGGTTTGTTCAAGGTAAAAAAGCAAGTCAGTGGCAGAGCAAAGATTAAAATTCAAGGCGTTAAATCAGCAAGGATTAAGTGCCATGTTCATCTGTGTCATTTCCAGACATATATAACATGTATCTCAGTTAATCTTTTGAAAATATTCCAGGGTTTGGAAATATTCAGCACATAACTATGAGAAAATGAGAGACAGGGCAGATTTGACGGGGACTAGGAAGGGATGTCAAGGGACCTCAAGGAGGGGTGGACTAGTGGACCTTCTCCCACAGGAGCCATGCTGCTACTGGGTTGCAGGGCTGTTTCACAGCTAGCCTGTCCCCATGGGTACTCGGGAACAATGCAAGGTGACGACCTGAGACAAGTGCTCACTCACAGCAGATAAGCAAAGTCTTTTTTCCCATAAGCCAGACATCAGCTACTCCCAGCCACGTCTGAGATGACTTCTCAGTGAGCCTTGTAATACATTACCAATCCTAAACTTTGGGTTATTCTGGTCTGGTTTTACTTGCTGTGTTTTGCTAAGGCTGTTCTCACCACTTTGCTGGGTGCAGTGCCTCAGAAGCAAAGTGACAGTGTCCCCAATGCACGGGGCACATCCGCACTCACTGTCCCCCCACAAGCCCTCCTAGAGATGAGGAGCTGGTGTCTTGGCATGGGCCTCTGGCCGCAGGGCTTGTGTTTTGGCTGTAGACCATCTTTTGTAATTGGGCTGGCGGGGGCTGCCTCTGCTTCCGCTTGGGGCTGGGACTGCCAATGCCAGCTGCTCCCTCTGCCACCCTGGCTGCAGATGGCCCCAACAGCACCTGGCACCTCACCTCATACTCTGACAGAGTCCTCTTTCCCTCTGTCCTGTTGAACCATCTTCACAATACTACATTTAGCAGTCATTATTCAGTAATGACCCTTTGGTATGCTCTGCCACCCTCTTCTCCCATTCTAGAGCTGGGAAGCAGGAGGTAGTCTATGAGGAGCATTGTGTTAAGACTACAAACCACACACACACACAAAAAAGCAATAAATGCATTCCCATGCATTCCAATAATGCTATTTTTTTATCAGACAAAAGATGATTTTATTTTGCCCCCCACAAGTGCTTCTCCCTCCCAGGCGTTGCACGGGTCTGGCTCATTGCATTTGTTCTCCATCAGAATGTGATATCTTGGGATGGGTTCTGTAGGCTTAAAATAGAAATGTTCCTGCTTGCTGCTGCTGATGTATCATTGGGTAATCATTAAATAAATTCAGTGTTTTACTGCATTAACAAAAACACATGATTGTTTAACAGAGTATATTACAGAAGATGGAGGCTTTAATGGTCTCTATGGATTTTTAGTTTGTAAGAGTACATTATGAAGCTGTCTTGGTAGGGTGCTGTTTTCATATGTGAAAGAAGTTACTGGCGTTATACATCATTTTTATATCTTGTTGCTAGGCAACATATCATAGTGCAGTTATTGCAAAGGTGTCTGCTTCCTCGTTAAAAATCTTCATGTTGCTCCTTAATTCTGCAAAATTAGCTCTGTTATTGATCCTATCCTGCTTCCTTGGATATCTCTTGATTGAGGTTTCATCTGTTAAGTTTTGTAGAAATATAATAGATATTTTATTAACTGAATTTGGGGTTGAAGTATGTGCATTAGTGCTAATCTTTACTCTCTCCCTTCATCACAATTTGTTTTCATGCAGGGAGCCATACATTTCCATCCACTTGGGATTCAAAATCAGAGAATTTGAGTGGTGATGTATTTAAGATAGGGCCTATGATAGCTAGGCTTAAAAAAACAGCAACAACAAAATGCAGGGGCTACCTAGGATGCTCTGGGAAACTTACAAAATTCATTTTCAAACTCATTTCTTCCTCGGTTCAACATAATCTGCAGTTCCTGCTTCAGCATAGTGCTGTTACAAACTCCTACTATATTAACATTTCCAAATCTGGGGACAGTTTTGCCTCAGTTTGGGTCAGGTTGTGCAATATTTGAGGCTTCACAGGACTGAGCTGACTTCATCACCTCACTTCATTCTCGCCTGGAAAAGGCAAATCTATTTCACAAAAAAACAGTTGGTAATAACAGGCAGTATCACTCACAAATATCTTCCACACAACAAAATAACATTTTTTTTTCTGAGTGCCAGCATTTATTTCCTTCATTACTACTCCTTCCAAGCTTCTTTGATTTGGAGAGCTATCTGCCAGGGGCCCTGTATGTGCTCCCCAGGCACAGGGGTGGCTCTGGCACGTGTCTCCCCAGATGCCTCTGCAGGCTCACGTGTATCCACGGCACGTGGAGGGGCTGCCAGCACCAGGCAAGAGGGAACCAGGGGCTTCCGCAGACCTCTGCATGCAGCAAATGTCTCTTTATTATCCTCATCACTCATACCTTTGTTACTAGTGTATTATAATTCCTTTCATTAGCCAGACTTAATGCACTAGCGGTAAGTATAGCTACTGTTCATTTGGGGCAAATGGTACTATTACAATATCAGGTTTTAATTAAGCTGTTTCGGATAAAAGGTGGCATGCTAAAAACCTTTATAAATGCTGTTCCTTGGTACACACCCACACAACAACAACCAGTAAGTCAATGGGATTTTGTCTAACATCTCTTTTGCAAGATATAATTTGGTTTGTGGTATCAGGGCAGTTATTTCTAAAGGCATCTGCTACAGAGGAGAGGAATGAAAGAAACATAAAAGAAATTAAGTATCTTTTTCTTGTTTGTTTAGCTGTAGAAGAGTTAAAAATAAATATAAGACTTTGTTGTGCTCTAAAGACAACTTTTTTAAGGAAAATGTGCAAATAATTAACTTCTAGTGAGTCTAATTTCACAATTCTTTGAAATTTTACTGGATGAAATTGAAAATGAAAGAAAAGAAATTGCAAAGGCCAAAATGTTTAACTTCACAATCTATCAATGTACTTTCCTAAAAATTATCTGCAAATAATTTTGACAAGATTTTAAGGCTGATAGTGACCTGTTCACTCTAGAACAACTATCTGCTCACATATTTCACCCCAGGAACACACTGGGATATTCCTGAACAACCATGTGGTGCCATTTGTACTCTACCTGCTTCCCTGTAACTTGCAAGAGAAAGTATAGAGTGGCCTCACAATAGCCTTCCATTGTTTCTAACCACACAATTTGCCTTTAATATTTGGGCCCCTGAATTGTGCAACAGCTTTAGCTCTGTTCCTCTGACATAATTAATGAAAACATTAGTGTTGTATTCCCACTAACAATTCCACTGCCCTTCACCACTGGCTGTCCCTGATAAAAGTGAGTGATGAATATCCAACCTGACCAGCTTGGTCTAATTCCTTTTCTCCCCATCTCTGATCAATTTGAGGAGACGCTGTTAAAATGGATGCAATGAAACTCAGTGTAGTCGAAGAAGTGTTGCCAGTATCCAGAGAAACCTTCCTTCCATTTCAGAGAACAAGGGAGTTCAGGGAATCAGCATCACTTTTAGTATCTGTTTATCCATAAAGTCATATTTTGTTTGAACAGTTTTACCATCTGATCTCTTGTTAGCTCCTTTAGTCTGTATAGAAACCTCTGCAAAGGCGATTGCATTCCCTCATGGCCAATGAACTCAGTTATCAGTTGGAATCAGCTTTACTGGATGATTGTTTCATTCATGGGAAATTTCTGACAGAGGTAGTTGAGTTGGCTCAGTTAATCACCTGGTTTTTCTTTGTTTAGAAGACAGAGAATTCTCTCTTAACCCACATTCAGATTAAAGAACTAACGAAGACAGTGCCATAGGAAAACAAGAGCACACCTTTGAGCACTGAAAAAGCTCTTACTTCTCACCTGACAACTCCAGAACAAAATGGAGAGCAGTCCAGAACAAAACAAAAGGTGAGCCTCCAACTCACACACCACATCATGCCCCATAGCTGTGTTGTTTATTATTTCACTGGTTTATAAAAAAACGCAGCACTGGTTTCCAGCAGCAGGGTTGATACATTGGTTCCCATTGCTTCAGAAAGACTGTCCTTGCTGATCAGCAGGCCAGATGTGCAGAAGGATTGCCTCCTCTTCTACCTACCACAGTATCTCCCTTCAGGCTCGTGTGTAGGTGGTCAGCTCAAGAGGTGAAGTGATAACCTCCCCTTTGAACTCACTGGCAGACATAAAGCTGCACACTGCCTCATCCCCACTCCAAGACTGTTCAGGTGATAACAGGCAACCTAGCCCTGTTACAACCATGAAACACTTCATTGGGGTCCTGGGGAGCAAGAGAATTTTTTTCCATATTGTCAAGTAGGCACAAGTCTTTCAAAACGATGCATAGTTCTGGCTGCCGCCGACTGGCATGGTCTGTAAAATGTCCTACCCCATCAACTCAGCTTTTCAGAGCTCTGCAGGCATTTGTGGATTAAAAAATAGTTGTGACTCGTAAGAGGCATGTTACCAACTTCTATTTGCTGTGCACTTCATTAAAAAATCCTTGATGTTTTACTTCAGTAAATTCTCTGCTTCCCCACTGACTCTCTGAGAATGTCTGTAATTCTTAGAAAACTCAAATGAGCAGGATCAGGACAATTTTGTTTCTCCAGCATTATGAATCTGCCAGCCCTGTCTGTTGCCTTTCAGTGAATCTTAGTGTCCCAGGACCAGAGCCATATTTGATACCTGGTGCCAGTCAACATCTTATAGTCCGACTTATTTTGGCCAGTGCTCTTCAAAACATCTTAGCACCAAGTGCAGAACCCTCTACAAAGCTGAACATAAGAATTGTGTGGACTGGATTGCTTCCCAGCAGCTCTCTGATCAGCTTAGTAAGAATACATCTATCAGCTTTGTTGTTGGAGCCAAACAGCAGGGTTTCACCAGTTTATGTCACCATATTTTTGGTCTTTCCACTTTCCTTTCAGTCCAACTTACCAGGGAAAAATTTGCGAACCAAAACAGAAGGAGTGCAAAGCCAATCTGCATCTTCATCCATGGGACACTTTTTCTAACATCAATTTTCTTGTATTGTCAGACACAGTATTTCTTGGCCTTTGTTGGTCTCGCCCCCAGCTTACTTATCATCTCTTGATTAGAATACAGAGGGGGACGATGCCTTTGATAAGCCCATTTGTTAAACATGCTGTGATACTTCTAGGAAAAAAAAATGAAAATATCAGATATGCCTACTAGCAGCTGGGCTGTCAAAATACTGTTGCATAATCTTAGTGAGTTTAACTCTATTTTGCTAGTCAAAATTAAGTAATTGTTTCCTTGTATTGCTTCCTTTGTCTGCATCCATCTTGAGTTTCATCTCATTTCTGTGGACTGCCTGCACTTTGGGGCTGGAACTGCTCTTCCAGTGTCTGTGGGACACTTTGCTTGTTGAGTCCAGACCAAAACTCTGGACAGTAACTGGGTGTTTACACCTCCCATTCATAATTATTATGTAGTTTCACAACCCAAAATGAGACCATTTGCAGAGACCTTGTGTTCCTAGCTGGGAGGGACCCTTCCTCTTGATATTTCAACGTGGTTTGCAACAGCCTGAGAGGAGCCTTTCCTAGAGAATGGGAGAGAGATCCAGAACCTGATGATTTACTCATCCACTGCCTCATCCTTTGAAGGACAAAGTTCAGCCTCATCTGAAATTGTTTCCTAAGTTCAAAAGGTTCTGAGATGTGCTATATCTTGGGTCTCTTTGCCAAGAATTATATAGCTGTAGCTTCAATTGTCATGAGGCATTTTTCCCATATGGGGCTCCCCATCTTACCAAGCCATTCCAACTGCAGGATGGATTTCCTTTCAGGCTCTTATTATGTCTTGCAAAGCTACAGAAGAGAATCTGTTAAACCTGTATATCTGGAGGGAAAAAAATTATAATCACTTTACCACCCTATAGCATTCATTCTTCTGAGAGCTTTCAGTAAAGACCAGACACTGGAATTGTTGTGTTTAGATTATGTCACAACCTGCAGATAGTTTTGGAGACTTCTGTAGATCTCACATCCAGCTCCAGCTCCATCAGTTTAACCTTCTACATGTTTTCTTCCCTAAAATCTCAGTTCACTTATAACAAAGTAAGGTGATGAGTAGTCTTTTAACATGTGTGAGAGTGACACTTCTAGGTGATTATCCAAAACTGCTCCGGACTGAAAGAGTTAGAAGCCAATTTATTCCTGTGGAGACCTGTACATGTAAATTTTGTACTGTTTTCCTATTTCCTGTGAGCATCCTCCAGAGCAAGCCCTCTCGTCTCCATTTGCTGAGGTACTCAGACCTGCTTCCTAATTAATGCTTTGTTTACTCATTTACTTCTTCAAGTCCCCAATTCGAGTTGGCAAATCAGAGTGCTGATGAAGTTGTCCCCCTGTTGTTCTTTGGGTAAGATTTCTCCTCCCACATGTGTATTTAAAATGCAGCTTGTTCAATACCAAGAATGGAGTCTTTGTGGACTGGCACTTTGAGGAGAAAAGCAGCTTCCTTGACACTAACTGTTTTTTCACAAAGAGTTTTCCACACAGACTCAGTGAGCCACATTCCCTCACTGCTGACTTGGAGCTCAGTGCTCTTGACATATCTCACTGATGAGGTACCAAGTGGGAAATGCCCTCCCCATCCCAACCTTACTGGTGGTGCTCCTGAAAAGGTCTAGATGGGGGTGGCACACCTGGGGCTGCCTCAGATATTGTCACTGTAGAGGAAGCCAGTGTCTCCTGCACCAGAAACTTGCCCCAGAGCAAAATCTGTGGAAGCCTCTCTTCAAGAACCACGGTTATTGTCGGGTAAGTTACCTTTTTCCCCCTCAATCTGTAATTAGACATCCCAATTATGCAGTTTAATCTAATTAAAGTAATGATGCAATTATACAATAATTGATACATAATCGGCATGCAAAAACCTGTGTAAGTATTATTTAACCAACAGAGCAAATTCTAGATAAACCTTTTCAGTGTCTTAAAAGTATATCATTTTAGCAGCCAGCTTGAAGAAGAGGTTTTGCCTACACAAGCATTTTTAAATCCTTACTGCCACTAATAAAATTACTTTTTCTTACCATTTATGGTTGTTCAGCTTCCATTGACTTCAGTGGGGGCTGTCTCTGAGCACCCACAGAAAGAAGTAAAGCTTAGAGCCTCTGAAAGACCCACCACAAGTATCTCACCCAAAGATGACAAAGTGCTACGAAGTAATTTCAGGAATGCCTAATACTGGATTGCCTGCTGCTAGAGATGATAAAAAAATAAAATAAATCTCAGTCTCAATTGCAAGAGAAGACAGCTCTGTGGTACCTGTACTGGCACTTTCTCAGCAAACCTTACCACTTAAGATAATTTTTTTAAATTAATTACAATTTGCTTCCTCATTATCCAAAATAAATATGCAAAATACGCATATTACATATGTACACACATTTATACACTTAGAAATATATAAACTAAGCCTTAGCTGTGTACCCACCCAAGATCTTATGCACCAAAATGCATGTGCACATGGATGCAGAAGTCCTGACTCTAATGGCATGAACAAGAATTTGGTTTTCTGTACTTGTTCATTTTTCTGAAATAGATAAACTGAGAAGCATGTGTTTCATTGTATGAGGATGTTAGCTCTATCTGTAATATCCAAAGACCCATGTTCTGAAATGACATCAGAGACTTGGGGGCTTGTCTGATAAGAAATGGGATTTCTTCTCATCCTTGGATAATATTTCCTTTAGCCTACTCCCTTATCCCCTTTCTGTTGTGCAGTGAACTGTGTACCCTATATGGCTTTTTCCCACCAGTGATGTGGCTGAATGTCAGCAATATTTTACCCTTGTTTTGGAAAGCACTGTGGAATCAAATACATCCACATTTATATAACACTTTATAAGTTATCCAACATGTCCGGGTGTGTGAGGTAATGAGAATGGCCTATGTTGTTTTTTGTGTGTGTTGCATAACTCATGCTTTAAACTAGGTGCATTATCTTGAGAGATGTTATATAGTAAGTTTGTTCAAAATGCCCTAGTATCTGCGTCAGTAGAACTATTCACAAGCAGGGAAATTTCAGAGGAAAATGTGAATGTTCCCTGATAAGCAGTCACTTGGGCTTTTTTTGATGTTGTTTTTTGCACGATTTGCTGCTAAGGATCTAGTTTTAAGTGTTATTACCCATGTGTGTGGAAGTATAATTTTGATTTGATCCGTATTGTCTCTAATGCCAAAATTGCTGAAAAAAACCTTTACATTTGATTTCAATTCAAATATGATGGTTTTACTGTCATCTTTTAATTGTCAGTATTCATATTGCTAGTATAAATGTATAATCCTTTTCATGATAGACACTGAAAATATGTTAAAAAAGCCTGTGACTGAACAGTTGTTCATTCATGGTGACATAAACTCAGTTCTACATATGGAGTCACTGAGAACCTGCACATATGGTCCACAGTTTCCAAGCTTAAGAAGAACTCATAGATGCTTAGGTGACCCTCTGGTCACTCGTAATGTTTGTATAGAAAGCATTTTTGTCTTCCAACATTTTATTTCCTCCAACTTGGTGGTTTCAAATGGAATGTAAGGAGACAGACTTGGCCGAGCAGTGTATAAAGTAAGTTCACGGTTCATACTGAGCTCTAGTTCTTTGACCTAAAAGATGCAGTTGTTTCAAAGACAGGAAAAAAAAAAAAGCCATTCCCATGCCTTTCTTGAGTGAAACTCTCTTGTTGATAGGCTAGAGAACATCAGTAGGTCCACTGGAAAAGACTTCCTGGGGAAGTGGTTGAGTGACCATCCGACCATCTACATAGATGTGGAACTTAGGGACATGGTTTAGTGGTAGACTTGGCAGTGCTGGGTTGACAGTTGGACTCAATGATCTCAGAGGTCTTTTCCAACCAAAACAATTCTATGTTCTGCACAAACCACCCTAAACCTCCAACCTATTTATATTCCTTGGAAAAAATCAGCATAAAAGCCTAACATCCAGTTATTTCACAGCTCTGCTTACATTTACTGCTAACAGAAGTCTCTGTAGTGTAGATCACAGGGAACATCATCATGATCGTTTTTCATCGGTTTTTGTCTTTGTTGTTTTAGCAGTAAACTCACACATATTTGTCATAGAAACTTAGGCTGACTTTGCCAACAGTTTGGTGATTCTGGTGGGCCAGGGACTTCTGTCTTTGGTCAAGATGCAGTAACAGCCAAAGTACAGCTGATCTCATATTGCTGATCGTGATTTAAAGGAAAATCTTTGAAAGAAGTATAACTGCCTGAATTACTACGCTTTTATATGTTTTTAAATGAGAATGTAAAGGCCAAGGGCATTTTTTCCTATTTAATACTATTACATCCATCATTAAATCTCTGGCTGAACACTGGATGAATTTAATGGTGCCCTTAAGTGCCGATATTGATGCTTGACTGTGTTAATATTATTGTATATACAGATACAATAAATAATACTTAGCAAAGGTAGCGTTAGCAAGCTTATTGGGTATATCAGTACAAATAGCTACACTAATGAGATTAAGCATCACAAACCAACGGCAGTGTGAATTTAGGCACTGAAGCTAAAATATGGATAGAGATTCAAAACATCAAACCTATCAATAAAACAAAACAGACTCTACTAAAAGCTTCACTGCTAGTTGGCATTAAAGGATTAATTTGAAAGTACAGCTTTTATCTCTTCTCAATTCACTTTATAATACACTCTGCTTAAAACTTCTATCTGTCTGGTGCACAGGTATTATGAGTGTTTCTATTTGCTGAACAGTCGGCAAAACCCCTGGCAGGCCACTCTGCTTTGCCTTGCTGTAACACGAGTTCTTGTTGGTTGATGTAATTCATCACTGGGAATGGACTGGTTTTATACCATTGGTATTTTTTATGTCTGTATTCTGAACACAAAGTGGTTGCATTAGTTCATTTACATCTAGATCACTGTTTCTTCTCTCCACGTATACCTTTTGGATGCAGTTGCCTTGCCCATGTAGATTATTTTAAGCCACCTTAATTCTAGGATCCCAAAATGTTCTTGATTACAGTACTCTTTTACCAGTGCAGTAATCTCCAACTGTCTCTATTTCATTTTGAGGATCTTTCTTATTTATGCTTTTATTGTTGGTAGGGTAAAAAGCTTTATGTTTTGATCTTTCTTCTGATGGTCTTCTTTGTATGCTGAAGCTTTGAAAAATATATCCACTGCTTCGTTTTACTAAGAAATTCTTTCAAAGTGAAAAAGAACTGACCTAAACAACTAAGTTTAATCAACAGAGGTGAAAGCCTTGCTTGGGTAGAAAAGTCATTGAAGGCTTAAGTGGGTATTAATTGCTACATAGACATTATCTGTATGTTTGTATTTTAATAAATTGCGGTTTGATGTTTCACATGAAGAGAAAGCAAAAGAAATTAGTGTTTGCTGCCACAAAACAACCTTTTACGACTTCTAATATTTTAAATGTCCGGTACTAAGAGAGTTATTTCTCATTCCCTGCACTCAAAAAAATAGGTAGCATAATTAAACAGTGGTAATGGTATGACCTGTTCCCTTTTTCTTAATTACTTTAGTTTTCTTATTATTTCAATTTTTCCACATAATTTCTGTGAGATTAAAAAAAAACAAGAAAACATACACATTCTTATATATGTTTGCAAAAGAATGTTAACTTTGTTGTAAAGTGGATCAGTAAATCGTGTAGTTAAGAGCTCAAAAATAAACAAGCATTTGTAACCATCTTGCTTCCTTGCATAACTGTCACAATGCAGCCTATAATTTCACAGTCACCTCATTTGCTGGCAAATATATTGAGGAGTTTTTTAGAGAGTTGTAAAAACTTTTGTTAGCATAATTTTTTGTATCATTCTAGCTATAAAACCAAGCTGTCTTTGTACTGAGAGTCTGGTGTAACACTGGCTGAGAATACCTGGAATTCGTTAAGCAACATGATACACTATTCCATGTAGCCTTTCTGTGCACACAGGGGCTTCAGCAGTTCAAGTTTAGTTGTTTCATAACCAATCTACTTACAAACTGTATCAAAGATCTATTTCTTTCCATTCATTTAATTTGGTTTTAACCAATTTAAATAAATCTGAATGTATTTGGGTTTAGTTAAAATTGTTTAAAATCATTGGGTTGTTTTTTTTTTAAATAGATGCAAATTTCTTATGCAGACAATGCCTGCAATAATGAATAAGACACTAGTGTTACTCTTCGTTTTAAAGAAATAAAAATGGTATAATTGATGAAGCCAGAATGTGCTTTCAGAGTAGAGTTAAAGCTGCAGTATATATTTTCATAGCCTGTACTCTTTTTTCCACATGGAGTCACAGATTGGCATTGTCACCCTTGGTGCCTTTTGTGGAGAGACAGGGATTTTCTTAAGGGACTTTCTGATCAAAGATTCTTTCAACCTTAGTTCCAGGTTTATGTATTTCAACTCATAATAATATTATGGTACTTACAGAGATTACAAGGGTGCCTGGAATGCCTAATTCAAGGTTGCTAACTCCCTTGCAAATGAAATATAATAAGCACTAAATACTATTTCAGGGCTTAAAGCAGACAGAGTTAGAGATAACGATAGCTTTGAAGAACGCACTTAATATAAACACTAGACAAGTGTGAATTGCACGGCTACTGTGTGGTTTCCTTCACTGCTCCATGGGTGTGTTTGCAGCTAGAGAGAAGCACAATTTAAAATGAGTTTTAACAAGAAATGCCAGATTGCCTAGGGTCATCTGAGGCAAACAAAGGGTCTCTGCCTGCTTCTAACAGTATCCCAAAGGCCACCCTGTGTGTAGCAGGGAGAGATAGTAGGAGCTGTTTCATGCTCTTGGCACTGGCTTCTGAGAACGTGATGGTGGGGCAGAGGCAGGCCGGACTCCCTGGCTGTGCATAATGCCCTCACAAAGACTTCTAGAGGCACTGTGCTGCTGGCAAGCCTACATAGCAGCAAGGGACTGGCCTCCAGCCCTTGCCCCACTCTTGAAGAGGATGCTCCAGATCTTAGGTCCACTGATGTGCCCCATGCTAAAGTCTGTCTTTCTGCTGACCATAGCAAGAGTGTTGGTCAGTACTTAGCATTCACATGAAAATACAAGTGGTTCACGTTTTCTTGACTTCTAAAGCATGTGTGAGAGCCATAAATGTTAAGGATTTTGATGGACTGAAAAAGAAGCTCCAAGCTAAAGAATAGGAAAATCCTACTTAGGTACATTTTAGGTGTAAGTCTGAATGGTATATTTTATCTGACTAGCGTTCTGATCTGTGTGACAAGTGAGATAACTGCAGCCACTCTCCCCTGTCTTGAGCCCATTATCTTATATTTGGCTGAAGCATGTAATTCAGAAAATCATCCTTTCACTATCTTACAACTTGAAGAGATGAAGACAGGCATTTCCATAGCACTGCACCCTAGCAGTGAACCACCAGCTCACAAGAAGTTGTTCTTTTTCCCTAACTTCACTTCGCCTTTTTGTTCTTCTATCACTTGGCTTATGATACAAGAAGTATATATGTCATGTCACTAATTAAGTTAGTGATTTTCATATTTTCCTACTATTGTGAACTGACAACAGTTTCCACTGAGACCTATCTGGAAATTTTGTGTACATTGACTCTATTAAGCAAGAACCACCTTGATTTTTTCAGTCATCTCTTCAGAATCCTGTTGAGAGTGTTGAGCAGAGATTCTGCCTTTATCTTGGGACGCTTGGCATTTGGCTACAAGTAAGTTTTCTAGAAGTTATGTTAGAAGGGGTTTTAACCCTGTCAAGATCCTTATGCAAATCAAGTATAATAGCTTAGTCTAACAGAGCTGATCTCTGTAAAGACTTCTTTTATTCCTTTTTTTTTCTCCTCAGAATTCCCAGCATTTTTGAAGAAATGTGTTTGAAGAAACAGGCTATTCCAGCATTGGCTTCACCAGTTTTACTGTGCTACTTAGTTATCCATTTTCAAATGCACTCGGATGAATTGAGCTCCTTGGGCAAGAGTATGAGATGTTGGGAGATTGTTTTCAGTTTCTTGTCATCTGATGATCTGTAACTCTTTCTGAGCCCAGTGTGCCAATCTAACAGGTATATATCATGTGCTTCATTTCCAGACATGAATCTCTCTGTGTTCAATTCTGTACACCTCTGTACCCTTAGCTGAACTGGTATCTGTTGGCTTCACCCATCACACTGTGCCACTGTGCTGCTTCTAGAATACAAGCCATCAAGATTAAACATCTTCCTGTCAGTTTAGATCTAGAAGGCACATGGTGCAACCTTGAGAACAGATGGTTGAATTCACATACACTGAAGCACACAGTGCTAAACTGATTTCTTAATCTCATTCAGAATAAGTGACTTACATATGAACAGATTCCCCAAGTTGTCAGAGCATCGTAAACAAAATTGTTTGCTAATTGCAGTCAGCCACATCCATGCAAGGTTGTCTGGGAAGGATTTACAGACTGCTTTGCCTTGCAGAACCTCTCTGGGTTATGGCAGGGAAAAGGAGAGTCCCTGTCCTGATGCTCAGCTCTGCAATCTGAGGTCCCAGCCTGGTGTAATTTTCACCTGTAAATTGAACACATTTAATCTAATTTCATTAAGAAGCCACAAGTGCAAAACTCTTGGAGCTGCATTTTAACCTGTAATACTGTTAAGTCTGACTTTTTTCTTTCAATGATCTTTTCTTACCTTCCCTACCATCTTTTCACACTGACTAAGTCTGTTATAATAGCACAGAACAGAAGCTTGCTTTTTTCTTGTTGTGGTTGTCAGCCTTCACAAGTATGTTAACCAAAAGGCCTTGTGGTAGCACTTTAAACTTTAACCTCAAGCACAAGGTATTTATTTCATGTAATGTCTGCTCAGAGGACAGTAGTGTCTGCACAGAGCACAGTAGTGTCTGCACAGAGTGCACAGGCATCACTCTGTTACCCCTTAGTTCATGAAGCTTGACAAATTCAATCAGCTGGCTGAGCAAGCTGAGCTAAAAATACCAGTTCATACCCACTGGTGAACCTCCAGTGTGGATGCACAGAAGAGCTTTGTATGAGCCCTGAGGTTCCCAGGAACCAAGTAAGTCTTTATGGTACCCCCAATCCTCTTAAAATGGCTTCAGGGGTATGAAAGACTGGAATTAAGAATGAATTCACAGAATCACAGAATATGCCGAGTTGGAAGGGAACCATCAGAATCATCAAGTCCAACTCCTGGCCCCACACAAGACCATCCCCAAGAGTCACACCATGTGCCCGAGAGTGTTGTCCAAATGCTTGGTGAACCCTGTCAGGCTTGGTGCTGTGACCAAACCAATGACCTGCTATTTCAGCTTCTGTGATTAAGGACCACTAATGTACTTAGCAGAAAGCTTCCAGCCTCCCACAAAATAAGAAACTCAAAAAATTTGTCTGGTTTCAAAAAAGAATCGATTTTTTCTTCCCCACAAAACTTGCTGCAATGATCTCCTTGCATTTAGCAGTGTATTTTTGTCTGGATTAGAAGGATGTTTATATTAGAACATTACATGCATTTGTGGAAAAGATATTTCGGTATCAATAAATATTTACCATTATGGTATTTTTGTCTGATCCAAGCCACAGATGTTTTCCTCAGTAAATATGTCTGGTTTTCAGCTTTGGGCATATTTTCTGTGCTCTTTTATCCATATTAACACAACCATCCATCAAAACCAGAGTAAGACCGTGACCAGTGTCCTGGCCTTTTTTTTCAATAGCCTTTGTTTCAGCTTCTTGAAGTGTTTCCAGAGCAATCCTGAGGCCACTACCATTGCTTTGTTAGCAGAATTAACATGCTTGTTACAGTCCCTGAAAATGTTGGCGATGTGCACTTTTTCATTATTATCTGAAATCATGCAGAGATCTGGACCTTGAAGTATCCTGGGTCTTTTCCTTTCCTCTTTCTCCTCCCCCCACTCCCAAGAGGCAGCTATTCATCTTCATTAGCCACTTCTGTTAGCTTGCTGCCAACTGAGACTAGAAAACTAGCTGCATCAGTCTTGCATGGCAATTCAGGAATTAGAATCCATAGTCCTTGGGTTCAGGAGGTTAATGCACTAATAAAGATTGTACCTTGATTAACCGCATCATCTCAGCTTGCCCAGGCAAGGCTGGTTTTCAGACAGTTTGTTGTATCATATGGCTCAATGCATTAATCAAAAACATAGCTTCTTAGCTAAGAACAGATATTCATCGTTGTGACTGAAGGAAAGATTTTGTCTTTTTTTTTTCCTTCGTTTAAGTGAAGACTATTTAAAACAGTTTAAGGAAATCCTCTAAATGCTGCTCTACAGTTTACCTGTAAAGAGACACTTTCTTTCCTAATAAGAGATAATTTTTTTGTCATAAACTCTGATATGAGAGAGCATGGCATGGGTTATATACTAATTAATGCTTGCTCTTAGAAGCAAACCATATTTCTTTTGGGTATCCATAGCTTCTTCTAGACTTACAGGCTTATTTCGTCCCCCAGAAAATGAATAAAAATTTGCAAGACTCTGGTAAAGAATTACAATCATACAATGAAGGACCTAAATAAGTCAGTTGGATAAGTAAGCAGCTGTAGACCTCTTTTACATTTGTCTGTCCTAAATTGCTGAACCTTGACTAAGTGTTGCAGGTTATTTGCAGGATGGTTCCACTAAAGCAGAGATAACATATTCCAAACAGAAACTTACTGCACTGGCATTTCTGATTTCTGAGTGAATTGATCCACAGATCACATTGCAAATGTTCATGATTTGGAATGGTTTTGTTCTGTAGATACCAAGTATCTGGAGATTTAATGCTGAATACATTCTTTAATGCTGCAGTCTACAAACTCTCTAATCCCTAATTTCTCTTTTTTTTCTTCCTTTCTTCCCAGCTCACGGGCACGCGCGTGCACACACATACACACACAGAGTCCTGTTTCTATCAAGCAGTTTCTGCTGATGACCATCTGTGCAGGTCTGAAGAACCAAGCACAGGCACAAATGACACAGTCACAAGCTACACAGTTACCTTTATTTCTTTGTTTAGAACAAAACAATAAAATTCCTTGGCAAGCACTCTCTCCTGGATTGTCATATATTTTTGGGTGTTATACCAATGAAGCCTATTGAAAGGAATTCACATGATAGAAAGCAGCAGGGCATTGGAAGAGAATCTTGGGATGGTGCCAAAGAGGAAATGTGGTAGAATGTGTTTCCAGCAGATTGCTATGAAAAAAGTGACTCCTTGAAATAATTTTAGCAGGAGTAGGGCAAACCAACAAACTGCTGACTGAGGTTCAGTGCTGAACTGGTACCCAGCTCAGTGTCCTCACTGCAATTTCAGTACCGTGACAGGGAGCTTGTAGTTGTTCTCTTANGCATTGGAAGAGAATCTTGGGATGGTGCCAAAGAGGAAATGTGGTAGAATGTGTTTCCAGCAGATTGCTATGAAAAAAGTGACTCCTTGAAATAATTTTAGCAGGAGTAGGGCAAACCAACAAACTGCTGACTGAGGTTCAGTGCTGAACTGGTACCCAGCTCAGTGTCCTCACTGCAATTTCAGTACCGTGACAGGGAGCTTGTAGTTGTTCTCTTA
>WEIV01003148.1:588828-690278 GCA_013390005.1 Calyptomena viridis
TAATAATATTTAATAATTTAATAGTTGTCTGAATTCCAAAGGGTAGTGATAAATACACCATATGATCACAACTCAGTGTATTTTTCTAGTAAATTTACATTCAGATATTTGTGATAATGGCAATTATTAGTCCTGGCAGATATCAGTGGTCTTACTAAATCTTTGTGTCATAAAGGGTTACATCAAATTTAAATTATGTAGAAAGCATTATTATATAACACAACTCAAAGTAAAAAAGGAGAAGGAAGCTAGCTGGGGGNTGTCACTTATCTCAAGTTTAGAAAGCACTTTGCATTATACATGGCATAAATATGAACTATAAATTAAAACCTGCCCAAGTGGACAGAAACCTAAGTGGACAGAAAAGGAGTAAAACAGGAAACAACAGAAGCTGGAAAACGACAAGATACTTTGTTGAGTAGTGGCAGTTCTGAATAACATAATCAAAAGAATAATGACAAATGAAAGTTGCTTATAGCAAAACAGAAAATTANATGAGAAATAATCTTGGGGAAAAGAAGAAATGAAAGATTTTGACACATCAAAAAAAAGGTCACCCTTATTTTTAATCAGCCTTCTGGTCCTTTCCCTGGATGAAGGCATCATTGTCAGACTCAGGCAGGCAAGGTGGGAGGAAAGAGCTCTGCTGCTGTAACAGATTGGTTTCTGCGTGGCACAGAGCAGACTTCTCAGAAGATGTTTCCCTGAAGGTGACTGTGGGGGTCACCAGTCATATAACCTGGAAGAACTGCTTCTTGAGCAAATGGAAATCATAAGTACTGAACAGAATATTTCACAAGTAGGATAACTTTAGGTCAAAGCCACCAGATGTTTCAAGTCTGGCTGCCCCTATTCTTGAATTGACAGAGATAATGTAAAGCATTGCACTTCAGAGGAAAGAGACACATCGTCATTCCTATGCTTTCTATTGGGATCATCACCTCAACTTGTAGGGAAAAACACTTTGGTTGGGAACTGGTTGTTTACCAGTGGAAACACCTTTAATCTATACACACAGCGTCACATTTTCTACAAAGTAAATGGTCCTGTAAGGGACAAGCAGAGAAAAGCAGGTGTGAAAGTGAAATATCCACATTGCAAATCTACCCTTTTGTCAATTCATTGTTGTAAACCTTTACTGTTGAAATATTTCTCAATATGTAATTACTTAATCTTTTGCAAACAATTGCATGTGTGCCAGGTACTTGTAGCAAACAGCCATCTGATTGTGTATGTTTTTTGTTGCTTGAGTTTTAAGACGTTACTGCATATTAAAAATTACTATATACTGTTATTGCTGCCACTTACCAAATAAGAAAGTCATAAGATGAATGATCTGCCTCAAAGAACTGAAAAGCAAAGCAATTCTGATACTGAAACTGCAAACCAGATGATGCTCTGATTAGAGGCACACACATAGATTACAGAAGTGTAATAAATCATGTGACTTTTTAGCCTCAAATACAGTAAAAGAATGCAGTTTTTATTAGGAAATAAACTGTTTATCAAGAATGCTTTAAAGGTGACATTTATTACTAATAAACTATGTTGAAAGGGCTGATCCTTTCATTGGCAGAATAGTCAGAAACTTTCCACTAGGTAAAAAATGACGTAGCTCAGTCTGTGCCAGGTCAGGAAGCAGTTCCATCAGCATTAACTGGATGGGCAAGAGACTCACGCACACTTTTTTCCCAATAAGAACATTTTCTTTTCTCTTTNACAGGGCTTATGAGGAAGAAGAAAAAGAGTTCTAAGTATGCATAAGTGACTTCATAAAGAAACAAGGGGAAACAGCTTTATCTTTCCATTTTATAGGTGTATATTAGAGATTTGGTTTAGGAAAGTTGCAGCAAAAGCAACATACTAGAGGAACCAATTTTTAATGAAGAAAATTGGCTTTTCACATGATAGGAACCTTACCATAGTGAAATGCTATCAGCTTTAACATAGTCTCCAAAAGTTTCAGCATCTCTTCACTTTGGATGTTTGACACTACAATCTTAGCCGTGTTGTCAGCAAGTGGCAATGTAGCTTCACTGAATTGAAAGGGATATTTGCCAACTGACAGCAGTTAAAGAATCTCCTGTGTAAAAAAAAAATAATTTGTGAAGACAGAAGAGTAACTGGATTAGAGATTCTCAAACCGTGGCTTGTGATCACTTGCTGAAGGGTCTTGGAAAGCTCTGCATTAGTTTTTTGTTGCCTTGACTTTCAGCTGAATAAATATATCTAATGCTTCCCTAAAATCTGCATTTCAGTGTAGGTAACTACAAAGACAGATGCTCTTCAGTCCCCCTGAGCTAACCAGCAGAATATTTGCAAAGGAAAATTGTGTCTCATGAATCTCCTATAACTCCTGTGACATGTCAGTGGATGAAGTTGAGTCAGCTAAAATAATTTTCAAAATGTATTTGATAGGGTCCTTTATGAGATGCTACAAATATTTCTTAAATCATCATATGTGGAAAGACTAAATATTATTAATCAAAAATTGGCTAGGTGAGCACAAGCAGAGAGGAGGATTAAACAGTCAATTTTCTTAATGACCCAATGATAAGTTCTGGTTTTGGCAGTGAATGAACAGAAGATTATACATGTGGCTAGACTTTAAATCTAGATGATACCCATCTGCCTACTTATTATTAATTACAATTTTTTTTAAATTCAACCATTCCTGGTATCATGTGCCACACAGCAAGATTGATGGTACTAGATAAATAGCATTGCCTTAAGTCTAGAGTGAATACTATTATTTACCTCTGCATGGTACTTTTCTTGAAAAATTACTTACAAGCTAGGGTTAAAAGCCCCAAACAAAACACTGCCAAGCAGTCATTAATCCACTAGAAATGTCTGGTTACTTAATTGTTGCTGCAGAAACTGAATTTGGAGCAAGGATATGCAATACTATAGGTTTCTTTATTGGAAGGTTTTCCCTTCAGTAAGAAGAAAAGCCAGGTCGACATGTTGAGTAAGTTTAACTAGGTTTGGACCTTTATAGCTTGTAAAACTGGACATTTGTGTATGGTTGCTGAAAACTGATTTACTACAGGTAGAGACGAGTAGAGTTGCACAATTGTAGAGTAACAATATGCATGTGAACGAGACATGCCATCACAACCACAAAGATGTGCGTGCAAAACAACATCACTGCAACCCTTACAAGGAGAAATGTGTGTTAAAAAACAAAGAGGGGGTCCCAGACCTGCCCCTCAGACTTGTGCATGTGGCTGCAGGGGGAGGAGGGCAGTCATTGTCATCCCAAACAAGCTGTTCTGCAGTTGGGCACACATGGTCATCCACATTTATTTTTAAGCAGTCTAGTCAGGGCTTCCTTCTTTGATCCAGAAGTCTTTGTTTTTCCTACGTCTGGACCCCAAATGTCTTCTCAGTGCTTTCTTCAGTTAATGTTGTTCGGGACTTTAAAGTTAATGCAACCAAGTTTGAAGAAGGATTTAAATTGTTTTTAAATTAGACCATTATCTTTTAGTGACTGGAACATTTTCTGTTGCCAGGTGTTTCTGACTTATTTTTTGTTTGATTTATGCCAAAACAGACCCTGCTTTTTTTCTCATTCTAATTTCAAAAATCTTTTGTGTTAATCAATGTTCTAACACCAGTTTGAAGGTTCTGAGGACTTTGAGTACATTTAAATTTTCATCAGTCCATTTGAAACAGTTTTCAGTCCAGCAGGTGCCTTATGCAATACTGCCGATCCCAAACTCCAAAGACAGGCAAGTTACCTGAGCAGAGAAGAGAAGCTGTGCATGAAAGTTTATTTTAACAATAAAAGTTGAGTCCTTTCTGTTTAGTTGGTTAAATAGTTGTCATTCAGGCTTGCATTTTCAAATACTTCACACTGTGTACTAAAAAACCAACCTTGATATAATCTTATGTCACCACTAGTGTTTTTAATCTGTCTCAAATATCTTCAGATAGAGTCTAAAATCCCAAGATTTGGCACACAGGAACATTCTGGACTTGCGTCTTCTTGACCTTGCAAGATGTTGACACTTGCTGGATACCTAAATCCTTTCTCCTGATTATTGAGATTCTATTCTTGGCAGCCAGAAGGGGACTGTGCACATTAATGTTTCTCTTTTTAAAAAATATTTTACTACATTTAAATCTTAGCATTCCTCAGTGGTGACAACCTATAGTTTAGAGCATTTTCCATAGTAGTTTTCTGATTATTTTTTCTTAATTTCATTTAATATAATTTANNGTGGGGGTCACCAGTCATATAACCTGGAAGAACTGCTTCTTGAGCAAATGGAAATCATAAGTACTGAACAGAATATTTCACAAGTAGGATAACTTTAGGTCAAAGCCACCAGATGTTTCAAGTCTGGCTGCCCCTATTCTTGAATTGACAGAGATAATGTAAAGCATTGCACTTCAGAGGAAAGAGACACATCGTCATTCCTATGCTTTCTATTGGGATCATCACCTCAACTTGTAGGGAAAAACACTTTGGTTGGGAACTGGTTGTTTACCAGTGGAAACACCTTTAATCTATACACACAGCGTCACATTTTCTACAAAGTAAATGGTCCTGTAAGGGACAAGCAGAGAAAAGCAGGTGTGAAAGTGAAATATCCACATTGCAAATCTACCCTTTTGTCAATTCATTGTTGTAAACCTTTACTGTTGAAATATTTCTCAATATGTAATTACTTAATCTTTTGCAAACAATTGCATGTGTGCCAGGTACTTGTAGCAAACAGCCATCTGATTGTGTATGTTTTTTGTTGCTTGAGTTTTAAGACGTTACTGCATATTAAAAATTACTATATACTGTTATTGCTGCCACTTACCAAATAAGAAAGTCATAAGATGAATGATCTGCCTCAAAGAACTGAAAAGCAAAGCAATTCTGATACTGAAACTGCAAACCAGATGATGCTCTGATTAGAGGCACACACATAGATTACAGAAGTGTAATAAATCATGTGACTTTTTAGCCTCAAATACAGTAAAAGAATGCAGTTTTTATTAGGAAATAAACTGTTTATCAAGAATACTTTAAAGGTGACATTTATTACTAATAAACTATGTTGAAAGGGCTGATCCTTTCATTGGCAGAATAGTCAGAAACTTTCCACTAGGTAAAAAATGACGTAGCTCAGTCTGTGCCAGGTCAGGAAGCAGTTCCATCAGCATTAACTGGATGGGCAAGAGACTCACGCACACTTTTTTCCCAATAAGAACATTTTCTTTTCTCTTTAAAAAGGCATGAGTCATGGAAATGTAACTCTGGTATTATTTTGGGACTGATTGTGGATGTCAGCATGACTCCTTGGAATATCACTGAGAAACAGTTCCACAGTCAGCTTAGGGTAGCACAGCCCGGTAAAGCATCTGCCAGGCAAACTCTTGATAGTGTTACTGAGCCCCCTGCTTAGGCAGAATATTATTTGCTCTTCAGCTCTTCAGACGTATGGGCCAACTCTTCAGGGTTGTCGTGCTTGGCACTGCTTCTCATATTAATACTGTTAAGTTACTGTGTACCAAATATCATGGCTGCTGGTGCTGAACATGTCCAAAAAATATGTCCATCCCTTAACATCCTGCACTAGAGAGGAATATGAAGCCTCTTTCTTAACAAATTACTTGTCTGAAGTGCTTAATTTACACCTCCCCAAAAGCAGCCTTGCTTTGGAGACCAACTTGTTCAGGCTTGAATGATAACAGTATTGAACGTGTGTCTACCTGCTACCTGAAGCTGTGTTAAGGGTGACTGCATACAAGTCAGGTCAAGCTATATCTGTCTCTTAGATATTAAAAAATGTCCCTCAAGACAATACAGGGAGGAGACAAAGATGGAGTGCAAGTACACCATTTTTAGGTCTTGCCACATATCTGTGTCCTGAAAGGCACAAACACGTTGGAGTTAGGAACTTACTCAAGTCCTTTACAATGATAAAGGCAATTTTAGGAATTAACCGTTGAGCAAGTGCTAAGCATTTATCATTCTGACCTTATCTATGAAATCTGTTTTCTGATGAGTCCATAGTGTGTGTGTCCCATTACTTGGTCATGAACGGAAATTTCTATTGCAAGGCTTCAAAAAAGAGTTCTGTTAGTCTCACCAGCCAGAATACATTGTGTGTTTAAAATGTGTTTGCAGATTGTCAGAAAAATCAAACTTCTTGCACTTGAGATGCATTATCTATTCAGGAAAATGAAACGGTGCTTAAGAACTGCTCTTGAGAGTCTGTAAAAATCATTGTAGCTCATGTATTGTCTAGATTGTATGAAAACTGGGCATTTCCTAGAAGCTGCAGTAACTGAAATATTCCACTACCCAGGCACTCTTGCTACTGATACACTGTCATTGTCTCCTATTCCACTGACTTTCTAAACACAGTTTGCTGAACAATACTTTTTTTCAGGAGATGACCCATTCATGGCCTCCACCACTGTCAGCTATTCACACACCAGGAAAGGCAGAGCAAAGCAAGTTTCCCTTCCCAAACAAGGTAAGACATACAGCATCATGCAGAACTATTTCTCCTGCACCTCCTATACAGGCCCTGACTAAATGTGTGAGATCTCTGGGCTGAGGTTGATGCCGTGCTGATGATCTTCCCTATATTTGTATGCCAGTATCCCCTGCCTTTTCCCTGCTTTTATCCTCAGCAAGCCTACACAGTCTTGTTTGCCTGTCTCTTGGCAGCAGAACTGGTTGATGTGTGGTTCACAGTCTCCTCATCACAAGGCAAAACTGCAGGTGTCTCTGGTGAGATGTCCAGACGTGGTGCCTTCTGTGGGCACTTCCTGAGACTCCTCACTGGTACCTCAGGGCACGTACAGCTGTGGAGAGTCAGGAAGCTGCTCATTGCATCCATTGATCCTGTATCATGCGGCTTCACTAGCTGAAATTTTTGTTGATGATTTTGAGGTCTGAGGTGGCCTTTACTAGTACACTGGCCTCAGTAGTCAGGGGCTGAGAACTGGACCTACTTGTCCTGCCACCAAGCTGGCTTTAAGGGACAGCTTTGCTAGAAAAGCAGGCAGCCCAGCGCTGCGATGCTCAGAGGGGCCACAGAAGCATTTCTCAGGGAAGTATTTGATTCCCCAAGGGACCAAAGCCATTGGTCCTCCTGATGGTCCCTTAAAATCAGCTCCACTATTGTATGTGTATCCCAGGGAGGATGCAGTGCCACGTGATAAAGCTCATCAGCAGAAGCTTGGGGAAACCACATTATTTATATATGGTAAGTCAGGAGGGAATGAAATCAGCTATCCTGTGCAAGAGCCAATAAATTTCACATTGTGTCACCATATACCGTTCAGATGTTACAAGCATATTTCATGAAGTGTTCAAGCTTGAAAGATGATATTGATGCTGTTTATAGTCTTTTGCCTGTTAAAGCAAGCTCATTTGGCAACTTTTAAGTCCATTCTGCAAAATTTAGTTCAGGGAATAATTATAACCACAAAGCCAAGAAAATTTCATTTGCCTACAGTAAAACAGCTTTTCCGTGGATGAGAGTGTCATGATTTTGAAGTATCAGGGGTGTAAATGAAAATATCTCTGGCATGTTATGAGAGAAAAAGAAGGAAATAACTCACTATTTGCTCGTTGAAGGCAGAGAGATAACTGAAGATGGTAGGCGGTCCAGAGGCTTGTTAAGTTAGAGTAAGTCAGTAGGAGATAGATGGATTAGCAGCTTACAAGCGAGTGAAGTGCCAATAGGGGTGACAAAGTGAAGTGGTGCTTGCAGCTCTGCAGTTTGTGCCACAATTACCACCACACGATGTGCTTGCATGGCATGTGTGCAGATGTGCATGGGCAGGGCATGCACCTGTCAGCATGTCTGCGTGGCCGTTGTGAATGCACTTCCTCACAACTAAGTGTATTGTGATAAATATAGGAATAAGAGAACCACAGACCAGAGAGCAAAGATATGTGAATAATGGTTGATATTGACTTTCTCATATTCTCTCTGCCTGTTCATCCATCTCTCTGGGAAATTTTCTATTACTTTGAATTGCAGAGCCATTTCAGAGAGCTACCGTTCATTTTTAAAGATCCTTTTCAAGGTGGTTTCCTTTTCTCTTACCAAAGTAGAATTTCCTTTTTTTTTAAGCTTAGGATGGACAAGATTTCATCTAGTAATATATGAGCATACTTTTGTACACGCAATAACATCCCAGCTGTATTGTGGCCTGGTGGTCTGCATGGTCAGAAATTAGAGTGCTTTGTGTGAGATGGGCAAGAAGTACCTTAAAAAACTCACCAGAGTCCTGGAACAATCCTGTATTATCCTGGTCATAGATTATGTTAGACACCAATTCTATTTTAAAGTATTTTAAAATAATTAAAAGCTATTCTGTGGCTTAGTCTGAATCTGTACAGACATCTGCTTTTCTAGGTCCAAAATGCAAAGAATAGTTTCCTAATTTTTCAAATGTTTTTGAAACCTTCAAAAACGAGCTATTGCTTTTCACAACGTGTGGTATAAATTCCGTATTGGACCTCATGGGAAATGTTTCCATAGCTCTTACAAAGCTTTCCTACAGGTAAACTACATAGCTGTCCCACCTTTTTAAAACCTGAGGACTACACCAGACTGTTGTAGATCACACCTTATTTAGATAAATGGGCCTGTCAGTTAAGTAGTGACCAAGGCCAACAAGACTGAAAGGCTAAATTTGAAGCTTCATCTCTTAGTTCCAAGCCATGCATGGTAATATGAATTCCTTTTCAGTGTTAATGACAGTATTGAGAGGTCAATTTAATTCATTTGCAGTGACTCTTCCAGTAGGAGAAGCAAGTATGCTGCAATCCCTTTTAACAGAAGACAGTTCCCAAGAGTAAAGATACTCATCATTTTGGGAATGGGGAAAAGAGAAGCTTGTAAGACTCCTACCCCATTACAAGGATGCAAATCATAATTACTTTTCTGTCCATAAAAACTAAGTGTCAGCATCATTGGTTTGCATACATGTCACACAGCTTTTAACCTGCAACTCAAATAATTAGCGATCTGACAGCTTGACACTTTAAATTTATTAATTAGGCTATTAAAGTTGTAAAGGCCACAGCAACGATAGCTAGACTGGTTTTGGAATCAGTCTAGTAATAAAAGCTAAATAACTGAGATTTATGCATCACAAATATAACAGAATTGCACATTTGAAACTGCACATGTGGATGTATCCATCATTATAACTATATGCTTGGTTGATGGAGGGGATGTATGGGCATATGCTGTACTTCTATGTGAAATCAGACCTCATTAACATGAGTGGTCTGCATTGATTCACAAAAATGGAAGGAGAGTCTGGGTCAGGTTTGACACGTATGGCAGTGCCCAGTAGGTTTGCCAAGTACAACGCTGCCAGAAGAGCACATTAGGGAACTGTCCTTTATGTAATGCTGGGCATAAAGTTACTTTTCATCCTTACCTTTGAATTCTTTTTTTCTCTGGAATTAATTTGTAGTCTTGAATTTACTAGGAAGGAGCAATGACAATCTCTTTAGTTCTTGTTTTTCAAAGTTTAAGGATAATTGAATCAGTATGCAATGTGACAGGCTGTGTGTGCTTTCCTTTCTCCTATCTCTGCCACACTTTGTTATGTACAAATCATCAGGCATTTCATGATTGTAATTTTATTAAAAGCATCTTAATAAATAAACTTTAAATGAATAATTAAATTTGTAAATAAGAGCTCACTTGATGCTTACGCAAATGAGCTTTCATGTTCAGGCATTAATTCTCTTGTGCAGGAAAAAATGCTGTTAATTCTGCTGCCTGCTTTGCTCTCTTTTTCATATTTACTGTGATTTCATGTCATTTTCTTGAAAGTTTGATCAGGTATTTGATTTCTGGTTATGTATACATGATATTATGGGATCAGACATCATTTTATTATTTGAGAATTAATTTATCGACTCCAGGAGAACCAGTGTCTTATCGTAAAACTGTTGGGTGATTATTCTCAGCAGAAGTGAAGTTATCATAGTGATACTGTTTTTTACATGCTCACTTCATTTATTTTTTACTTTATTGTTGATTTTAACAAGCTGGAGCAAATACACTGGACAATAATCTTCAGAAATGAAGACTTCGGGTTTTTTTGAAAGTTACATAAAGTCATTCTTTTTTCCTGCCTCGGAGCATTCTGTATTTGTCTATGAGATATTTGTATTAGCCTTTATCATTAAGACTTAATTTGTTGAGAATCAACAAATTTTAAAAGGTTGGTTAAAAGGATAAGTGAAAATGTGTACAGCTCATACATTTTGCTGATGTCAAATTTTAGGCAGTGGCCAATGGCAGAGGTAAGATACTGTGCTAGTTAGTTAAAGGGGAGGATGGATGCTTCCTGAGGTTAGTGAAAACATAAAAGATAGGCAAGAAGTTTCAAACTTTCTACAAATACGAGGGTATTTCCCTCAAAATGACTATATTCCCCTAAACTTCTCTAGGTATATATTTCACTATTCTGGAAACTGAACCTGCTCTAATAGCCTACTTTTACTGGGAGTAGCTACAAGAATAGAGTTTAAATTCAAATATATGTACCACTACATCACTGCTGTGAACAGATCTTGGCTTTTTAAGATTAGATTCAGTCACTGGAAGAAAACAAGACTTTGATTTCTCTTCATCAGAAACATTCACAAAAAAACTGATTCAATTTGTCAGAAGTACACAATTTCACATTACTGAGAAATTATTCTCAGCATGTGAAACATGGTACAGATCTTTTCATATTGCAGTATAAGGTAGAAACTCTTAGGGCTTGCTCAAAAATTTGACACCTCACATTACACGGGTGTAGGATGGAAGTGAGTTGCAGATACATATTACAGTATTAAAATTATAGATCACAGCCATGCAGTCTGAAGAGCCTTGACTCAAGAGCAAATTGTACAGATTGGGGGTTTTGATCAGCTGAGCCCTCGAACCCCAGAGCCTGCATTCCAGCCAGCCTCTGTTTGGAGAGGCCAAGAAGTTCCTGGGACCCAAGCTCCTGAGCAGCACAATCTCCTGAGCAGCACAATCTCAGCTTGGCCAAGTTGGAGCAACCTTGAGCTCTCTAAAGCAGTTCGTTTCTTGATGAGCTCTGTGTTTGGCTCATGGCTTGGCCTTTATGGACCAGGGATCATGTCCAGCGCCCAGTTCCTCACCGAAAATGACCACGTGTTGCTGTGGGTGCCTGGCCTCTCTGAGCAGTCTTAACTGGCATTCCGTAACGGGTTGACCTTGGCTGCTCAGTCATTCTATCACTCCCCTTCCCAGCCAGGCAGGGGGAAGAGAATAACATGGTAAACAACTTTTGGGTTGGGATAAGGCAGTTTACTAAAGAGAAAGCAAAGCTTGTGCACGCAAAAGCGGAGCAGAAAAATAACAAGGTTTATTCTCTACTTCCCATCAACAGTGGTGTCCAGCCACATCCCAAGAAGCAGGTCTTCAGCACACTTAGTGGTTTCTTAGCAGGGAGCCATTGGAAACAATGCCCTCCCCCCCCCCAGGTCCTGCTCCTTTCTGTCGGAGTCCAGGATATGGNTCCCCCCCCAGGTCCTGCCCCTTTCCTTAGCTTTTATATCTGAGCTGACATCATATGGTATGGAATATCCCTTTGGTCAATTTGGGTCAGTTGGCCTGCTTGTGTCCCCTCCTAGACTCTTGCCCTCAGTTGGGGAAGGAACATTACAGTTCCAGTGCTGTGCTCAGCAGTGGTCAAAACACTGGTGAGTTATCAACACCCTGCTAGCTACCAGTGCAAAGCACAACATTGTGAGAACTGCTGTGGGGAAATGGACTCCATCTCAGACAGATCCAGTACACATTCCTGTGTATGTTTGAGTTATTCAGAAGCGGAGTTATATACAGGATACCTTCCCTGCCGCCATCCATAGCAAAGTATTCTTTTTTCCCTTAATTTAAATATATTTTTGTTTATATTTGTACTCCCTTCTATTTATAGGCTTCTTTTGTGTTTTTATGAATGCAAACAAATTCTGTGAGTAAAGCACAGTGAAGGAACATTTGCATGTGAGGGAAAAAATGGTCTGATTTATTGCACCATATTCACAGATACTGCTGTTGTCATACAAAGTTGACCTTGTAATCTCAGGAACCCAGAACTAGTCTGTATTTTCATTTTCTAATGCTGTCAATGTCAGCATGAAAAAAGGAAAGACCAGATGTGCTACTACCTCAGAATCCAATGGTCCATGAAACAATATTGGTCTTCCCTCTGTCTTCTCATCTAAACTTGTAGTAGATAATAGACAACTTTTAGCTGATCAATAAATGAATAGTGAGCAGGAGCGTCGTATACAAGGAATTGCACCATTAAAAGGTTGTTGTGAAATAGGTTTACAAGCCTTAGAATTAATGGATTTTCCAAGAGGTATTGGATTTATTCGTGTAATTGAAAATTACTTTGAAACCAAATGACCAATCATCAGTGTTGTTTGTATTGTTAAGGTAATATCCAAGCAAGTATTGCAGCTAAAAATTGCCATAAAATAACATACTGTACCTTTTTTCTTTTATTACTGTAGGAGTCACAACAGGGATCTACAGGACACAGCAATACAAGTAAGTACCAACTTATTTTCTGGCTGCATTGGCGGGGGGTGGTTGACAATATGAAAAAGAAGTGACTGATGAGCAAGGTCTCTGTAGCAGACTAGGACAGTGCAGAGCCTCAGGAGGCAGCACTCAGCTATGGCACAATGTGGAGAACAGAACTGAAGAGTGACCACCAAAATGTCAGCTCTTTTGGTGGCGTAGGAAGAACAAAAACTATTCATTTTGTTAGGGCCATTTCATTATGTAAATCAGAAAGAATGAGTGGACAAAAGAGTGGCTTTTTTGGAAAGCCAGAAAAGAGCTGACCTAATTGCACAGCCAGATCCAGATTGCCAGAAAATTCTGCAAGAAGACTTGTTATCATGTATCTTTCATAGGCAATCATATATTTTGTGGCCATTGCAGAATAATGAGCTGCATAAGTCCTGCCAAACTAACACCAGATAATGTTTCAAAGACCATATGGCTATGGGTCTTTTTGGCTAGCATCGTGGATAGGGGAGTGATGTATGCTTGTTTAGCTCCTGGTCTGGGCTTTTCAGTGAACTCCAGTTTACAAATCATGGTAGAGATCAGCAGCACTTTAATTACATTTAGTTATGGTAAAAAACTTAGCAGTTCTATTGAAAGGGAAGATTGAATTGTTCTGCGAAACAAAATATTAATCCTCTCCCCTGACACCTCTGATGGTTGTTGATGTTGTCTTGCATATTAAAAATACATGATCCTATCCTGCTCTCCACATAAAATCATTGCAACCAAAGGAATTATTTTGCTAGCTTCCTCACCTGTCAGCCAACATAGAGCCCTGTTTGCAAGTTGCGGGGCTGTGACTGAAGATGACAAATGCCCTGAGCTGGTAGCTAGGGCTTTGAAAGGGTCTGGTCACCCACTGTGTGAAGGAAAAGACAACCAGAGAGAGACAAGGCTTGGAGATGTAGGCTTTTAAAACGGTGTGGCTCTTTGCTGGGGAAAGGTCAGCATGCGGAAGACAATGTTTCGAAGAAACGTGCAGTGGTGTCACTTAATTGCTGGCATTGGTTTGATATTGCTGCAAGTACCAGCACTAAGGAAGTAATAAAAGGCAAAGGAGATGAGGTTCTGTCAGAAAATAATGAATACAGTAATGAGAGAAGGAAACACAAAAGAGCCATAATAGAGAGGGCTGTGCAAGCACAGGCAGAGGCACACGCATGGCAAACACACCAGCTGAGCTGAGGGCTTTGCAGTGATATCGAGGCCACAGTATTGGCCAGCTTTGGTTGTAGTTGAGTATTTCCTCCCTTGAACACTTGATTCTGCAGATTTAATGAAACCCGCTTTCCTGTGGATTATGAAATTGATCCTACATCTTTACAACTTTCCTCTGCTCTTTACTCCAGTGGTCTCCGCCTTCACTTTACTTCCAATTCCCCCATCTGCTCTCCCACACCACAGTACCTCCAGCTGCTTATCTCCTCATTCATCCTGCTCAGCAAAATCAGCATGTATTTGCAGCTGGGCAGAAGCCAGACCTGGTACTGCCTGGCTGATGGCAACCAAACCGAAGAACAGCTGAACCCATGCAGAAATGTTTTCTTCATTGGTGGCAAAAGTTAGGGTCACCGTCAGACACCCAGACACTTTTCCTAATGTCTCAGTGAGAGTTTGACTACCTCTGAGATCTGTATCCATGAGGATTCCTATTGAGGTGCTGGAATAAGACATCAAATAAAACAAAGCTAGAATGAGATACAGACTTTACCGGTCCTGTATGTCAAACTCAAAGGAAATTTGGGACAAAAATGATTCAGATGGTGGTGGGTTGACCCTAGCTGGACATCAGGTACCCACCAAAGCTGCTCTATCACTCTCCTCCTCAGCTGGACACAGGAGAGAAAATACAACAAAAGGCTGCTGGGTAGAGATAAGTGCAGGGAGAGATCACTCATCAGTTACCGTCGTGGGCAAAACAGACTCAACTCAAGGAAGTTAACTTACTACCAAGCAAGTCAGAGTAGGACAATGAGAAATAAAATCAAATCTTAAAAGCATCTTCCCCCCACCCATCCCTTCTTCCCAGGCTCAACTTCACTCTCAAATTCTCTACCTCCTCCCCATCACCAGTGCAAGGGGAACAGAGAATAGGGGCTGCAATCAGATCATCACACCTTGTCTCTGACACTCCTTACTCCTCAGGGAGAGAACTCTTCACCCTCTTCCCTTACTCCAGCATGGGGTCCCTCGCACAGGAGACAGTCCTCCAAAAACTCCTCCAATGTAAGTCCTTCTCACAGACTTTGGTTCTTCATGAACTGCTCCAGTGTGGTTCCCTTCCATGGTGTGCAGTCCTTCAGGAACAGGGTGCTCCAGTGTGGGTCCCCTGCAGGGGCACAAGTCCTTCCAGCAAACCTGCTCCACGGTGGCCTTCTGTCTCCACGAGTCCACAGGTCCTGCTGGGGGCCTGCTCCTGTCTAGGCTTCCCACAGGGTCACAGCCTCCTTTGGGCATCCACCTGCTCCAGTATGGGGTTCTCCACTGGTTGCAGGTGGATATCTGCTCTACCGTGAACCTCCATGGGCTGCAGGGGGAACAGCCTGCCTCACCATGGTCTTCCCCATGGGTTGTAGGAGAACTTGTGATCCAGCACCTGGAGCACCTTCTGCCCCTCTTTCTTCACTGACCTAGGCATCTGCAGAGCTCTTTCTCTCCATATTCTCACTTCTATCTCTGGTTGCAGTTGCTGTTGTGCAGCAACTTTCCCCTTCTTAAATCTGTTATCCCAGAGGCACTACCACCATTGTTGATGGGCTTGGCCTTGGCCAGCAGGTCCATCTTGGAGCTGGCTAACACTGTCTCCATCAGACCCAGGGGAGGCTTCTAGCAGCTTCTCAGAGAAGTCTCCCCTGTATTCAGCTGCCACATTACCAAAATATTGCCACACAAACCCGACAGAGGATGTGAAAAACTACTAGCAAATTACTCTGTGGGAAGGGAATTTAATGGTCTCTGTACTATGTTGTCCAGTTGCACATCTTCAGAGTCCCAGTTAGCTGTTATTCCTCATTGCACTGTGTCTTCTTTGGAGTGGCTCTTGAGCCTGTCATTTGCAATGGTTTTGCTGCAGCCACCAACATTGTCTTTCTCATGGATAACATTTGCATTTCTGTTATCCTTCCCCCTCAAGGAAACCAAAGCATTTAAAAACCCATAGTGGCTGAAGTTATAGTACTCCATTACAGTAAATATTATTTATCCCTGTTACCCAGAAAAGGAAAAGTGACCTGATTAGGTGAGTGATTCACCAAAACACCAGCTCAGAGGAGAGAACTCCTTTTCTGGTCACCACTTTTCAACAAGGAAATCCTACAAAAGTTCATTTGAAATCTATTTTTAAATTTGAGCAATTTGTCTTCTGCTTGTAAAAAGGTTAGGAAAGAAGTTTCATGAGATGAAGTAGAAACNTTATTTTTAAATTTGAGCAATCTGTCTTCTGCTTGTAAAAGGTTGTAAAGAGGTTAGGAAAGAAGTTTCATGAGATGAAGTAGAAACTAGCAAAGAACTCCCAGCTCTGTGGCTAAGGATCTGTGGACTGATGGTTTCCACTGTGTGTTTTCTGGAGACATGTGTGCATATACACCCACTGACACACAGACACACCTGTTTCAGGAGACATACACCGTGCTTAGCACCTAAAATAAGGTGTGCTAACAGCAATCCAATAGCAAGGTAGGTTGCGTGTTCTTTGTTAATTCCCAAAAGACTAAGAAAAACAAAGGATGACACAAATTTGCCCAAAAGAAGACAGAACTAGAGAAGATTTAGCAATTCAGCAAATGCCAGCCACCCACAATGATACCTGCACACGTTTGGCAGGTTACATGAAAAATGAAGAGCAAATCTTAGTCTGGCCAAGACTGAGTATGAAACAGCCAAGTTATTGTGACAGGCAATTCTCTTTTGCATATGCTAACCCAGAAATATTAGCTGTACCGTATCTGTGACATTCAATGATACTTAGGCCATACACATTTTTTTAAATTTTTAAGATTCAGTCAAGTGAGAATAAAATGAGTAAGAACTGATAAACAATTAATGACCACATATTCTACTCTGATAGGCTGGACTGATGCATTTCTACCATCTGTACAGGATTTGTCCTCCCTCTCTGCACAGAAGTATGTTAAGTGGCAATTAGCATAAAAAGCAGCTGCAAATGCTTACTGCAGAGTAATTCATTAATATCCAGTTTGGCTACATCACAGATTCCCTTTCCTCTTTCCTCACAGTATGTATGCTGTTTCCCTTGTTGCTGCATTAACAGACATTGCCGAAGGTAGAACTGATGTGAACTCTGCTGGCAAAGCACTCAGGAATCCATGTTCCTTCTCACATTCAAACAAACCAGCGTTCATGGCAATACTTAGAAAAAGCCCAAGTTACAAACAGAAAATCTTTGAATATGTGCCAACAGTTACTGTTGGTTTCTTGTTCCAAATTACCATAATGTGAATGATCTCCAGTGCTCCGGGCACCCTGAGGCTGACAAATGTATATTGTAGCAACAGCTTTCTATCCAGTGAGTTCGTTTGGATTTACTTTCTGAGGTCTCTGCTAAAAGTGAAGAGTGACCTAGAGATTACGGAGTGGATATATTCCATCCTGTGCAGATGCCTCACTCACGCCTAAATTTTAGGTGCCTTTAGCTGTCTTCTTACAGTAAGTGCTTAGCTTCCCTAGAGACCCATAGAGGCATCAGTGGTTTTGAAATCATCCAGAGCTTTCCCCATCCTGTTAACAAAGGTCATTACACTTGTTGGGTAGACACAAACCTTACCAGAGGAGAGGACAAGATTTAAAAACACCATGTCAAGGTGTTTGCAATACCCAAAACCTCCTGTACAAGACCCCTCTTTCCAGGAGGTCACCATCTAAAGTCCTTCAGCTTCCTTCTGTACAGCAGAGGAAGAACAATGGTAGCAAAATCCTGCCTCTCCTGAGGGCAACAGCAAGTTTTCCAGAGATGCCCCTTACAGCACCACCCTATAGAAACTGAGGGCGAGGACTTTTTCAGCAGCGAATGGATGATATGTAATGCTCATGTGCATGGACTAGGTCAACTGGGAGCTGATCCAAAACCCACTCAACTTAAGCCAATGAGCAGAAAATCAGACAACACCAAAACAGCCTGACCAAAATAACTATTTTTTACATCTTTTTTTCAGAAGGCACAGGTGGATTTTGGTTTAACAAAGGTCATTAAAAGGTAATGGAGAAAAGCACATCTATCAGTAAACCAGTCACATTCAACCTCTGTGCCTCCTTGTCTGCTAGGCAACATAAACTCACGTATAGACAGCTATTAGCATCCAGTGACACACAAGAGGAGCAGCAGCTGTGCAAGCACTAGGTCCAGAATTCAAGTTCAAGGTGATTCAAGTGGAGTAGCATACCCTGTACATCCATGGGAGAACTAAACAGAAATCTTACACTGAAGTGCACTCAAAGAACATAATTACAGCAAACAACATGAGCTGTACTGTTTTTTGGTAGGGAGTGAGGGGTGGAAAGGAGAGAGATGGACTTGGCCTGACTTAGCAGGAGCAGTACCACCCCATCAGCCAACAGCCTGCCTCCCACGTCTGTGCTGTGTAACTAAGGTGTGTTGGGCAGATACATTATTTTGGATCCAAGATGGCAATCATAACAAGCCAACATGCCAGGACCTGTGTGAGCCATAAGGAAATGTGAAGAGGTGTCCCTGTGGCCTCTGATACTTATAAAGCATTTGGGTATCTGACCTCTTCTGACACTGAGTGCCTATGCCAAAATACACAACACAGCAAAGAAGGCTTCCCCAGCCCCCACTTACAAGAGCTAAAGAACACATCCTTAATCTGTCAAAATGAATGTGAACCAAAATACCCATTGGCAGTATTCTGCTCTAATCACTGCCTTAGTATCTCCTGCTGATGCTGTTTTGCTTTGTATGAAATAATTACAGTTCCTGGAGCAGAGTTTTGGAGCAAGTCTGTGTTTTATGGAGTACACTCTGAATAGCAGAGGATTAGGGCCCTAGATAAATCCTTTCCATTGCTCCCGAGTCTGCTGTCCCTGGTAAAACCTCTGTCCTCTAAGCAGCCTCTCTCGTGGAGTTTTCCTGCCTGACATTTGCAGAGTACATGTGTCAGTGACAGGAAGAGTCAAGTGTGGATTGACCCCCCACTTACAAATGCTCCAGCAGTGCCCCTGCAGCCCTGTGGTTGCCTCCACAGCCATCTGTGTGTGTGGCAGGAGTGGTCAGTGTCAGCAACGAGTAAAATGTTGACGTGTCACATCTGAGCAGATTCCATATTGACCCGTTTCTGATGTCATTTTCTTCTTCTCTTTTAAAGGGAAAGGTGATGTAGAGCCAAAGAGCCCAGAGAAAAGTGCAACCCATACATCGTAAGTCACATTTGCGTTTAAGATTGCAGCAGGCAGCTGTGTTTTTATCAGATTTGTTGGGCAAAACAGAATTTGTTTTCATTAAGATAAAGCTCTTTCACTGGTGCTTTTCTTAAACCGGCTTTTTAGATAATGAATAAGCATTAATTATTCCTATAACTTTTGCATGCTAGTAAGTCAGCGATCTTTGCAAGTGAAATGGCTTCATATCACACCGAATAGATATGAGATTGTTTTTGTGGGTGTGTAAAGCTGGCCTTTACAACCTTACTTCAACATTACCTTAATGCTGCTGGAGTTTGTCACACTTGCTAAAAAACATTATGTCACATATGCCTTTGATGTACTGATGTAATTTTAAAAGACTGCAGTCTGCAGCTTCACCTCTGAATTACTTGAAATCCAATTACAGTTATCTCTGGTCTCTCACGATTTTGTTGATGTTTTTGAATTAACAAAAGAATTTGAGAAATAGATAGGAACAGGCACTTGTAATATATCAGTGTTCACCTTCAGTCTAGTGCAACAATAGAAGCTTTTACCATTTTTAACTCTAGTATACAAAAGACTGAATTGTTTTGCCAACATAAACCAGTCTATGAAACAGAAGGGTGGCAAGTTAAAAAAAAAAATAGCATCAGTCTCCCAAACTGAACAAGATAAGTGAATTCTTTTAATAACTACCAGGCAGGAGCATTATGAATTCTGCAAAACCATTCACCTTTTTAATCCCATTCGAGGGAGGGAAGTTCTTGTAACAGTCAGTCATGTGAATTTTAGAGTGCATCTGGCTCATAATTTATGTTTTCTGATTCCTGTTATTTAAATTCAGAGCATTATATCATGTATATCTCACAAGGTGTCACCATTTGTTACATGACCAAAAGTATTCACAGAAGGAGGTACAATAACAGTGATTTATTGTGGGACGTTTTGATTTCTGCTGCAAATACACATTTAAAATCTTCTGGAAATTAATCTAGAAAAATATTTGACACAGTATAAGAAATGGCTTGTCCTGCAGATTATGTTGTGGAATGTAATTATAGTATGTGAACATATTTAGCCAAACTTATTAAATGAATTAAGCATTAGCAGCCTTAAGCCTTCTTACAGTATGATTGCTGGGAATGGTTAATAGAATGATTCCAATAATTATAATTTTTAAAAATAATATCACAAAAGAAGAAGGGTTTTAATGCCATCTGGAGGTATTTTGGAGAAATGAACACATTTATTTTTGCAGCTATTTAGCAATATGTAAAGTGTAACCTGTCTTCCAAAGTGGTTTTTTTCTAGTTAGATGGTATTTTATTGATGAGGAGCATTCTTTTTTCTCTTTCATCATATTAAAGACCTGTACAAGCTGTGAACCCACAGTAGTGGTATCTCTGAACTCAAAATATGGGTTCAGAGATACACCCCAGTATGGTTATGGATTTGGTTTGAGACTACATACTGTGTCATATAGTGGGCTGTATTAGATAGAACAGACTTCAGAATCTGGTCTGGTGTGAAAGCTTCCTTGCATAATAAAAGATCTTAATACAACCTTCTGAAACTGTGCTGTCTACTATAGTAGTATATTTATAATGCTTATCTCTAAATTGTTACTGTATTCTAAGGCTATTCCACAGCATACATTGGTTTCCACAGCAATTTTTAGAAGTAGAAGCAACTGGTTATTGTTGATAAATGACTGTGTTAAAAAAGCAGAGGCCCCTGTAGTTAAGAGAAATTCTGTGGAAAAGGAGGCAGGAGGAAAAAGAGGAGATGAGAGGAAGGGAAATACCAGATGCTGTGCCAAAAGAGGAGGAAGAAAATGAGAGGGATACAGCTAAGAAGTAGGAAAAGGAATTGCAAAAATCAAGTTTTCAGAAAGAGATACAAAACTGAGAACAGTAGAAAAAAACCAGAGGTCAAACACTGAAGGGATAGTGACACAAATAAAAGCCATTAGCAAACTAAAATGTTCATGTTACTGAATAGAGAGCTGGATCCGTGAGCATTATAGTGAAGGAAGTGAAATTCATGTTCATATGTAGGTGCACACTGCTGCCCCAGTTCTGTTTATACTGTCCTGCTGCAGGCCTTCCCTCTGGATTTCTTCTTTTTTCCTCCACCTTCTAGGACAGGCTTTTATCCCTGGTATCTCATGCAGTCAGGGACACAGACTTTCTCAGCTCTTTTGAGGATGTAGCAACTCCCAGCTGTGCACACAAGGATGTGTGAGCGTCTGTGTCCGATCTGTCCACACTGGATGTCCTCCTCCCTTGTGCACGTGGAGAATACCATGCCCTTGTGCCTCTGGGTGAGAGGTCCAGCAGTGCCCAGCTGAGAGCTGCAGGGGTGTGTGAGAAGGCACAAATACTGCCAGGGGTGCCCGTGAGTAAAAAGGCCTGCACCTTCTTGTGGGGCATCACTCCACTGAGTGTTAAAGGAGTCCAGTTGGCATCTCCTGGCAGGGGTGCTAAAAAGGAGTGACATTGGTATGGGAGAGATGGCATGTTCAGGCCTGACCAGGAGAATCTGTGGATTCATTTCACTGTGAATCAGTGTTTCCCTGTGAAAATGGAACAAACAGCAACAAAAAAAACCACCAGAAAGTAAGTCATATTTGCCTAGAGGAAAATAACAGAGAAGACAGGGAGGAGTAAATTAATGTTTCTTTCTTGAATTTTTTTTTTTTTTATTTTCCTTGGGCTTGTTGCAAGTCACACACTCAAGCCCGGCTTATATGACTCAATGGCAGTTAATTCACCCCTGGTGCAGATATACTACCTCCATCTGAACATTATTTATGCAGTTTCAAAGGACAGGTTGATTGCCCTCCTGAATCAGGCAGTGAAGCATTTGTGCACCAAGCATGCACATGATGTCTCCTCCTCAGGATATGCCTCATACCTTGTCCACTGGTCTCTAGGTTCTCAGAAACAAAAATAACGCTGGGACCTGGAGCCCAAGGGCCAAAGGTGCTACCTGTAACCTCCAAAGGCATAGAAACATAGAGTGCAGGACACGTGTTGGTCTGTTCAGAGGGGTTTGGGTACCGTAATCATTCATAATGACATTATGCATAGGTGCTTTTTTTCCTATATGCATTAACTCCCTAGACAGTCTTGGTATGACATACCTTTCCACTGATAATAATATTAAACATTAAAAAACGAGTGTGCATTAGATGATGCACATTAATTGAGGCAGCATCCTAATGAGACATAAATAAGGGCAGTTATTACAATGCTAAGGATAACTGAGATGGATTTAGGAGGATGAGACTGATGAGAAAACAGGAAGGAAATCTAAGCAGAGCTGTTATCATTTTGCATGATATTCCTATGGCCTTCATTGCCTCGGCATGCACAATAATCACCTGAGCTGGCACTGAAGAGTTTCAATAAAAGATACAAAGGTGTTAAGCTGTCTAGAGTCTTCCCCAGTTGATTCATGTTCCTTGTAACTGAATGCTTTAAAAACCATGAAAATCATGGATTTGAAGGGGTTTTGTTGCTGTTGTGCTCTCTATGGTCATATGGTTACAGCTTCACTGAGCATTTCTAAACTTTTAAGACTGATCAGAAATATCCAGCAATGTTTTGTTCTTTTGGTTTTGTGATAAGAGGCTCAAATTCAAGGGTCAAAAAACTTCATAGATTTTATTAAAAACATCTAATCTTTATTAAAATCTCCCCCTGGTTTTACTGGTTATAGTATGGAGGGCTGTGTTAAGGAGTGGGGAATGGGGGAATGGACTCTTTGGTTCTTTAATATTTGAATTTTTAGGATTTTGATGTATCTTTGGAAAAAACTGTGTCCTTTTAGTAAGCCTTGGATAGTTGCAACTAGAACTTTTAACTTTATAAAATTCTGTGCAAGACAAAGTGATTCCAACCAGCGCAAATATTTCAGAGGACCTTGCAGTGCCACAGAAGCTCCTCCCTGAGCCAGGGGTCTGGAATCTTCCATTCTCCAACGTGCAAAAAATTACAATAATTAAAAAATGGCACAAATACACAAAGCACTGGCATGACTCCTGCTCTTGGAATGACTTTCAATGTCTGTTGAGATGTTCTTCAGTATCTTTGTGTTTGTAAATGATTTCCAGTTCAGACTACCCAAGGTTAATCATGCCTGACTGTGATTCACTGCTATGCATTTACCTCGACATTTCTAGTACACTTACTTAATGATATCAGGGCTAGCAACTAGATAGATACCTCAGTGCTGTCTCTTTATTAACCCTCCCACAATTGTTTTCATGCTGAGCTGCTCCAGATTTTTGCCTCCCTTTTTACAAGAGAATTAACCAAGATTGAGGGAGGCTTTTATAATTTATGGCAGTTATGCAGGTTTTATCCTTTGCTAATATTCTTTGAGAATTACAGCGACCAGAGTGTGTGTGTGTTGGTTTGTTTGCTTCTGCCAGGCAGAAATAGATGTTGCCTCTGTTCCTTCCCTGCACTGGTCCCCAGCATCTCTTGCAGAATGGTTTACTTGGGGGGATCTTTGTTAACAGAACTAAATTCAGCAGCTTCCAAGCTGCCCATTTGCAGACATTAGTGCTACAATTTCTTGCCCATCCAACACCTGCTCATCATTCTCACCACCTTGATTCTCCTTCAGGAAGGAAATAGGAAGTGGCTACTTGGAGCAACATCACTGTTCTTTCTTGGTGTGACACATGTCTGTATTGGAACGAGCATCGCCTGTTGGTTCTTTCTTCGCTCTTCTGAGTTGCCCCTTGTATCCTCAGAGTGACTCACAGCCAAAAACTCCTACTGGTTTCCCCATGTGCAGATGGGAAGGCTGAGGCAGAGGGGTTACAAGGTTCCTGCGGAGAACAGAGGGAACCAGTCCCAAATACAGGCGATCAGCTTGGGCGGGTGTTGTCAGCACTCTGTCCGGCTCTGAGCCCCCAGGGAGCTTGACCTCTCACATCTGGCTGACATGTGGCCTTGAACTTAAGTCTCTCAAGCAACAACTTAGCTCAGTTGGTTAGAGCATGGTGATAATAACACCAAGGTTGTGGGTTTGATCCCTGTATGGGCCATTCACTTAAGAGCTGGGCTTGGTGATCATTGTGGGTCTCTTCCAAATCAGACTGTTCTGTGATATGAACTTGAGAGTATTACTGTGATATGAACTGCAACCTGATGGAACATTGGAGTTGGAAGAGTAGCCTTAATCCCACCTCACTTCACCAAAAGGCCTGGTGCAAGTTATTTTAAGTTAACCTTGGCTTTCCCCCATCTAAAATAATTAGACCACTGTGAAGACTATCTCACTAATATTTGTACGAAGTGTTGAAAAACGAAATGTTCTGTAAAAAAGGCTAAGGATTACTCACCCAGAACAGTAAAGGAAATAAGTAGAAGTTTAAGTTTTCAAAGACAGACTTGGGTAGTAAGTAGTAAATGTCCTGAGGAGTACCAGGTATAGGGAGAAAGAGAGAGCAGAAGCTGCTGCCTCTCCCAGGTGCCCACAGACCTGGTGAGCAGGGGCAGGTCCTGGCCCATCACCGTTCCCTTGTCCTCCCCCTAGAATTTAAGTCTTCAGTGAGGGGTGACAATATTTAAATTAGACAGATTTGGCTTTTGTCTTGCTGAACTGGTGGGAGAGATGGCAAATAAGGAAGGGACAAAGCATGCAAGCTGGAGAGGAAAAAACTCCTCCAGCAGTACATCTTCAATATCCTTCTCTTTGTTTGCCAAAAGGACCATGATGTTTCAAGTCAATTGAACCAGAAAATTAGGCTAACAAAGGGGTTTGGAGGACAATGGAAGGAGTGAAATCCATTCTAGTGCAGAAGTTGATTCCAAAAAAAGGGCTGCCCAAACTTTTATGGGATATAATCCACTTTTTAGCTCTCATATTAAGATGCCAGGGCAACTTCCCAGTCTTCCACAGCTCAAGTTCTGGGCATTTTAGGTGGCAAGGACATCTGCAGCAGACAGATTTGGTGAAACCTCTCTTAATAACTCCATGGTCTTTATCCAGGGCTGTCATGGAGCATATCAATCTGCTCATGAGCCACCCATGATCCTGCTCTGCTGAGAATCACAACTTCCAAGGGATGGTAACCAATATGAAATTACATACTTTATGTTAATTTTTGAAATTTATTGTTTCTGAAACCATCAATATGTCATGACTTTTAATGTACATCTGTCATGTTTCTGAGAGAAGTCATGCAGTCCAAGATTAAAAAAAAAAAAAAAGGAAAAAAACCCCTTACTGTGATGAATGAAGGCAGTGTTTTTCAGAGTGATGGAGGTCTTGAAAACTGTAGAAGTGAAAGTCTGGTGTTTATCCATGAACTAAGTCACTGGCAGAAGAAGAAGACTGGCTTCATTGCACTATTCCACCTGTTTACTTGAGCCTTGGCTTGCAGAGCTAATCCCTAACACTGCCAGACTGTCACTCTGCCTAGCCAGTCCAGCAAGAACAGCTAAAATTTTAAAACACTCTCCTCAGCTCTCAAATTCTCATGAAAAAGTTCCTCTTTCTGCCCTCTCTCCTGAAGAATTACCTTCAGTCCATGTACAGAGCATTTCTCTGTATATTTCTCTGTATATTCAATATAGAGACTGTTAAAAAATATAATTCCACCATAAATTCCAAATCCCAGAAACAAAGTTATTTCACCTGTGGGATGCATCAGAGCCACTGTGGTATTGTCAGAATGATAATGTGAACCTTTCCTGCCAATTTCTAACCTTTTCTGAGCACAGATTTTTTGAGTTTACAATGCTGTTGATATTTCACAAAAAACCTATTTTAAGTTCATACCAAGAAGTCTGTTTTCTTCAAATGCTATAAAGACATTTTCTTGGAAGACATTTGCTCACACAAATCTTGTCTGAATATGTCTTTAAGGTTTACAAAGTTAAGGAGGAAGAATAAATTGGTATTATTGTTTTGTTTTTTTTTTCCATGTAAAACCTGTAGACACATAGCAGTCAAGGATGATACAAGTAAAACAAAAAAATTTTTAAATAGCACCTAAAATCATATAAAAATACCTTAAAAACATGATCTCCCTGAAAGAAGATGAAATGGAGCTGGTTTGTTTGGTTTAGAAAGGAAATGCCTGGAAGCACAATCTGACCTTAATTGCAGCTGTGGTTTTCCTGGGACAAAATTTAGCTTCTGTTGATTTCAAGTCAGATCAAAAAAAAAACCATTATCTGAGGTGTCAACACGAATGGGGATAGGTGAATGCTAAATAAAAGTACTACTTCAGTCTTGTTTAACTTTGATGGAGTGAGATGGGGCTTTCATTTTCCTATTTTTAAATTCTGTCCCTCTCTTTTACCAGATATAGCCAATAGCTTGAGTTAACCACTCTTATTGCACTATGCAGAGTTTTATTTATAAGGTTCCCTTGATACAGGCCCTCTTGTGTAACACCTTCACCTTTATAACCTACCTGTACTCTGCACACTGTAGGGAAAAATAATTAGCCGTGGGAAGCTGCCCTCATTTTGATGCCACCCTTGGCTCAAAGCTGAAGGGGAAATTGATTTTATGCAAGAGAAACCTTCATTCTGAAACAGCAGCTTTTGTCCCCCTGAAAAACTTCTTATATTGCTGGGCATTATGTCTAATTTTATACCAAGTCAAAAAAATGCTTCTGTATCACCAGTGTTCATTTAATGTAATTTACAATAAAGCTGACCAGTGTAACTAGCTAAAATATTGTCACATTTGAGGAAATGTTTTCCAGTATTGCACCAAAAGCATATAATTTTTCTATTAGACACTGGTTTCCTTGGACTTTGTCATTTGTAAGGGACTAATTGGGAATTTTGTATGTATTGTATATTAGCTTGGAACACAGTGGTTAAAGAGGGATTGCCAGAACAACTGGAAGATAGGAATACCTGGGAAGAAGGCTGTTTCACTGGAAATGCCTTCAGGAAGGCAGACACCCCTGGCCCCGCTCCGTATTTTTTCTCTGAAGAAAATGATAAATGGAAGCTCAGTGTCTCACACAGAGTCACGGTGTGCATGGTGGTGTTTTTTGCTGGGCTAAAATTCCTGGTTGCCGGGGTAACACATTTTGGAAATTCTCTACCCTGGACAAAAGCTGCTGCAACTTGAAACCCGCCAGGGCTGGTGCTTGGCAGGGGCACCACCACTTCTGGGGTGTGGGGGGCTGCTGGCTTCACCCAGCGGTTTTGGGCAGGGAAACAAAACAAAATGGGTCCAAAAGATGAGAAAAGAGATTGGCAGTGTTTGGTACTTACAGTGTCCTAACCTGATTTTTTCCCCACGCTGTGTCCCGTCAGCCGAAGGTTGGGAGGGTTCCCTCGTCCCAGGGCTGGATCGCGGGGTGATGGGAAGAGGAAAGGGGGGGTGTGCCTGGAGGGTGGGGAGAGGAGGAGGGGGAGAGGGGGAGAAAAAGAGATACAAGGTTCTGGCCACATGCCAAGAGAAATAACTAACATTTTGCAAAAGAGAAATCCTAAGACTGAGGTCATAGTATGGAAAAAGTCTGTTTCACAGACTCTTGAGCCTGAATACAGGCCAAGTTTTTAAGGGGGTGTTTTGGGTTTTTTTTTTTTGGTTGCGCCTTTTTTTTTTTTTTAAATGCAGGCATCCTATTAACATTTGAAAACTAAAGCTCGTCCAGGAATGGAAAGATTTTTGAATTTGGAATTAAATGAAGTTTAATAACAAGAAAGCGAGATTTTGAATGAGAAGCTCCCTCATTTTGCTGTTAAGTTATTTTATGACTGTGAAGAGCAACTAAAGGGAATTGAAACAAACGTCTGTTTCTCCCACAGAGTGACCAACTCAAAAAAAAGAGACTTTTCAAGCTTGATGAACGACTTTTTATTTGACATGCGAAAACCAAAAAGATACTGGAACCTGAAATGATGATGAATTTTCCTGTTTGGAAAAGTCCTTCTGTTCAGCCATGAATAGCTATGATTTTTTTTTTAACCTTTATAGTGGAAGGCTGGCAGTTTCATGACAAATTACTTTTCATACCTAACCAAACAAATTATTGCAGTTCTTCTGCCTTAATCTCTGGTATTTGGATTAAAAATCAGAGTGTGGATATTTTTTAACTGGGGAAAAAATAACTCTTTGGATTTGTTAGGATGTTATTGCAAGCAAGTTTTCTGGTCTTTGATTTGCTAAGCTACAACTGGAGTCTGCCTTCCTCAGGGTAAGAGTTTTCCACATTATCATTTCGCCGGTGGTATTTTAAGAGGGAGAATATTATATCTCAGCATGTATCTTGGCTTTTTGCATTCTGTTCTTTGTTTAGCATGCAGACAAGCTCTGTCTCCCCAAAGAGATGTGGAATATATTTATCGGCAATTTAGAATTGATGATAGATTTGACAAGCAAGCAGGGTGACACACCGAAGCTATCAAAGCTGGAGATGAATCAGGACAAAGGTTTGGATGAGCTATATTGTTCCTGAGGTTCAAAGGGGTTATACTCACTGATCTTTCCAAAATCAGGGCAACTCTACCACTGACTTACAAAGATAAAAGCTAAGTTTTTCCAAAGGAAAAAAAGCAGCCACATGGTTCAATTGGCCCATAGACCCTTTATGGCAAAATAGTGCAATTACAGCTGGCATTTCTGCATGCTGATTTTTATTAGTTTTCTAAGATATTTTGTCAGGAATCGTTTGTGCTGATTTCCTCTTTCATGGCATAAACTGTAAGCAATTGTCAGTAGAGAGAAGGCATCTCTTGACATGCTTCTTCAGAGATGCACTCCAGGAAGTGTGATACATCAGCTGTACTAAATTAAAACAGAACTCATATGTTACCTGATAAACATGTGGACTTACTGTGTATTTAATTTCATTAGAATTTAGTGCAATTACAAGTGAAAATCCTGTACATTCACATCAACTTTGCTACTATGAAAGCAAAGCAGACAAATCAGCACAAATAATCTCTTAAAAGTATTTGATAGCATGATATGGACAAAGGGTGAACAAATTACCCTTTTGTATCTGGTTTGATGACCCATGTTTGTCACATTTATAATGTGGGGATAAGGGGGGCCTTCTGTTCTGAGGTCCCCTAGGGAGATGAGCCAGGCAATGCAGACGTGAGCCTCGTCCTGGTGTAGTTCAGACAGAGGCCAAATACAGCAAAGAGTGAGGAGGAGATCTGGGGTTGGGAACCCCAGAACATCACACAACATAACCTCAGAAATAATTTGGCATCTCGCTGGTCTGTACTGGTTTTAACTGTTGGACTTAAGAAAAAATCAATGTGCCAGCTCACATAAAATCTACATATGTTCCCTGTAACTTGTAAAAGAAATGTAATATCTAATACTTGCAATCACCCTAAGCAACAGCAGTTTCTGTAGACTTCTGTGCAAGAAAGGATGAAGTCTTTTGTGACAAACTGTTAAGAAACCTGGGGTTTCCTCTGTCACAGAGTAAGGTTTTCATCTCATAAATAATTATATTTATGACAAGCATGATGCCTTCCATTAGGACTTCTTTCAGCATTATAGTTTGAAAGACCGAGATTTCCTGTGGGTGCTTAAATTTGTGCTTATGTTGTGCTGCCCATCTCCAGTTCAGTTAAAAAAAACATTTCCCTGAGAGCCTCATGCTTTACTGTAAGCAGCCTCAGTAAAGCAGGACGAGTTGTATGTGTTGAAAAAGGACTTGCTACAAAGCGGCTGCACATGGAAAGACCAAAGGGAAAAAAAAAGGGAACCTGTGTTTGTCAGGGTGGAAGTCTGCTTCTTCTCCACATTCCTCACAGCTGCCATTAGCACACTGACCATCGTGTCCTGCAGCACAGTAATCCCAGCACAGCTCCAGTGTGTGAGTCCAGAGTGGAGGCCAGGAGACAGTCAGCTCAGGAGGAGCATCCTTTCCTCCCCTGAAGAGCTTTACTCTTTTGGGCTTCATATTCAAGAGAATCCTCTCTCTGAGCCTTCTGAATGGATTTCATTACTGTCTAAGAGTGCTGATGCCACTCTTCGGCAGGCATGCTCCTGTAAGGAGCCCTGCAGCACCCACAGCAGCCTCCTGTGACTGATGCTGAGTAGGCAGGAGGCAGGGACCAAATTTCCAGCTCTGAAGCCTGGGAAACAGTGGGATAAAGACAGAAAGAGAAAGAGGAAGAGCACAGGTATAGTAAGAGAAGACTTGTCAGCCAAGATTTTTAAAGTTTCATTACTGTATGTAACACATAAGACTAAACAAATGCAAAGACATATGTAGTCCATAAACAATGAGAGATGGGCACAAAGCTGGATGCTAAAGGTTAGATTTGTAGAAGGACCTGTAATATCCGTATTATTCCCAATTTGCATATATTTCCTCCAGACAACAGTAGGTGGATGACTTAATAACCATCTTCTCCAAGCATTGTGGAAAGATTATAAAAAGCAACAGCTCTCTTTTTAAAATTATTTTGATTTATCTTTATCTAACAGAAACGGCCAAGTGTATCTTTAGCATGATGCCATTTGGCTCAATGACATTGCAGAGCTATGAATTCACTATGAGAAGAACAGCTCTTTCTGTGCATTGAAGTACATAAAAGCCTTGGTGCCTAGCTGGAAAGCAAATACCTCTCGTTCAAGCCGCTTATGTTTTTCTACTTGAGAGAAATTAAAATGTCATCTTATTTCTTTGCATGCACTTGTCATCCACTCAGAGTTTTATCCAAATAAATCTCTGATTCTTTTCAAAGAATATCACCTATATGAGTTGCATTAGCTTTAAAGACTCACCAAGAACAGCGTGGTCCAGGCTGACACTCTTCCATCAGAGAAAGAACTGTATGAACCTTATCCTACAGTTCTGCAGCTCAGTTAATTATCTGATATCCTAAGAAGCTGCTGCCTACCAAAGCCAAGGAGGGGGAGCTGCCAGACCCTGTTCCCATCTCTGGCCACTAGACACAGTGACGTGAAGAGACTTTTAACCCATCACACCATTTTACACAACTCTTCCTCTCTCCCCAGCCCACAGAATTGATGAAATTAAGTAGCATGAAAAATTAACCCCACAGCCGTTGTAACGCAGCTGAGTTATGTGTGGCCTCATTTGCTGCTACAGGAGAATATGTGTTTGCTGCTTTGGTAGTGCCTCTGTGGATGAGGCAGAGGGGATCCCAGTAGCACAAACCTGGAGGCACCTCTGCAGCCCCACATCCCTGCCCACTTTCCAGGTATCCTTGGGCACCTTAGATCCAATGCATAGGTTGATTTCTGATTTCTCTTCCCCTGTCTTATTCGCCACTGTCCATCCCATGCCATTCACCACGTCTTCTGCTTTTCTTTCTTGCCATTTTCTTTCTTGCTGCACCCTCTCTGCTGTTCTCCTACCATCTCAGCCCTGGTTTTGTCAAGGTTCATCACCTACAACTTCATTTCTTACTAGTTTTCACCTCTGCTGGCCCATGTTCCTGGCTCAGGTTCCTTGTATATTTCAGGTATTAGTGTATATCATCATTTGCCTCCTTTCTTCTTTTTCCGTTGATTTCTCCAACATGCCATCTTTGCTTCATAGTACAGACTAACTTTTAACTCCTTTGTCAGGTGCCCAAGTACTGCCCCAATCTTCCTTTGATAGTTTTCCATTACTTCTCTTGAAAGAATTGCACGAGAAAAAAAAAATTAAAGAAGAGATTAATATGGAGAAAAGTTTTACTTAGCTACAAGATGTTTTCCTTTTATAACTTAAGAAATGATTGACAGATAGGTTTATTTAATCAAATTGCCTTTTCTGAGAGTGTATTATTTAATGAGGGAGTTCTTTTTTTTGATTGCATAGGAAATGTGAAAGCATCTGAGAATTTCTGATGTTCTATTTACTCATCCATTATGTTGGGAATCAGTGTAATTTCAATGTCAGCAGTGGAATTAATAATCATAACAGTTACCTGTCACAGAATGATCTATTTGGGGATTTTCTCAGGAAACCAGTATATATCCCCCACGCTTTCACCACAGAAGTAAGTTTTAAAAAATAAGTCAAACTTGAATATGTTTTTGTTTTGATTATCCCTTGCAGGCTGATGGAAAAGTCACATATTTTCAGGCTTTTAATTCAGCATTGAGTCACTGATGTGAAATGCTTCACTAGCGTAAATTATCCCTACTTTTTTTCCCCCCATTTATTTCACTCGGAGTTTCTCAAACACTTCCATCAAGGATGGCTCCCTGTTGAAGTGCACTCTCCCTTCCTGAAAAAAAAAACCTAACGTGATAGTCCAGCTTCTAGAGATAATGCAAAATCCCTTTTTGGCAGTAATGTTAATTTGGGCTGACTTTGTTACATTTTTGGTGTTGTACTTCTGTGTTGGACAAACAGGCTTCCCATGGAAGAGCAGGGGAGTACCTGAGCAGATGAATGGATGGGCCCGAGGGAGGGCAGCAGACAAAACCCAAATCTGGTTCTACTCTCTTTAGGTTATGTGCAGCCTCACATAAGTAAATAACTGATAAATTAATAAAACCTTTCAACTGATACATTTGATAAGTACTAAGACTTTTTATATGACTCCAAAGTAAGGGCAGTAACTGTTAAATGAATTGCTTTTTAAATAAAACATACAAGAGAAATTTTTAAACCCTTCATTGTTCCTTAAAGTGTTTTAGTGCCTCATTAATTCTTGATTAGCCTAGTTGTTAAAAGGCCATTATTATGTGGTAATAAGGTGTAGGAAATTACCTCCAGGACTATAGTCACATCACACAGACCTGCTATAGTTAGCACCTCATCAGGTGCTCAGACCAAGTGCCACTGGTGTAAATCAGGGGTTCCCTGCCTAGTCGGGGTCATGGTGGTTGTCCACTGTGATGGGCTGTTTGCTGAGATGAGGTCAGTCCTCTGGTGCAGAGAAGCAGAGCAGTCCTGACAAAATATAACCCTCTCAGCAGCCTCCTGTCCTTCGGGGCCTCACTGGTCTTGCCTTTGGCAGAGCAGGAAAACTGCTATAAAACAGTGGAATAAAATTACTTTGCAATTACATTCATTTAACTGATTTCAAATATGCCTGAAGCTAGTGCAGATAAAAGTCCACTGTTTGCCGTATGATTTGTTAGGTTGAGTAAGAGAAGATTTGATGCCAGTCCAACAGAATATCCCCAAACAAATGACCTCTTCAGGTCATTAGTATTTCTTTTGAACATACAATCCTCTCAAAGCCTGCTACAAACATGGGTAAAGCTAATCATTGTTACCCTTTTACAAATAGGAAAATGAGCCTTAGGGGTTATTTTTATTGTGATTTAATGCAACATTAATCAGCATTCTAAACAAAAGACATATTTCTATGTCCCAGGCTGCATGTCTTCATTTTTCAGTGTGTATTATGGTTTTTTCCCCCCTAAATCTCTTTGAGGTTGGTGCTCTGCTTCCCAGTATACAGCTCCCATTCATTACCTACACAGGGAGCTAATGTGAAGAGCACTGAAGATGCTAATAATTAAAATCACAAAGTGAGTTCTTGCTAGTACTTTTCCTCCTTATTCCTTCCTAGGTTTCAGTCTTCACACAGTCCTCAGAGGAGGAAGAGCAGCTCAGGGCCAGTGTGGCCACTGTCACTCTGCCAGTGCACAGGAGTGACACCCCACGGGGTGTGCCACCGCCTGCTCTCTGACTTCTTGGTGTTGGGGTGTTCACACCTCAGGAGCACTGTCGGAGTGAAGCCCGAGAGGCTCATGTTGTGACTAAACATGCAAAACGGGGCTTGGGCTTGGGTTTCAACCCTAAATATCCATGTTTGTTATTAAATAGGCACTCATTTCTCTGTGCTTTCACCTGGGTCTTCAGCGTTTTCAAGCCCCCAGTGTGGTTCTTTGGGCCATGTGTGACAGCCTCATCCAGCCCTGAGTACCTTTCCAGAACTCCTGAGGGACTGATCCTGAGCTGCAAGTGGCTGGAGAAGGGCACCTCCTATGTCCCCATTTAACCTTTTGTCAGCCTCAGAGCTGGGGGTGTGAGGCAAAGTCTCTTTACTTGGTGTTTCAGCTTCCTTAAAAGCCACAGTAGCACCAAGACGTGTGAAAGGGGGGATGCTGCAAGCTGTGAGCACCACTCCCCATCATTCCCAAGCCAACAGACGCCAGAGCACCCCAGAGGGCATGGCCATCCTTCCAAGCTGATTTTCACCTACCCCTTCTCACTGTGACAGTGGACACCCCTGAGCATGGCATTTGGCTTTGGCTGATTTGGGATGTGCTTGCCTGCCTGCCCAGTTGCAGAACCATAGTGGTGCTGGGCCAGACCCTGTCCCACCACAGGATGCCATACTGGCAGCAGACCCCCCTCCAGCTGACAGGCAGCTGGGGACCCTCATCCCAGCTGTAGTTGACATCCCACACACAGCCCCAGTGGTCCCAAGCAGAACTGCAGAAGGCATCTATCTGTTGTGCTTTGCTGAAATGTATTTTAAATATCTGATGGTAATAATTAGCAGCAAATTGTCATGGCTTTTACAAGGGTGGGGGGAAAACTCCATCAAAACCCAAGTATTTAAAGGGCACTTCTGAGTGCAGTTTCAGCTTTCACAAAAACTAATGGAAGAAGCAATTACAGCCCAAACCAAAGACTGTTAGGAGTTAGTAACTACATGAGGGTAACAGTAAAGAATGTCAAGAGTTAACAATCCCTGTGTGATAAAAGTTTATTTAATCCTACTCTAAACAAGCAATATAACAAATCCCCGTTAGGAATGAATGATCTCTTACATGTAGCTTACAATAATCAAAAGTTTGATTTAAAATACCAATATAGGTCAAATGTTACAGGTTTTTCTGGAAGAAATTGAAATCATCCAGTCCAATTTTATTTTTTATTTGCAACGTTTTACAGGTGAATGAATGCATTCCTTACATAAAATCCACTTGCCCCATTTCAGGCAGGAATGTGTGTTTGCCAGAGAATGACATACTCTTGGGTGTTGACATATTCTGCTCCAGTAGCTCTGCTGTACTCTGATGGAAGAGATACTGTTGTATGGAGGAAGATACTGTTTTGGCACCTCTTCACCTTCCTCCCTTGTCTTTGGCTTTCTCTTACTTCAAAATTCCTCCCAGTGCTGGCTACAAAGGAGAAGCAGACACTGAACAGCATAGGATGCTGGGTCATGGATACATCCAAGGCAATGTCTATGTCTTCCCATCAGGATCTGGAGTTTCCTTCACAGTTCTGAATCTGATTGAATAGTGTGACTTTGTTAAAACACAGTGAATCTCTTTGCCTCAGTTTCATCGCTCTGATTGAATGAGAATTATCATGGGTTTACTTACTTTTTACCTCATAGGGTGTTAGGAAATGTATCTATGCAGAGTTCTCTCACTAGAAAACAGTGCAATAGAATGCAGCCTGATAATAAATTGGTACCTGTCTTGATAGGATGGGTCCTATTTCATACTAGTTAATGATCCTGGTAATAAGGAGAGTAAGTCTTCACACTTTGGTGTTCAAATAGAAGGAAGAGTGGGAGAAAGTATTGATAAGAAAATTTTTGTAGACTTTTTTTTTACTCTCTATTCTTCCTTGGCACTCTAAAATTGCAAATAAACTTGAAGCATGGGACGTTTATAAAAAGGTGCAATGAGGGCTGTTTGCTGCATCTTTGGATCAGGAAAAACCTTTCTGTAGTATACTGAAAAATACACAATGATTTCTCTAGACTAATAAACACTCTCCTAGAGATAGTCTAAAGGTTTATAGAACTTCTGGGAAGTTATTTACATATTTCAAAGGTCTTTATTGTCAGTTTCCTACATTTTGCCTGTTTTATTTCATATTTTTATCAGCCATCTCTGCTGTTGTCAGCACTAAAAATATTTAAGTGCCTGATATACCATGTACATCCAAAGTTTTTTTTCTTATCAGTAAAAATCGTTTGCCTTGAAAGTAATAGAGTGGGGTAAATTAATTGCTGATGAAACCAGTTTCAATATAGTGACAATGATGATGAAACTAGCCCAATACATTTAGTTCAGAACATCCACTTTTGATCACTAACACTGTTAGTACCAAATTGAATTCTTTAGAAGTAACGTCATCCCTTGTGTATATGACTTTTTAAATATATATTGCATAATATAGACACAGTATTTGATCACAAATTATTTACAGTTTTACTAAATTAACACAGTAATATCTGTAGGGTTTATTCTTTCTTAAATATAAAACAGATAATTACCTGCAGCTCTGTCAGTATTATACTAAGACCTGCATATTTTATGTCCACACCCAGAAGTATTTCTGAAATAATATGATTGTTTGGATTGGACTCAATCTGACATCAAATAATAACAAGTGAAGTCAAGATGAGAGGCAGACACTGATCTCTTCTCTGTGGTGACTAGTGACAAGACCTGAGGGAATGGTCTGAAGTTGTGTCAGGGGAAGTTTTTAAGTTGTATATTAGAAAAGGGTTCTTCACCCAGGGGGTGGTTTGGCACTGGAACAGGCTCCCCGGGGAAGTGGTCACAGCACCAAGGCTGACAGAGTTCAAGAAACGTTTGGACAATGCTCTTAGACACATGGTGTGACTCTTGGGGATGGCCCTGTGCAGTGCCAGGAGTTGGACTTGGATGATCCTTGTGGGTCTCTTCCAACTAAGCATATTCTGTGATGCTGTATGTACTTAAAGCCATTTTTTTCAAAGGTGGAGGCCATAGGTAGATCCTGTAGGAGACTACATAGAATTAATTTCCTGGGAACTCAGTATCAGACAATCGTAAATACCAAACATACAAACCAAATAACCAGTTATATAATGGAGCAGATTTGAGCAAGTAGTCTTTATATCTCTCTGATTTAAAAAAACAAAACCAAAACCACCCCAAAACAAAACAAACAAAAACGCAAACAAAAGTGTAAAAATACAGCAATACAAATCCCTCAATTTCGGTCATGTAACAATCTGAGAATTCATTGTGCTTGGTTCATACTAACACTTGCTCGCAACACTGCTATCAAAGTTTGCTTCTATTGATGGTAGTCTGACAGCTGATGACACAAACAAAATATTTCACTGAAAGCTTCAATTAACTGCCAGTGAGTGGGAAAATTTGTGGATCTGTATGAAACTCAAACCAAGGCTAGGTTCAGGACTTTGCAAACTGAAGTAAATTAACTTCTGAATCAGCATGGGTAATTGATATTTCGTTTGATACAATAAAATCATATGGGTTAACTGAAAATAAAAGTAGTTGTTTGTTTTCTCAGCAAAATGGAAAAAAAATTACATTCGGGGCTAATAATTTCATTTAGGTTGTCTCACTCTAGAAAGTGCTTGGGCAGTCTTGTTACAGTACTAATACAAACATATTTCAAAGTAATGCTTTTGAAAGAAGAAAATGAAAGCATAGGATTTCAGAAACATTGAAATTAATCATTTTACATAGAATTTAAACTTCTTTAATTATTTAGGGGAAAGCATTGCTCAAATCTAGCAATTGCCAAGCATTTTGGCTGGTCGTCACACTGTTCCTGATAGCTAAACTATTTGTTAGAAAATTCCCCTCAGCTCTAAATCCCTCACAGAAGACTCCAGTTAGAGTCTTGTCCACCCTCAAGCCTTTGTGAAAAATTATTGTTGACATTTTTCTCAACATAATACAACATTTCCGAAGATTTGGGATGGCAAAAAGCATTATCAGACATTATTTAGACTTCCAGATTATTATTTTTTACAAGATCATTGTGTTAGTTAGCAGCTGGGTGGTAGAAGTTGGTCATCAGAAGACAATTGTGTCTAATTCATTTTTATACACTACTCCTATTAGTAAAAAAAGGGTATTTCATTGCAAGTGACATTACAGCCCTGACGTGATTTTTGAATATGACTTTTCCTCAGAAACTGCCAGCATGGTACTGCCAGCATGCCAAGCTGGTCTCCAGAAGAAAATTTAAGAGCAATGATAAAATGAAAGGAGAAAATAGAAGCCCTTCTTGCAAACAAGGGTTTGTAATAGATATTCTGACACAATATGAATGATGAGGGATGAAAAATTCATAAGGTTGTGTGGAAGTGCAACACACACTCTGTGCATAGAAGACTGACCTATAACTCATAAGATAGTGTGTGTCGAGTGAGTTATGAGAGTCGTTCCCTGGTGTATATTTAAAAAGAGACATTAGAAAGGAGATATGGTGCGGTTTACCGTTTGAGAGCTAACTTCATAATTTTTTCCAAAGAGTGCTTCTAAAGAAAAAAATACTTCTTTTTTTTGTTTGTTTGTTTTTTAATACATATATATTGGAGTCCAGATGGTATATTTCTGCACAGCACTTGCAGGATCTGAATGCTGGGAGTAAAGCTCTTCTCTCTGAAAGAGCAGCCCTCACTTGATTATTTCTGCTGTTGCAATGTACAAAGGACATTATTTCCAAGACAGAAGAATTTCCCATTTTGAATCCTAGAAGGGGTTATCTCAAAGTGAAACAAGCAGACCAGAAGTGCTCAGTGCTGTCAGACCCCAGGGCAGCTGAGGGTCTGTGCCAAGAAGCCCACGGGCCACCCCACAGACACACCCTGACCAGAGCTGCACAGTACAGCTTGAATCAATGGGATCCTACACGAGTACCCATCCCTTCAGTGCTGCTCCATGGGAAGCAAAGAAATTATTTGACCACTGTAGGTTGCACACACGTTTTTTTCCCTCAGCAGTGAAGTCCACAGCCACGAGCTCACCCCAAGTATGAGCGCCTGCCTCCAGCTCCCCTCTCCCTGCAGAGCCTGTGCTCTGTATCCTGGCCCTGCCTTAACAGCCTTTTCCCTCCCTCCCACAGCCTATCTTCAGGCAAACCTGAAAACTCCTCCTGTATTTTGGTGGGACTCCTATCAGTTTGGAGATGTCTGCCTCTTTGGGTTTATCTTTTCCCCTTCCAGCACTTTGCAACACATCAAAAGCAGAGAAAAGAGAATACTATCACTAATGCATCATCTCCTCTTAAGTTTGTTAGTGTGCTTAGCTTAGGAAAGCTGTTGGAAACACTGTGGCCTTGGATGTAGCCCTTTCAGGAGCAGCACTACTCCTCTCTCTCTGAGCTGAGCATGCAGGGTGCAGGCCTCCATAACAGTGATCCCTTTGCCACATGGGGCAGAATGTTGCCCGGCTCGTGGCCGAGAGCTTTGCTTTCCTTTTGTAATCTGCCTCATAAGGAAAAAGATGCATTTTTCTCTGTGCCTAGGTTGGCCAAAAATGGAAGGCATTGAGAAACCTGCTCATGGAAGAGGTTTAAGCCTGTTCCTGCAGAAACGTGAGGGCTGGAAATTTTGACAAAAATCACAACAGCCCCTACAGCCCCTACATATTTCTTTACATATACATGTTTCTTTCTTCCCCCCCCCCCCCTCTTGCCAAACACTGAATTAGTTATTTGACAATATATTCTGACTTTGTATTATCTCAACAATAGGAATGTAATGGTGTGTAATTAGGAGCCAGAATATAATAGCGGTATGAAGATGATTTTGGCAGTGAGGGTTTTTTAATTAAAATTTCATTACTCTAAAAGTCTCGTGCTCTTGCCATTTCCAGTGTGTGAACAACAGTCTCCATGAATGAAAGGTGTGACCGCCAGGGCTGGATAGCACAGTTTTCTGTCTCTTGCACGCCAGCTGGGGATTCTCCCAAGGCACTGCTCTTCATACCACGAGAACCTGTAACAGCACAATGTATTTTAAATTGTTGATTTTACAGCAAAACTCTTTCCACTTTTGAGGGGCTGGCATTGTTTAGGGAGATGTCTGTGAAGCATCTGGAGTTATGAGAAGTCTGTACTTTTCTAGCACTGTCAATTTTTTATAGATTATCCTCACAGCCCTATCTTGAAATGAAATTATATGCTTCCTTCCATAGTAGCCAACTGGATTCTTGTCTGTTTATTTGCTTGTTTTAATCATTTTTTCTCCATCTAGTCAAATAAACCTCTAAATTCAGTGTGTAGGCTATGGAACCTTGTCCAAAACTATACTGTCTCCTTCCTGACAGGGCTGACAGAGAGTATAATCACTTGTATTGTCCAGAGTACTGTTTACATAAAAGAGCAATAAATACCTGTTGAAATTTTTACTGGAGGCCTCCCAGACGGATAGTTAATTTATTATTACAGACAGGGTTTCATTTACTTAGTTATTAAAAAAACCAGGCTGCTACAGCCCATTTATAACTATATTAAAACTAAATGAAGCTATAAGTATTGCAGACAGGACAGAGTAAAATACATATAGTGACTTTCCAGGAAATGGCTAGGAAAAGTATTTGAAAGGAAATGCTGGAAACTTTGGGGGTCCTGGTGTGTCTTTCACAGATGTGCTTCTACTTGCTGAAGCTAGAGAGGGAATGAAGGAGATACAGTTCCCTATGTTCCTCTGCCATGTATATATGCTGCAATAGCCTCTCTGTGTCAGCCATGTGCCTTTGGGAGGAACCAAATTAGCCTGTTCCTCCCCTTGAGCCTTTCTTGACATGAAAAGCTCCAGCTCAGGATATTGAATAATCACTCTCTTCATCCCAGATCCTGAATATCAACTGAATATCCACTCCAGTTACAAGAGGGGACAAAACTGCTCCCTCTGCACTGACTTGTTAAGCAAAGGCAGGTTGACCAGGTGGGTTCCAGAGGTCTTAGTTTGCAAGGTATCACTAGAGGTCCAGTGCAGCCAGCTGTGAAATTGGAGTGAAGGTTGTGGATGGTCTTACTTTTCTAGCACTGAGGGCATTTTACCAGAGAGTCTCACCCCTGCTTTGAATAAATTGGTCACTGGATGGGAAGCACGTGGCTGCCTGTGAACCAGATCATGATTTTATTATGTCCAAGCTGGACGAATAAAGGACAGTCCCAACAAGGAAAGGCTGGTGTCCCAAAGCATAAGAAATTGCTGACCAGAAATTAATGGGGTAGAAAAACCTAGAAACAAGAAAGTTTGGAATTTTTTAAGCAGTTTGTTAGGTTAGGAAAAAGCTGCATTTCCACAATCAAGGGAAAAAACAAATTTACTGAAGCTAGTTCAGCTTCAGTGTAAAAGTAATAGTAATTAGAAATGAAAAAGCAATATGTGCAATGGATGTGAAGTTTAAAATATATGCAACATGAATACAAATATGTAAAACATAATGGACTGAAAAAGAAAGTGTAAAATACTGAAGATGGATAAAAGGAGTGGATGACACTAGAGGAAAGTTCAAGGACAATGAGAATATAGGTTTTGTTGAGGTATATAAAGGACAACAACAATAAAGAAATTCTAGCAACAGCCCCTTATCAGCTGGAAATATTAAAGCTGTAATAATATTAGAGTCAATAAATACTTTTTTACATGAGAAAGGGTTTGCCTGTTAGACAGGAAGCTGAAGAATGCCTAGAGACAATAAGTTATTTAAAATCAATTACCCTAGATAGAAGTATACACAAGCCTTAGATCTTCCATGCTACCATAAAGAGATGAGGACGACTGGATAGCAAAGTCTGAGGGTCATTTGTGATGTACCTTGAAACCCCAGTTTGAAACAACTAGTGCTGTGTAGTATGCCAAAAGGCTAAGGAAGAAAGTTTAAGAATGCCTTAAACTGGCCCCTCCTACAGCATACAAAGTTTGGAGGGAGCTCAAACAGGCCTCCTTTCCTTTAATACCATTGAGGAAATGAAGGATGAGAGCAAAATTATTTGTGTTTTGTGATTTATTTTCAAGGAAAGAAATGTAAATTCTTGTCAACCAAAGCTCATTTCATTCTGTGAGGTATGGTCATGGTATTCCTAGATCATGGTAGGAAATTATATTTACAGATGATAAAACTTTTTGGAGGCTGACAGAGAAAGAAACAACGAGGATGGAGAAGGTTATCAGATAATCTGAGTAATTTAATAATTCAGCCTCACTTAAACAAAGGAATCTTGAAAGAAACCAACAAGAAGTTTTATATCCCAGAACAAGGAATGCCATCCTGACCCTGTTTTTAAGTGGAGACTGTACCCTGTGAAGCTGCAACTCTGAAAATGCTTGTAAGATGGAGGTGAGCAGTCGGCTGGAAGTGGGTGGCCAGCAGAGTGCCCTGTCACAGGGATACATCATGAGGATCTAGCAGACAGGGCAGGGCCCAGTGGATCATGCAGGACACGGACCTGCTGCTTCCGTCATTGCTTTGATAATACAAGACTCCTCATTTCAATGCAGCAAAGTTTGAGAACCTCTAGACTAAACAATCTTACTTCCCTTGCCCTACCAGCAAGATAAACACCACTGTGGCCTCGAGTGTGAATGTTGGTAAGTGACTGTGGTCATCTGCAAAGGAGCATGAGAATACAAATATGTATTCTGTAATCCTCAACATGACTCCAGGAGGAGGAGAGATGCTTGTAGTGCTGGGGATTAGGCATTAAGAGACCATTTGTAAGGAAATAATTACTGAGTACAAAAATCAGATGCTGCACCTTCAGCAGGGAGACTTGGCAGTGGTAGTTCTGTCTCAGACACATTAAATTCCGCAAGATTTCTGCCACAGTGGCTTACACATAAGCGGAAATACAGTTCATGCACTCTTCTTCCATTTTGCATTTGAAGTGAATATTTTGTGGATGGCAGCATCAGCAATTGCTCGGAAATCAGAGGGAGAGCATTAGTAAATAACTGCTAATCACACCCTAGAGAGCCTTGGGGGGGAGCAGGGGTAGAGAGGCAAGAAATAGATTAGCAAATTGTGAGCAGCACATTCAAAACTTTTATTCCCTAAGTGTGTTTCCTCCTGTCACACGGAGCATGATTAGCCATGAAACTTTGGTAAGCCCTAAGAGTGATTGGACTACTTACGTGTGAGCTGCCAGTATGTCACTCATCACTCTTCCCTCTTTCTGAGTATTCATGCATTTTTAGGTGGCTTCCTTCCTAGGAAGTGCTCTCACATGGGTTTGTTTCCTTGCTTTTCTGAATTTCTTTCATTTTTAAGGAGGTACTCTGGGTCTTTCTGCCCAAATATCATTCTTAGGAAGTGATGTAGTCTGTGGGGCACTTTCTCGCCACCCTGCCAAAGAGCTAGAAAATTCAGGGTATGATTCAATTGCACTTGTTCTCCCTTTCTTTAGAGGGGGAAGACATCACCAGGGCAAACACAATCGTTCACTGGGGCAGCTGCTGCAGAAGAAACCTTATTTCAACTTAGGCTCATAGGAGAGAGTGATGGTTGTATCCCTCAGAGAGGAATGCCTTGCATTTCTAATGAGACCATCAGTGTAATGGGAATTTAGCAGAGCATTTAGCCAGTTTAAATGGTTTTGGAGAGTGGTGTAGACCAGCCTAGATGGATTCAAGCCAAGGACAGAAAACTTTTCCTTCAGAGTATCTATTTTTTATTCGAATTGCTAATTCTATTTCTATAGACTGAGTCCGTTTCTCAGGCATTTAAATTCTGTGCTCTGGAATTAAATCTCACATTGATATATAGGCTTCATTCCAGCATTAAGTACATTAATATTTCACCAGTCTGATTTTACTAGCTTTCTCCCTCTGTTTTTAATTAGATTTGACGGTATTCTATATAATAGTGTTTTCCTACATGTTTCTGTGCTGCTGTACTTGCACAAACTGTTTGTTGGGGAATTTTTACAGCTTAAACATCATATATTTAGAGTGATTTTTAGATGCTGCAAGCAGTGCTTGCAGTGGTCTTACAAGCCTGCTGAAAGCTCTGTGACAGCATTTATAAAATACTCTCTTGATCTAGCTGTTTACCTCAATCCATAACCTTTTGACTTTATTTCTTATAAAACACAAATAAATACCACACTTTTCAGATAATATAAATGCATGAGCTTTTTCAAAGTGAAATATTTGCATCAATTATAGCACTAGAGTGAAAAATAATTTCAGCAGTGAGAATCTAATTAATTAAAAATTACTACTGTATAAAACCAGCCACTTCTATATTTAGGGTTAGTAAACAAAGCGATTTGAAATACCTGTTCTGGCTGTAGGTAAGTAGTGAATATAACTGGCCATCTGTTATGTGCAGTAACCAAGGTAATAGCAACAACATTCGTTTCCCTTTTTTCCTCTCTCTTTTTTTAAGAAAGGAAACATGTTCATCTGTTTCTTATGAATTCTCTGTACTTCTTACCAGGCATATTTTTCCTTGCATTTCTTTTTTAGAAAGCAGTGTAAGACAGCCAGAAACTGAAGGCACATTTGTCTTATTGGAGCTTAAGACGTATTATGTACATGAGGACTCGTAGCTAAAACAGTCCCAGTAACATAAGAGGACAGTCTGGAGAGGAACAGCATTTTCCCACCTAGTGTTCTCTGTCATTTTGCTGAGGACAAGAGTTAAAGGTTTTGCGCAGTGCTGTGCCTCCAGGAAGGTTTTGTTTTGTTTTTCTACAACGTGAGGAAATACTTTTCTTCTCCTATACCAGTGCATCAGTTGTGACATAAAACATCTGGCCAGTCTGAAAACCTTCTAGCATACTGCTACTTAGAATAGTATCTATTTTCTTTCTGGGTTTCTGGTAATATCGAAACTAATGTCCAGTTCTTGAAAGGTCACTATGCATTTATGGGAAGGAAAGAAAATAAAATGCAAATAATTGTGCATTGAAAAATAAGGTAGTTTTCCAAAAGCGTTCAGAGTGAAACACTGTGGTAGCATAAACTCAAATGAGCACTTAGTTATTTGATTTTGGTATTTCATCACAACTCGTTACTTAGTGGGGTTCCTCTTCAGCTCACATCAAAGTATTTTTCCACTACTGAAGTTCCTTTCCTACATAATGAGCAGAAATTACAAAAGTTCATAATAAACATGGTATTCTGACTGAGATGCTGCCTAGAATTAAAATGGAGCAATATACTTGATCACATTAACACATTTGTAAGATCTTTCACAATTGCAAAGATGGTGCCTTCTGAGTTTATTTAAATGACAATTGCAACATACACATATTTGTGCCCCAGGCTTGCAAACCTTTGGCACGTTCTCTCCTAAAGTATTAACATTAATGATTTAATTACTATCAATATTTTTCCTTTCCCATCTTGATTTTTTTTTTGGTTGTTCTAATTATCAAAATTATCATAAAGAAAGACCATATCTTGTATAGTAGCTTAGACTGCCGGAGGGACATAAAGAGAGTTTTGTTCCTCATTTGTATAACCTCTCTTGAGGTGCCAAAAGGGCACCTAATGATAAAACAAAACCACAGAGGCAGTTTTTGAGAGTTTTGTGCCTCAATAAGTAATTTGCAGAGGGGGAAGAAAGGACTACATTAGGCCAAAGAATGTGAAATTTATCAGAGGTTAAAGTGAAATACAAAGTGTGATGCCCACTGGATCTTCTGTGTGCACCAGCAGATGTGAAGGACAATTCCCAAACTGAGGCATGTCTTCACCCTGGAAAAAAATAGTTATCCTGTTAAATAGGGCTATGTTGGAAAGGTCTCGGTCGGACTGGCTCCAGACCTTAAAAGTGACAGTGGATTCCAAGCCGGCTGTTGAAGACCACCTCCCCCAGACACTGCACCATTGACATCTCCCTCCCCAGCAGCTCCTTCTTCTCAAAAGGAGAATCTGCCAGCTCTTTCAGAAACCTTTGACCTAGGCCCTGGCTCTAGCCTCACACTTGAAACTTGTCGTTACTCTAATGTTAACTCCCAGAGGGGAAACTAGATGTCTTCCTGCTCTCCCCTGGACTCTGGCTGGGGCTGAAAATAACGCTTGCCTGGGATTTGACATACCAGCAGCAACAAATCAGGAAAAAAAAAAAGATAAAACAATGAAGCTGTATGTCTCAACTATTCCATTTAAGCAAGGTGGTTCCTGGGTACTTTTGACCAGGAGCAGCTCCTGGCCCTTTGGTATGCTGGGATGATCAGCAGTCCCACAAGGTCCTTCTGCAGTGCCCCACATGACCACCCCACCCCAGTACCCTACAGAACCAAAGCAGTGAGTAGCCTCAGATAAACCAGATCAGGCTTTCTAATAAGCTATGTAGGAGATTTGGACACAGTCACATTGAAATTGGGAGATGTTGAGTATCAGTGCCCTCTAGATGATTTTCTATTTTCCACTGCATCTAAGTAATCCCACATACCTCCCTTCTTTTCCCCTGTAACTAAGTGGCCCTTCATCCCAGGCTGCAACTCTTACTTGGTTACTGGAGAAAGAAACCAGCTGGCATGCTGAGGCATTCCTCTATATCCTAAACTCATCCTCATTTCCTTTCATTATGTCTCTACCTGTCACTTTCTTTGTGGAGATTGAAAGAAATGCATTAACTAGAGTGCAGTGAGTGCTCCTGCCTCAGCCTCCCACCCCTCACTGCCTCCATGACCTCACAGAAATTTCACTAAAAATGTGTAATTAGGTTCTCCAAAGTGACTTCCAGACCGTATGCACTCTTTTCAAGTGCAGAAGCCCTAAGTGGTGTGTGTATTTTTCAGAGCTGCTTTGAGTACCACTTTATTTTTCTAGCTTTTGTTTACAAAGTTGTATTTACTTACCTTTTTACCAGTATCTGAGTACATCAAAGCCACATCCATTTCAAAAAATCTGAAAGCCTGTAGATGATGTCACTTACTGGCCTGGATTTTGTGTATTCTGGAAAAGGTGTTATGGAAAATAGCTATAAATAGTCCACATTGAAAAGGCTGTGTTTGCACTTGAACTTGTATTTGTTTGTCTGTCCATCCTTGTACTAGTTTGCCAGAATACGTAAAGAAATTCCATCCTGAGCAAGGGTTGATTTAAACAAGATCTGAAGTGCTCTGCTAACACAGGGTATATCAAAGCTCATTCTGTGCTGAATCTGTGCCAAAGTGCTTTTCAGATAAATTACAAATCAATGTAATGCCTCTTGTAACCTTAAAGTATTTTTCTTCTCTTCTGTTCTCCTTCTTTTCAAGTGGGGTCTGCTGGTCCACTTGTGGACTTTGTCTTTTAACCATCATCGTTTTCATAAGCTGTTGAGGAGAAACATTCCTCAAAAGCATCCATACTCAAAATTGATCTAGCCTACTTAAGATGCTTACTGCAAACTGCAATTCCTATGGCACAAACACTCCCTCCTCACCCTGAGTGTGTTTCAGCCTGGGCTGTGAGAGCTGCCCTGGTGTCCAAAGAGTCTCTCTCTCCAGGACAACTTCAGCTTTACCTGCCAGATGAGCAGTGTGTCCTGCTCTGGCTGTAACTTTGTAGATGAAGCCTGAGGGCCTTCCCTGACAGGGAAAGCATTCTGGGAACCAGTGAAGATTTTCAGGCACAGAGGTTATACCTTCACAACTCCTGCCTTTAAAAGGTAGACCCCTACACTGACAAGTTGTCCTAACCTGATACATCCTTGTGACAAAAACATGGATCAGGCCAACCAGATCCCACTCTAGAAAGAAAAAGCAAGCATTTTATGATGACCTGTTTTTTCCTATCCTCAGTGTTAGGAGCTTGTTTGTACGCTGATGGTAATTCCAGAAGGGGCCACAAGCCCCAGGCAGGCAGTGCTTTTCTTGGAGAGCGGTGCTACTGAAATGAGAAACAGAAAGGGAAAAAAAAAGATGGACTAAAACATACAAGCAAGGAGAGTTTGATGGGTCAGTGCTGTGGTTTCTTGTTCCTTTTGTGTGCATGGTACTTGATTGTGCTCCTTACCGCACACCTCCACACAACCCACCTCCACACAACCCAAAAGCTTCAAGGCGTCCTAGTTGCTTCTGATCACAGGCTAACAAACCACTTTTTTTTATATTAATACAGAAATTCAGGACACAAATACATTGAACTGTGTAGAACATTTCATTATACACTTCTGATTTTCCAGCTTCCATTTAGGAGAAAAACTAAAATAATGTTCTTAACTACCACATCACTAGCAGAAATTCATGCAGTCAAACTCAAGGGAGAGCAGACAGTGACACCCTGGCAGTTCTAGTTTTCACACACTAAGCACACCTCTTTATTGTTTAGATCACTGTCAGCACAGATTTTATCACACAGTGCCCAGTCTCAGATCTGAGCTTTCTATTTTCAAGCACTGTTTTCTCAGCGATGCTTAAACAGATTTAACTTAAAAAATGAGCAATTTTAAGGTTTTTTGGGTCCCTGTAAGTATTCAATCCAAAGCCAGTGTGGATCTTGCAGTTTTTACAGGAAGCTTTGCCTCTCTCATATGGTTTAGTTCCTAGGAGCTGTGTCCTGTTCTATCATATTTAGCCTGTTTGTCCACTTCTCAGCAGGGCTTGTTAATTGGGTCAGTGGCCACATTGATACGGCCACCAGAATTTTTGCTGACTTGGAAGACGGCAGAGAGAGCTTTTTCCTAACAGTGGACATACTTCCAGATAAAACATAGCAAGTCCTGCTGTGAAATTGTCAAGTCCCTCTAACGTAGTGGGTGTCCTATATATTTGAGGTGTCTGCATTGCAACGAGATTTTGCTGAATTCAATATGTTGACTTTACAGAAGAAAAATCTTGGCACAAGTAGAAGGAAATGTGAGGGGGGAAAAAAGCAAGATGAGATGAACTAGCAGGAGTTTCTGGTCCAACCCCTAGTCCTGTTCTTATACACCTACTTTTCCCAAAAGGTGCCTTGGGGAAATAAGCAACAGCTGTGACAGCAGCAAGAGGCGGGGGGACTGTTATGCATAGTGAGGAGCTGAGGAGAGCGTGGTTAGGCTCAGTGCTCTTTTAAGACTCAGCACACCATGTTGCCCATGTAAGAATCATGCTTTTCAGGCACACTCTTGGAAGATCTAGGCACAAGTACAACGAGGTGGTTTGAAATTACTACATATGTCTTCTTGAGATATTTACACTCTGGGGACCACCCACATCACAGGATGTGTTTGAATTGCTCACCAAGCTTTCTTCTGGAGTCGAGATGAAATTACACATGCTTTTCCCCAGAATGCAAGAAAAATTAGCAACTTTCTGAATTATTACCATTATTACAGAGGCATTTTTTAAAAATAGGTCCCATTGTTGAAGACCTTTCAAGCACTGGGTGAAATCTTTGCACCTTTTCAACTCCTTTAATTGCTGGTTACTTTGCCTTAGCTTGTAAAAAAAAATGCATGGAAGTAAAAAGAGACTCTTTTTCTTTGTGAACCAGTTTAAGCAAGTTGAGGAAAGGATACATGAAGGGAGGATGAAATTCCGATTAGAAAAGATGCGTTATTTTCTGTGTTTACCTGACAGTGAAATCCTTGTGGATACTCTTGTGCAGAGACAATATATTTTAGTTTTAATTGTTTCAGTCAATGTCAGTTTTACATCAAACATGCAATAAAGTAAAAGTGGCCTTTGGGAAACATCACTGAACCTTATTTTGTGCTGCAGTACTGCCAGAGTAAACATCTACTTCTGTTTTGTAAGCTCAAAGCCAAATGGAGAAAAATTTTCCTTTCAGAGAGATTAGTGACCTGTCAGCATCAAAAATATTATTTTTAGCATATAAAAATTGTTAGTGATTGTAATAGCAAGAATCTTTGCAAAATCCATTATTACTCTAGTAAACATTCTCCTTTAGGCAGCAGTAGTAGGAAATTAATTAAGAAGTTAGCCGATCGCAACTGGATAAGAAAAAATTATAAAATGTCACAGCTACAGAGTTACTGGGATAAAATACATTTTCTTTCTATTTAAATTATTAAATCTTTACCGTAGCTCTGAGAAAACATCAGATCTGAAGCATTTTTTCTAAATTGTAATTTATTCTACTGCTTGCTTTTCAGAATGCTAGAAGATGACCTCAAGTTAAGCAGTGATGAAGAAGAGAATGATCAGGTAAGAACCAGACAACTAACATGTCACTGGTACCACGTTTCATGTCGAGACTGAGCTACTGTAAATATTTTGCTAATGCTTTTTCAAAACATACATAGAGGTTATCAAAATACATGGCAATACTGTAACTGGAGTAACAGATGTTGCTGCTTGGAGCCAGCATCTGTGTGCTAACTGCTGGATTGGTAGGGAACAGGCTGCAGTGCTCTTGATTTATTACCTTGATGTGACCCAGAAGGTTTTTGTATCAGCTTCTTCTGATTTTAATTTGTTTTGTTTTAAAGAGCACCCAGAGAGGGGGTAAATAGGAATTCTGGATTAAGGGTTCAGGCCAGACTTTTGCAGTCATGAGCTGGCCGTGGGGATTAGCTGCTGGGCTTCTTAGCTCTTACCTGCCTCTGGCATCCCCCCACCTCCTGGCCTCTCCTTTGACGTCTTTGGTCCTGAGTATGCATAGCCCATGCCTGCTAAGAAAGTTAAAGAGAACTGAGAAGTCTTGGCTGTGCATTGTGTTCATTCTGTAACACAGCAATTAGGGCAATAGCCTGTGTTTTAAAGACCCCAGACTACCTGACTGGTAACAGATACATCATCTGAAGTTCTCCATGTGTCAGGAGAACTGTTTTTGTCAGCTGTGGGAGGTGTTCCCCAGATTTTCCTTAAAATGTTGCTGTGTTTTGATTAAATAATTAAGGACTCAGTAGAATAGGGCTGAATCTTGACATCCCATGACCACCTGAGTGCCTTGTTGCCAAGCAGTGCTGTGCCATGCTCCCTCCTTCTCGATATCCTGGCACGGGTGATTTGGTTGAGGATAAGAGGCCAAGAGCCATTTCCCTTCCTTCTTGTCCTAAAATATATGTTTCGTGTCTTCACCAGAGCATACAAGGGCAGTACTGCCCCTGGTTGCATCTCACAGATGGATCCAGACCTGGATGTAACATGGTTTTCTCTCCTGGCTTTGTCTGGGAAAGAGTTAATTGTCTTCCTAGTAGCTGGTACAGAGCTGTGATTTGCATTCAGTATGAGAATAATGTTGATAATTCACTGATGTCTCAGTAGCTGTGAGCAGTGCTTACCCCAAGTCAAGGACTTCTCGTTGTCTCATGCTCTGCCAGTGACCAGGTGCACAGAAAGCTGGAGGGGAGCATGGCCAGGACAACTGACCAAACGGGCCAAAGGGATTTTCCTTATCACAGAATATTGTGTTCAGTACATAAACTGGGGAGTGTTGGCTGGGAGGCACCAATCGCTGATTTGGGATGAGCTGGACTTTGGTCAGTGGATACTATATAGTGGGCAACTATATTGTCCATCACTTGTCCTTTCTTGGGGTTTATTTCTTCTCTTTTTGTTGTCTCTCTTTTTATTGCAACTATTATTCTTATAATATTATTATTTTATTTTACTTCAACTGTTTTTATATAAACTTGTGAGATTTATAATTTTTTTTTCTGCCTCTCCTCCCCATCCCATCAGTGTGGGAGGAGTGAGCAAGTAGCTGCATGGTACTTAGTTGGTGGCTGGGGTTAGACCATGCCAGTTTGAATGTGATTATTTCAGTCCCGAGTAACTAGAATTATCTAGACTTTTGAAATTCAGGAGCTTAAACAAATAATTCTAGGTATGTAGGCATGAAGCTCTTCCAGGGTTTTCTTTAACTCTTGTTATTAGATGTCTCTATTTTACAATATATTCCAAATGAGGTAAATCAAAACTTTTTAATATTTATACTAAACCATTGTTCCATCTATTTTGAGCAAAGCTTCTTGTTGTTAAGAAGATTCAGCGTGTAGATTTGATTATTTACATATTTATACAATTTCTTTTTGGTTAACGTATTTCATCCTGAAACACTTTACATTTAATTACTCTTTCTGCTTGTCTGGATAGTTTAAAATACAGCTCACAGACAGCATAGGGCAAAGTAAAGTGAAGGATTGAAGGGATGTCTGAAGAATAACAATAGCACAGCAAGGTGCTGTGGTGCTTCCAGCAAGGGGCTGGGTGGTAGGGGAGGGACAAGCTGGTGGCCAGGAGTAGGTGGCTTGTCCTTCAGGCAGGGAGATGGGATCCTGAGTAAGGGATGTCAGAGTGGAACACGCTGGCAGAGCTAGTGAGATGAAATTCTGGTTTGCTTCATAGCAAGCAGAAAAGGACACGTGAAAGTGTTTATCTTGCATAAAGAACATGAGTAGGTTTAGGTGGAGAAAGGATTCTGGAAAAACACTGCCATTTGGGCATGCGCACATGGAACCTTTGGTTTAGCACTATGACCTATAATTCTTAACATCTTCCATGTGCTTGGATTACTCAGCATTATGTATGCTATGCAAGGTCTCCACTCGGTAACCAGGGCTTTAAGAGGCAGCTGATACAGCCTGGGCCTTTCACATCAGTGCTCCAACACGCTCTGCAAAGCCAAGACAGAGCTTGCCACCCGTGCAGCAAAAAGCAGGGCTGAGATCCCATTATTCAGTTCTAATCACAGGCCCTAGCATGAGCAATCTTCGGAGACTACTTAGTTATTTGGTCCCCTTTCCTAGTCACATTTTTTTTTAACTCGACTGTACAGACAAAAATCTCCCAGAGGCTGGCTCCTGCTGTATGAAATGCTTTGCAGAACCTCAGCTGAGACCTGCAGTTTTGCTTAAGGGACAGTCCTAAATAAATATGCCTACTGGATAAACAACACACTACATTTCCATCCACCTAGCAGGAAATAGATCCAAAAAAAGAATAACACAAACCGTCTCTGCCAATAAATGCTCAGATGACAACATGGATCTATGTTTAAATGTCAGTAGGAGAACTTGTTTCCTTTTACTTCCTAACTCATAGACTCTTTAATCTCGTATCTCCTGAGCTCAGGAAGGGTAAAGAAAGAAACCAAAGATGAATGGATAGGAACAGTACATGAGAGATTCCCAGATATTCCCCATGTAACCTTTGAGCAATCAGACTCATTCAAGTAGTCCATTTTCTCAAAGAGCTAAAGGTGAGCTGTACAAGAACTGGGAAGCTTTTCATTTTGCTGATTTCTAAATAGAGAAGTTTAGGGGAAAGACTTTGAAAACTTTGGAGGAGATTTTGCATTTATGTCTGAAACTGCTATGTGGTGAACAGGAACTTTCTGAAGAGGTGCAAAAGGGGGACAGATGCTTCTGTGCTCCCAGGGCTGGCATTTGGAGGGCTGTGACTGACCCAAGGAATGTGAACCATGGATGAGGGAGGCCAAATGCAAGACACAGACATGATTAAGAGCTTCAAGACTGCAGTGGGCAAAGCATTCCCAATCCTTCCCTCCATAACAGCAATTAAGGTAGTGAGATTCACAGACCCAGGAGAAGCAAAAGAGGCTAGGTTTGAGCTGAGTATGTGTGCACTCGCAGTAATTATATTATCCACACATATTAGTCTCTTAATTTTAATTACGTAAATGTATTTTTCCTCTTTAATGAGCATAGTTTATCCATTTAAACTGATAATTTCAATTTTACAGGCAGTGATCATAGGATCTAATATACAGGGAGAAGATTTCCTGTTGGCATATTTTACACCAGATAGATTGAAGAAAATACATTTTTAATCCCCAATCAATATCTGAAGAGCATGCAATTAACAGACACCAAGGTAGTTAACATAAATCTGCAAGTTAAAGAGCCAATTCATTTTGATTTATAACACAGAATAATAATTTCATCATCATCTCTCCCAGAAAGCATCTGAAGCTTTGTAGCATGAAGATGTCAAAATTGTACTTAAGATTGTTCAGAGTACTGAATTGTAGTGGTTATTGCATTTTGGTTCTTTGAAGTGTGGCATAGCACATGAAACAGTCCCCATTATAATACCCTGCTCTTCTCCGTAGAGGTCACTGGATAACTTAAATCAGTCTTGGGTGAAATATTAAAAGGAGATTGTCAATTGTAATATGAACCATTCTCTTCCCCCCGCCCCCCACTTGTACTTTTACAACATGAACATTTTGTAACAGAACGTAGTTCTTTTAAAGGGAAAAAATATCTGTGGCATAATTTGTGCGATTCATGTCAATCAATAGCCAAATAAATTAACTGACTGGTACACATACATGGAATAATAATCTAACATATTTTTGCAACCCAAGTCTGCTTCCTTGTGTGCATTTTTTCTGTGCAGGATCAGGTTGGTTGCCACTGAAGTTTTGTGGCTGTGAAAATTTATTACCCACAGAGTCAATCTGCATTCTGGCTGCCAAGTCTGAATAAATAGAGTCATTGTGCTTGTCTGGAATATGTAACCAAAGTTCATCGAGTCAGCTTGACTTTCACATCCCATGGGATTCATAAAAGCCAACACCCTGGTATGTGCTCTTGATTCCTGCCAAAATTTTGTAAAATTGTATAAACAGAAGTTGAAGAAGCAATCAGAACACACTCCCAGGGACATGGCTCTGCACTCCAGCCCCGGCTGATCTCAAAAGGGAAGACACAACTTTCGTACTTCTTTCTTTTCAAAGAAAAAAGGAGTAGTATAACTACACTCCTGTGGCAGCAGTAAATGTGAGGGCTAAAGATGGCCCCCTCACAGAGTGCACAGGGAGGCAGCAATCACTCCTCTGAGGTTCCTTACTTTTGCTTATGGGCCCTGCACTGAAGGAAGAAAGCAGGCAGCATTTGCCTGCAAGTGGCTGCCTTCCTCCAGAAGGGATGGGGACATACTGGCCCTGCATGGTCTGAGTGGTGTGAGCAAAACCAGCCCCACCACAGGCAAGCCAAGACAAACAGAAAGCCATGTCATTTCACAGGAGACCTCAGGGGAAGAGCAGCCCGAAGAAAGTTCACAGCTTCAGGACAGTAAAAATAAAAGCCTTGTCAGCCTGGTTTGGCTCACCACCCAAGGCCCAACAGGGTGATGGCAGCCCACCCAGCCCAACGCCCTCATGGGGATCCTGGGGTTGCCCGCCCAACCAGCACATTCTACGGACAGTGAGGGTGGGCTGCTGGCCCTGAGGGACCTATCCATGCTTCAGCATCTCCCTGGTCATGGTTGAGCCATAAAAACTGATGCTAATTCAAGTTACACCCACAGCTCCTGTGGGGACATACGTGCCTACATTTCTTTCCCATCACATATGCCCTGAGAGTTACCAGGGCTCATCACTGGAAATGTGTCTTTCTGGTAGGACTGTCTACAGCACAGACATTTAGGACAAGCCAAGTCTGTCCCGTCATCGCAACAGGACAAAAGTCCATGTATGTGGTCACTGGCAATTGGTGTTGCCATGTGCTCACATAAATACCATTAGCAAATTATTTTTTTAAATCATAAAATCTTATTTCATGTCTTTAGTGGTATCCAGAAACAAGTGACAAATAATGTATATAATCTGTTTAATAATGTGTAGGACTTTTCCCTCTCACTTCTGGATATGGACTGGCGATCAATAGAAAGATGAAAATTGTCCTGAAATGAACAGTCATGCATCTAACTTCTTCCAGACGGAATGATTTTTAGTAGAGTCTTTATAAGTAGTACTTCTACAAATGAAATGTGATATTCCAGATAATTTGAAGACATCTGTAATGAATTCTGAAACAAATTGAAAAAAAGGCAAAGCTTTCTTTCTGTAAGACCTCTGTTAGGACAACACTTTCTGGAGTTGAAGCAGAGCATCAAGGCAGGTACATCTAGAGAGGAGTTACACTGGGCAAATTATAACACACCACTGCAGAGCCCTGTTCATCATTAGAACTACCTTTAGGCAGTGCTAAGTGCATTCACATATGCCATGTCCAAATATTTTAACCACATTAAGTCATTTTAGTGTTGTGCTCCCTTCTGTTCACCTCTTCATCAGTGCAATACTTCATGCTTGATCAGAAGGGAAAATGAGTGAAAAAAGGAGATGAGAACATTCAGCCCTGGAAAAAAAGAAAAAGCACAAAGCCTGCATAATTTCTGCAAATGAATTTTTATCTCAAAAAATGCCCTGATTAACTTGGAGGGAAAAAAATTCCTTCTGATGAGAAGTTTCTCACTCCACTGAGCACAGAAAACTTATTTCATGAAATCTGGCTACATGTGAGTCTGACTGCAACCAGAACTGCACAAATCAGAGATAAGCAGAAGTGGAAAATGTAAGTTTTGGGTAAAGAAATGGCTGGAACCTCAGGTTGAGTTTTCATAAACCAAATGTTCTGTTCAGCCCCCTGACATTATAACATGAATGTGTTTTTAAACTGTAGAAATAGCCACTATAACAGCCTTACTTAACTCGGGTAAGTCTGTTATTTCCTGTGTATTAGAGAAGCAATCCTTCTGGTATCCAACTTAGCTAAAATCCAGAGTAAGATTTAAGCCAGCTGAGCCAAATTCTTTTTTGTGGTTTGCCAGCTCTTATTTTAAAATCTCTGTGACATCTAAATTTGCACTTCCACAAGGCATGACAAGAAGACCAAGATTGCCTCACTGAAACTGTCAGATGAAACAAAATAAGAGCTCAGTCTTGTCCTGCCAAACTTGGCTCACATCACTGCCTATCTTACAAAATCAGATTCAATGTCTGGCAGGCAGCATCAAGCTCTAAATTTGAATGCCACCACTATGAATGACAGTGAAAAAGGTTAGAGATCAGCTTGGCTCTTGGACGTGCTCAAACTTTGGAGACATTTGAACACTGCACTCTAATCTCCATGCTCCTCATAGCAAACCTCTAAAAATAGACAGGAAAATAAACTTCAAAGTACAAGAGCATCTTCCTTGTCTCTTCATGTGGATGCTGTGACTAAGATTAGTTTTAGTAAATCTCTAAAGCCTGCCCTTTTCCACTGGTATTACCTTTTTCCAAGACTGACGGTTTCTCTCTGTATCTACCGTAACATCCTTAACCCCATCTTCTTGAAATCTTGGGTTAGAACATTTCCCTCTTGTGAACTGGAATTGATGTACGAGCGTCTGTTTTGACTGGCATGGGAACATATCCCAGTGAAATCAATTCAACAGTGTTGGCTAACTTAAGGCATAACGAAGGATTAGATCCCACATCTTCAGGCTGTCTTTCTCTTGTTCCCATCTCTCGTGAGCCCTCCAGCCAATGCAGAGTCCTCACTGAATCCAGCCACCGTGCCTGAGCCTTCATCCTGCTAAAATGTGGCCACAGAGTGTCTGTTGGCCTTCAGGCAAGGTCATTGCAGCCTACCTTTAAGAGAATGGATAAATAACCAGCAGTCACAAATAATTTAGAGCACAAATTAGTGCCATTTGTAATACTGCAGCTATTAAAAGCTGTAAGAGGAGAGCGTACCCAGTTTGTGTCTCTGTCACATGTGTGAACATACTCATACATGCGCACAGACAGATTCCCAGGCTCTCTAGGAGCTGCCTGTTGCTCCCTGCAGGGAAGGTCAAGCTCACTTTGCTCCCCTTGGCCATTCAGCTCAGGCTGTGGTGGTGTCAGCATGAGGAGCTGTGTGCAGGAGATGTGGCACACAGACATGGATGACAACAGAAACAGAGAAGGAGGCAACTGAGAGCATGTCAGAAAACAAAACACAAAAGGGGAAAAGGATTAAGGGAATAAAAAAGAAATTAATGAAGAAAAGAAATTGTGGAGAAAAGGACATTATAAAGGGCATAGCATCTATATTAGAACACAATAAGAAATGAGTAAAAAGAACGACCAGCCAATCCATCAAAACAAGCATTTAAGAAAAAGAGACTGAGGAACCATTGCTACAATTTCTTGTCTACCCAGGATGAAATCTGTCTCCTCTGAAGTCAGTGAGAGTTTAGCCACTGATTTCAGTGATTTCAGAGTGTTATCCCCTGTCGTCTTTATTTCCTAGCGCAATCCAAGCAGATACTTGGGTAGTAGCAAATGCATCATAGTTGATTGACATGGTACATCACTGGAAAGAGTTACCACTGTTTGGGGAATTTGGGCTTGTATTTCCCCTATTTTGATATATATGGACTTTGGGGAAAAAAAATCTACCTACTTTCAGACTTCCCAGTGAATCTTTTAAAGCGTGTGGCACAACACTGACAATTTTTGTCTGTGATATCCTAAGTGCAAGCAGCACTTCAACCTAGTTACTTTTTCCTGGATAAGGAGACTACTTCTGTGGAGACAAAAAGAGGTTTTCCAAGACTGCTGCTTTGGTTGCAGTGACTGAGACTTTTCTCCAGCGGCACTGGAAATTAACCATTTTGTTAATGTAGAATACCAAGAGTTTTTCTTCTGCTCATCTCGACTGAAAAAGTTAAGATTGAAGTTAACTCATCTGCATTGAAACCCTGAATGGTTGTTGGGGCCAGACTACAGGAAAAATCTCAACAGATGCCGGACATTTACAGATCTGTAAAATGCTGATTATACATCAGTTTGGAGATCCAAATCACGTAACAAGTATTAACTGCTCAATACAATGCCTCTGAGAGATATTTAGGTACAGCTAAGCAAGAATTATTATCTCTGTAGAGCTGACAAGGGAGACTGAGATATGGCTTGTTTGAAGCCCCATGGCAAGTCAGCTGCAAAGTCAGGATTGGTGCTTGGGTCTTTCAATCTCAGGTGCCATGTTCAAGTCACTAGACTGTGTTGCCACTGAAGATTAATAAGGATTAATGGGCAAAACAGAAGAGAAAAATCAATGTATGCCAAAAATATAATAATAAAACTCCTGGGTGAAAAATGGATACTGAGGTGTTGAAAGGCCCAGAGAAATCATGAAATCCAGAAAGATTTTAAGATTTTTACAGTTTCTTAAAAGATGTGGCTCTGATGATAACCAACTTCAAAATGGGAAGGAAAGGAGACTCTTTTAAATCTTACAGTCTGTAAATCTTAAATAAATATGAACCAGACAGTGAAAATCACATTCATACATTTATATTGCAAATTTACAGAGAAACACTCAAGCTGCAGTTTACAAGTGATTTTAAATCCACACTGGGAAGCAATCCTCAAACAGAGCCCCTAGGAACAGTGAGTAGTACAGAATAATGCAGTGAGAGAAGGCATGTTAGGAATCACTTACGATAGATTGCCTGACCTGAGCTCTTCAGGCAACTTCTTGTGGCCACAAGGTACTCATGGGCATTTAAACAGAGCAAATCTGTAGATGCAAGAGGTTTCCATTAACCTCTGTTTTCAGCCCTGATGAGAGTGTCATTGCAACACTGTGCAGCTCTGCACTCTTCAAGGAGAACACTGAAAACTGGAGAGGGTTTCAAGATGAGGGAGAAAGGTGCTTGACACGTTCAGAAAACATGCCTTGGAGTGAAAGATACCTGCACAATGAACTGAGCTTGTCTGAAGCAGGGCCGGTGGCTGACGTGATCAGTCTGTAGACACCTACTCAGGCAGAGGAGCGATGAGGCTGGAAGGCAGCTCTGTGTCATGGGCAAAGGTCTAACTGCCAGCACAAGAAGGTATTTATAAACTGAGCTGGACTAACCTGACACCTTAACACAGAAGGTGAAAAACTGTGCATGTGGTTGGACGGAGGTGGGTTCACCATGAAAGAATTATCCAGAAGTTTTGTTCTGGGTCCACAAAAGGGTCTAGATCTGAAGTAGACAAAAAGCTCTGGAGAATCCTACAGTAAGGTTGTGCCCTTCACAAAATTTTCTTCCTGGCTTCTCTAGTTTAGGAATAAACTGCATTTAAGCTAAGAACAAACAAAATCTTAGGAAATTAAACCAGAATCAACAAAGAAGACATACGAAGAGTGAAACATGAAAGAAGACAGATATAAAAGCTTTTTTTCTGGTCTGGTTCCCAAATGGCAGTATATAGTAATGACATTTTTCCTTAACTCTGGCTTGGAAAAAGTATGTCTACAGCTCACTGACTGCAGTTCAAGACAGGGTGACATCCAGCACTCTGGGTGGTTGATAATATGAGAGCTGCTGACTTAGAGCATAAACGGTTCACTGCACAGTTTTGGAGCAGCACCTACCACACAAGGAAGACAAACAAAATGCTCTGGAAGCAGACCACTCCTGTATCTCCATCTCAGTAACTGTATTCAACCCCTTATGCTCAATTACAGTCTCTGTCCCAATTACAATGAGCTAGCTCACTACTCAGTCCCAAGTACAATAAAAGTATTTAATTTCCTCTCTGATTTCCCTTCAACAACAGATTGCAACTTGTGACACTTCGAGCTAATTTTGGTAGCTCATTTAACACATACTGAAACCTGAATATGTTCCCAAGCTCTGGCTCACTGCAACAGGGGATGGAGAAAGGAGATGAAATCGCTGGAGATTGAGAACTTGACCATGATTACTGCTGGCCGAAAACTTGTTTTGTCCCAGGGGTCTTGGGGTAGAGCTAGAATCTTTCATGAATGACTAATGCCCTATAGGCAGATCAATGAAACTCTGCCCTAAATGTGTCTGAACTAACTCAGGTGAGAGTCAAAGAAGTCTAACCAGGCAGTATCCTGTAATTTGCAATTCTTGATGTAATGAAATGGCATAATTCATCTCATTTACTGTGGCTGGTTTCTCTAGCCCAAATACCTGAGTCACATGAGTGATTATTTTTTTCCTCTTCCCTGCTTCCTACTCAGTATTGAAGTTATTATGTGGTGAGTTTGCCTCCAATATCCATGTTCATATTGGGGAGAACCTTCCTCCATCAGTAACCCCACTGATTCCAAGAACGGAAAATTCGGGATTACATTCATTGCTGGTGAACACATTCAATCACTTAACATGTGAATATATTAAGCTTCCCATAAAGCACATTTTAGTGGTAAGTCTTGGAGATATTTAATTTCAGTAACCAGCATAGTCACTTATTTCCAGAAATAATAAAGACTGTAGAACATATTCTCATCTTTCTTGATGGATGATGAGTTGGCCTCAGTAAAGTTGTTAATGATGTAAAATAAAATGCAAATTAAATAGCACAATCAAAATCTAGCTATTAAAAAAATAGTCATGCAGACAGTATATGATACTAAGTACCACCCTTTTGCTTACATTGTTAGATAGATAATACCAGCATATTATAAATACAATAAATCACAAAAAGCTGGTTTTATAGTCATGAGTTTCTCAAACTGTGGGTCATGACCCTCCTTGGGGATTCATGAATAAATTTGAATGGGGTCACAAAAAAACTGTAAGCAAGAACTGAGGGTAGATATTTCCCTCTAAGTTGAGCAGCCCAGTCCTGTGGTGGGGGAACAGGAGAGCCGACTGTAATTAGTGACTGCAAGTATTTATACTTGCTAGGGAACTGCTAACTACCTTTAATTACAACAGCTCACTTTCTCCAGAAGAGGGGAGCAATATAGACTAGAATTAAAATTGCCGGAGAGTTGCTAACTGCCTTTCATTGCAGGCAATAGATCTGTTTCTCCAGGGAGGAAGAATAAACTTTCGACTGGATCTTATTCCCCCATCATTTAGAAATGTGGCCATTACCAACTCAGGGGGTCACACAAATATGCAGTCAAACACAGTTGTATTTTCAGACTGTAAGAAAGAAATCAATAGTCTCATTTAGAGAATGTCTGACCACCAGGCAAAGACTGAGGTGCCCCATGCAATCTACATTGCATCTTGGTGAAGAAGGATGTTTATTAAAGGTATTAAAATGAGAGGGTAATTGAAAAAGTAGAATGATCTCACTGAAAAGCACATGTACACCTCTCTGCTACCCTGCTGTCATGCAAACCCACTTTCTTGGCCAGAAGGGGTCACCTTTTCAAGGCTGTCAGCAACTGGATGCATCGGGGTGGAAAATGAAGATTGGCACTTGAGGCTGCAGTCCCACACCACATGTCCTGGCTCAGTTAGCACACTGAATGGGCCAAGACAAAAGTCCTCTCCTCTTGCCTCCTGGGGGCACATTTCCTCAAGTCTGAAAGTATCCTCTGCTTCTCCCTCTCAAAATCAGGGATTTTAGGAAAACAGAACAGTGATATGAACCCCACGTCCCATGTTAAGGGCCCTTAGTGCCGTCTAAGTTCACTTTTGCTTTCTTGAGGTCTCTGCAATGTCCATAAGGCCTGTGGCTACAGAGCAACCTATCTCCTTCTGGCTACCACAGCCACCATGTACCTTGCTCCAGGAGGGCTCTGCATATCCAGACAAAAGTGGAAGTGATGTCAGGTGCAAGCAACCTTGCTGGTGGACGTCATCATATGTCAGCAGCAAAGGTCTCCCCTGCACTACCCCCATGATCCCATTCCCATTCTTACAATGCACCCTGTGATGTTATGCCCTCTTGCTGAGGAAGCAGCTCAGAAGAGGGATCCAGGTTACATATAACACGGGGAAAGTGAAGGCCGAGGGAGAGCGAGGAAGAAAAAAATTAAGAAAAATTACTATTTTTCAGCTTAATCAATTTTCCAACCTGTTGTATTGCACAACCACCCAAGTACCTGTGGTGGCCTGAGTCAAAAGTGGGAAACATGATAGGTGGCTTAAACAGCACTCCCACATAGTGGCTGCATGTGAGGGAAAATTAACCTTGGTTGCGGATGGAAGAGGAGAAGGTGAGGTGACCTAAATGGTGCGTACACAACTTGGCCATTGGAAAGGGTTCTGACAGTGAGAGGAGGCTTCCTAGTTTTGCAGGCAATGCTGTAACAGAACAGGCCTCAGCTTCAAAGCTGCACAGCTTGAAACTCAAAATGGACATGGCTTCCTGCTAGTCAGGGTGATTAGACATGGGAGGAGAGGAACTTGTGGTGGCCCAGGACATTAAAGAAGAGATTAAGCCATAAGTCATTCTTAAACCTAAGGTTTGGGTGTTCCTTGCACTTGTGTGCAAGAAGTGGGATGAAATTGCCCTAATGAGCTCCTTGCAGAGGAGGTAAGAAAAACTACGCTAGCCCACTGGACTGGAGAATGACCACTTTCTTTAAAGGCTTCCCTCTACCCAGTGGCCTGGATGGCATGGACTGTGTTGTATTCAAAGAACTTGCAAATAGTATGACCTCCTAGAAACAGTGAAAAATACCAGACTCGCCATATTATTTTCCTGAAACTAGAAACACTCCTGCTGAGCTGCTAGGACCTTCCAAGCCCTTCCCACAGATTTCTCTGCTCACTGCAGAAGGCCAACACTAAGGAGAAACCCTGCTGCAAGCCATGTCACCATATCTTCTGACAATTTGGTATGTGATACACAGCAAAATACATCTCCCCAGGGAACCCAGGAGGCGCAAGTTATTCCAAAAGGTTCACAAAACAGAAATCCTGATTTGAAAATCAACTGGAAACTCTTCCTGCTCCCATTACATCTTTTGGGATCCATTCTGGGGATCTTTTCACATCTTTCTGTGAAATGCAACATATCTGCAACTACAAGTCAGGATTTATCAAGCGTTTCTTTGCAGCCTGTCAGCAACATTTTGACAAGACAGAAAGGTTACCTCCGTGCTCTCTGGTGCTGAGCAGGATGCCTGTAAGCCATACAGCTTGTTTGGGAATAAGGATGCAGCCCCCAGAACACTGAGAAGCCAGGAAGAACAGTTTCAAAATGTATTTACTGGTAACTCCAATCAGAAAATCGATGTCTAATTCCCTGCCCCTTGAGTCTCCATACTTAGCTCTGTGTCCCTTCTGTGCCATGTGAGGCACAGCCTGGACAGGTACAGCCTGGAGGAGGATGCTCTGGACAGCTCCAAGTAGAATGGAGGCTTTAAGGCAGATTTTTAAAACGTTATGGATTTCATCTTTCCTTAGCAGCTGGTTACTGTGCTGAAGCCTTGAATCACACCACTTAAAGTGATTGAAGGAGGGGAAAGAATAATAATAATAAAGTGGCAGACTAGCTCAGGGATAGGCTTGGAAGCCCTATTAAACTTGAGAGGCTACAATTTCTATTCCCAGACCTGCTGGTTAACACAAGAAAAAGCATCATGCTTCCCCACCCCATCTAAAGAGTAGTACTAGGCAAAAACTGAAGAGCAAACCAGCAACAGGTCAATCCTTTACTGTGTAGGCAAACATTGCCAGCAGATTAACATGGCAGCGCTCATGAAAAGTCTGCAGCAGCTCTGGCAAGCTTTGCAAAATTTATAATTCATCGCAAAAGGAACCAAATATGTGATGTTTGTTTCTTTGGAAGAATGGGAGGAGACTAATGGTAAAGGAGAGGGAGAGAGAGTGTGGAAGTGGGGAGAGGGGAAAGAAGAGAACCGAGCCCTGGCAAGTTTTCAGGGACCCGCAGAAAAAATTGTGTAAATGAGTAGTTCAGACCTCAAATACCGTGTGGTGCTTTGACAATCTTCTGGGTTTTGGCATTTTAAACAAAGTGTTCTTATATTTACTAGGCTGGAATGTCCATTTGACTATAGACTCTGCTACTTTGCTCATACTTTAACATTTTGGACACGTGACAAAAATGTGTGTAACGCATTTTTTAAAGTGTTGATTATGCTCGTAATTTTCAAGTCAGAATATAAAATAAACATCTCTGCCCTTTCTTCCAGCAGGCAGCACAGAGATCTGCTCTCCGCGTTCTATCTGACAGGTACATTTTGTCATTTTTATGAACTATAAATTGCTTTATGAAACGTTGAGCCCTATTTATTGTGGCATATAACTCATAATCGGATTTTGTCCCCAAAGTATCTGTGAACTGGGATGTTAAACATTTTGCATGCTTGGATTTGTCATGCATGTGTAGAGTTTATTACTGCAAAAATCACAGTCTTGTTGTATTTCATACAGAGTATGCAGAATCCCTTGTTGTGATACCAAACGAGAGATAAGAAACTTACTGGAGAAGGCATGAATGATGCAGTAAATGCTGAGCTTTAAAGTTTCCTGAGATTTATCTGAGCTCATTTTTCAGCAATAAGTACTTCATTTATTCTGAGATGTTCTCTTTTGACTTTTCCCAAATCCTTTCTCTGGGAATTACTCTTCTTTTGATGAGATTCTCTGTATGTTATATGCACAAAAACAATGCCCTTTTTTTTACCCCTTAAGTTTTAAGAGATTGGTATTTTGGAGGAATTTAATTAATTTTTTCACTTCTGGAACTGCAGCAGTGCTCCAGGCAGATAAGCAGGGGACCAAATCCTTAGACAGTGTTCAGCTCTTTTTCAAGCAAAAATTCATTAACTTCAATGGGAAACTTGCCTGAGTGAGGAATTCAGGATTTGGGCCATAGTAAATGTTATAGTTGGGCTGTAGGTCTGCACAGGTATTTACCTTAAATGACTTTTATGAAAGAGGATTGATTGAAACATAAGGTAGCTTTCTAAGATGGTCCTGATTTCTTTTCCAGTTTTGGGAAAGGGGGGCAGGGAAGGGGGAGAAGAGACTGTACATTTTAGTGCCTGTGAAAAAGAACTAGCAGATTTACATTTTTCCACAAATGAGGTACTGTGTCATGCAGGCTGACACAGAGTAAATTTCCCCATGCCTTGTTGGCAGCCCCCTCTGCTCCGTCTGGCCCCCAGCCCCCCGCCTCCCTGGGAATAAGCAGTAATTGACTCTGGAAGCCAGCTCAGGCCAGGATTTCTCCAGAGCAGAGCCTGTCACTTAGGCTGAATTATATGTTGTGCATGGATGAATAACATTTCTCTCTGCTCGGAGGCTAAGACCGCCAAAATCATCGACCTTCCCTTCCCAAGTTTACAAACACTGTTTTGTTTAGAATTTTTTGCCCCCCCTTTAAGGGAAAAAAAAATCCCGAGTGAAATGTATGGGATGCGGGTAAAATTGCTGGCACGGTTATAGGGCACAGAAGTATTTGCTGTAACTGGAATGAATGCAAAAAGAAAGAGGAGTTGGAGTCAGCGTTATGCTCCTCTCCCTGGAGGTGTGCAAGCTCACCCCCAAGGCAAAGCAGATTTTGCACTTGGTGGGGACAATACCATGACCAAAGGAAACACGGGGAGTTTTTCCTGAGCATCCTTCTCCTGGGCTGAATGAGGAACATTCCTACAGAAGTGCCCCTGGAGGTAACTAACAAGCCCCAAACCCCTCAGTTCACTTTCCGTCTCCCCTAGAAAGAAAAGTGATGGTGATGGATAGGTGGTCCCTACCTCATCGGAGGTGGTGAGGGAGCTGGACGCAGGCTGCCCTCATCTGCAGGGCAAAAGGGTTCCTTTGTTAACCATCACACCTCAGATTTAGTATTTATGATCAGATACTCCCCTGTCTGCCCCCTGCTCTGACAATGTTTGGCTGCCAGGGCACACTCCTCCCCCTGCTTCCGGAGAGGGTGCTGGGAAGCTGAGGCTGCACCCTGAGGATTGCCTCCCTGCCACCTGTAGCCTCCCTGTGGTAAGCAAACGTGAGGGCAGGGGCCAAAATCCCACCCTGTGGTGGCAATTCCTGTCTCGTCTTGGGTGAAGTGAGGATGTCTGTGATACTGCTGTTCATTAGCTGTGTCCCAGTAGCAACTAAGAGCTCTCAGTCACACACCAGCACTTCCCAGTACCAAGGGAGGTGGCAGCTTATATAAAGCTTTCAGTAATTTTGGCCATTCTTTTTAAACAAAAAATATTCTCCAGCAGTTCTTGTTGCAGTTCTTGCTTTCGGGTTCTATTAAAGAGGTAACAGTTAGCTAAACTAAAAGAGGAGGGGGGGGGGAAACAAACAAAGAAAAAAAACCCCAAAGTATTTTTAAATCTGTAGCCATTGATTTCTGTAGTGTATCACACTCACTCTTGTTTTCAGAATGACACAATAACCCCCAGCAGATTTATGTGCAAAACCAAAGATTAGTGACCCAGAAGCTTGACTGAAACAGCTTTTCTGCTTCCGGAAGACAGGTTGCTCTGCACATGTACCAACTATTTTGTCAGGAAAGATGCACTGGCCCCATTAGATTTTCAGTCTCTCATAAAAAGCCCTCGGTGTTTATACAGCACAGCTTGGTTTTAATTTTGTTGTGTTCTTCAGTAAAGTGGTCTGACTCTACAGATTACTCAGTTTCTGGGACAGAGAAGAGCAAGAATTTAACTCATATACCTTAGTGGTATAGTGCTGGCATATTTTCAGTTGTCCGACTCTCATACCCACTGCCTGAATAGCTTTCAAGTGAAGAAAAATGCCTGTAACTAAAATATTCAGTGTGTTCTGTTGTTATTTAACAGTAAGCAGTGCGGTTAAGCCAGGTCTTAAACCTGCTTAATCCCACCGAGCTAAATAGATTTTATTATTGACTCCCATGGTTCCAGAACTCTGACCTTAAGGCTGAAGTTAAAAGCTAATTTTTTTGCAGTCTGTTCCACTAGCCCAGAAGCACTTGCTTGCTGGATACATTTGCAATGGAGAATGTCCAGCTGTAAATTACAGCTGTTTGCAATCATACCCAAACATAGCACTCATTATTATTCTTTTGTTCTTTTTAGGCTGAAAAGCCCACCATGAGGGAGACAGCACAGTACTTAATCCACACATTAAATTTACTTGCAGGTCATATTCATGTGCAAGATAAGATTTTCCATGAAGTAAAGATTTACAGTGGTCCTGGGGCAATTTTATTCCCCTGGCTGCTTTTATTTCCCTGTGCTAGAGTCTAGGCAAGTGGGTCTGCTAAAGAGTTTTGAACACTTCTGAACATTCAAAGGTGTTGTACCACCTTTGAATTTACAAGGAGTGATAGCTCCTTCACTGCGCTGCTTGGGTGGTACTTGGAGACGTGCTTACTTCACAGCTGGGGTCTCTTCTTCTTTCTGTGTACTTACACTGGAGCATGCAGGCAGAACCCGCTAGCTCTGCACATACTAATCTCAGCACAGATGTGTAAGGTATAGGGAGAGCTGAACCCAGCAGCCATATGGCTGTGCTGGCAGGCCTGCCATTCCCAGCTGATAAGCCCTGTAAAGAGCTCAACTTGTTAGCTTATGCTTAGCACCGGGTTAATATGTACGTGTCATCCAGACCTGAACTGTTAAGTACCAGCTATGAAACCTTGTATGTTGACAGAGAAAGCATCCCAGCACATCCATTCAGCAGTGCAGACAAACCCTGTTCATGATGGCCAGTGAGCTACACAGCCTGTCTGAGTTTCTGTCCCCGCAGAAGGGATAGTGCTTTGCATTTCCATGTAACAATGCCTCATCTGCCCATGTCTGATCTTGGTTAGGACACCAAAATGCAGGTTGTGATAGCCAGGGACTGGTTTACCCTAATGAGACTGGCTGGTAGCACTCAAGATCCTGAAGGGCAAACAAGTTTTCCTCCTTCACTGGAGAGGTGAAGGGTTTGGGGAACTGAGAAGCAGGAGAGGCTCAGATTTGTGGGAAGAGAGACATCTGCACACAGAGGTGCTGCTGCACTGCCCCTTGTGGGTGCATGCATCCATTTAGCACTCAGCTGCAAGGGAGATGGAAAAGGTTGATCTGGGACAATCCAGTCCCTTCTTCTGATATTGTAAGCAGCCACAGGCTTGATGATTAGTCCAGTGGGATGTGTAGTATGGCTCTTCTTTAGACAAAGCTACATTGAGATACACTATTTGGGTTAGGAGGCCTGGGAAGGGACTGCCTGTAAAGTATTAAGGCAACAAAAAAGAGGCAATTTAGACTTTTAATAGATCACTTAAGGCAGGGAAGGCAGCTGTCCAAGCAGCCTTAAAACTTTTGGTGGATGGTGCCAAAGTTTTCTTGTTCTCAAGTATCTGCTTGAGCTGTGATTATGCGAAGCAGTTAAACTTGTGATACCCTAAAGTAAGTAAATAGTCCAGTGGCAGCTAGCAGAAAGACTCATGTGCTTCATGTCACTCACATACTTAATGTTTGTGTTGGACTGGTGTTTTCGAAAACATATCCTTCCACATGGTGAGAGTTCTCCGCCTGAGAAGCTAAGTGGTCAGCTTATCAGCCAGTGACTCGGCTAGGTGGCTGCCAGAAAGGCTTCATGTGACAAGTTTGTGCAGTCAGTGACAGAAAGGGGAATCCTTGGCTTGGGACAGCTGATTTAAATCCCAGCAGAGAATGACAGAACTGAGATCACGGGCCCCATAGGAGTCAAAAAGCTTGGCTGGAGAAGAGCATAGGTGCACAGTGCTCACTGCCACAGAAGCAGACACACAGCTCTCACAGCATGAGCACACTGCTTAAACCTTCTGGATTATCTTTGAGAGCAAAAAAGAGAATACCAGTGACAGGGAATATACAGATTTATCATTTATGCCTTATATGAAGGGTTGGCTGTTTGGAAATGCTGGTGTTGCACAGTTGCAGCCCTCACACAGTATAGGGTAGCAAAGTGTGGCTGCTGCTTGGAACAGTCTCGAGTTTCTCAGACCCGCTAGATGTATTTCTTGAAAGTGGAAGAGTAATGATACATATTGTATATAGGATACTATTTCCAGTATTGAAGAATGTTGTGAATTAGTGAGAAGGGGCTTTAGAAGAAGACCCTGTGTAGATGGCTTGGAGTGAAAAGGAATAGGTATCTCTGTAAAAGCAGAACTCCATTCCCCTGTTTTTAGTTTGTGAGCAAGACCAGTAGTTTGCAGTTGAATGTTTTCCCATACTTTGACTGTTGCTGGTGTTTATTTAGAATTATTCTACCGTGGCGCCAGAAATGTGATTTGGGTATATTGCTGTGCAGGAAGGTGGAGCAGAGCTGTCCCAGGGAACTGTAGCAATTCTAAGCCCTACTAAATACTGAAATCCATTTGATGTTTAAATTAAAAAAAAAGATAAAAGATGTATTTTTTATTCAAGGAAGTGACAGTATTTTGCTGTTGTGACAGCCAAACATTTCCCAGCTCCCTGTGGGCAACCTTGTGCATTCTCAATGGCTCCCCAAAAATATCTTGGGGGAGACGATTGGTTCTAGTTACTAAAAACATTTGCATTTTGAAAAATACCTATCTGCTAAAAGAAAGGTTCTTACTAGAAATTTCTCATGAGATTTTTTTTTTTTGCTTCCTTGGTCTTTTAAGAATCTGTGGATAATTACAGAATGAATGTGGAAGGGAAAAGAGGCGAGGTGTAGGTCTGTGGTCTTTCACATATTAGTGAGGAGAAAACAGGTCCCATTGCTGCCTGGCAGCATGAAGAATATGCAAAGTGCTATTGGGAAGAAGAGTGTATATGTGTGCAGCATATGAAGTGCCTCAGCATATGATTAACCTCACTGGGTATGTAGTAAATAGTAGATAACTGTGATCAAAAAAGTATTCATGTGATTTATCAAACTGAGCAACTGTGCATTTTGCAGTGAAGCAGGAGGTCAATCCTGAAATCTAGGGCAAGTAGAGCAATAGGAAATTGCAGGGACTAAGAAGTTAATCATACTGTTGGACTGCTTCCATCTGGTTTTGAAAGACGGAGTCAGTACAGTGCTAGCGAGGATGCTTCATGGCAACAGATCAGGAATTAATTTTTTCAGCAAATCTTCAGCTATCATTGTGGTAACACAGGCTTATAAAAATGTAATTTAATTTCTTGGGAATAAATCACATAGGACAAGAAGTGTGAGAGTGTTTTTTTAATGTTTGTATCTGAGGCAAAAAATAAAAAGTGTGAGAGTAGGAGAAACAGTAACAATCCAAGAGGAAGCGAACATTAACAATATGAAACCTGGAAGGCATATATGGTCATCCAGTTAAATTGTGCAGGTAATTGTCTTTGAAAAATCAGTTTGCAATTGGGAAACTTATACATTTTTATTACCCTTGGAGGCAAAATCTTGTCTAACCTGTCTGTCCATCTTCATAAATGTGGATCAAAGGAGCACTGACTTAAAGTATTGTGGAATTGATGCTCTGAACACCACTTCCATGTATCATGAGTATATAGCTATGGGCAGTGAGTTTGTTAATGAATTCTGTTTTCCTTATTATTGACATTACTTATGATATTTCAATGAGATTTGAACATTATGCTCCCTTTGGGCAATAAAAGTCCCTCTAAGCAATGAACATGTTGTAAAACAAAAGGGATTTTAACCGTAATAGTAATCCTGATAGCTAAAACTTGCTTTATTGGAAAAGGCAAGAGGACAATTAGTTGATAACATTATGCCTTTCTTACTTCAGCACTAGGATAAGAGAACAGAGAGCCCTATACTATGAGTGATGTATTATGCTATTTTTAGTGCTGTGCTCCAGAAAGTGAAATCTTATGAATACATTTGTATCTATTTCCTGTCAGTCTGATGAAAGAGAACTCAGGTTTACACAGCACGAAAAGCAGGAAACCTGTGGCAGTGCTGTTCACACAAATCACCACACTTTCATTACCACCTTATTTTAAGAAAAGCTGAAAATTCATAGCAAGCAGCAACTCCTCAGCTTGGTCCAGTTACATGACACTAGCTTGAGACTTTTGACCCCTATATGTTTGTGAATCATGTCCTAGATGCAGTCCAGTAGGGCCCTATAGCTCAGTGTGATCCACCAAATCTCATACCAATGCTCTATCTTGAAAAATATCACAGCCGAAAGGTTTTGGGCACGTCTGATAGTACCTCTAAAGAAGTCATTGGCTAAGAAAGCCTTAGGAAGGACTCAGATCCAGAACTTTTTGAGAAAAGGATCAGATTCATGTAATCGAAGATGTCCCTGTTTACTGCAGGGGGGCTGGACTAGATAAGCTTTAAAGGTTCTTTACAACACAAACTACCCTATGATTCTATCAAAACCTCTTTTCTTGCTTGCTTGCTTGTTTGCTTTCTGCACAGTGCATTGAAATCTAGATACCAAAGCAAGGCCACTTTTGGAGGATTTCCATGCCTTGCTGAGCTTCCGAAGTAGAGACTTGACTCCAAATTTCTGATATACCCAGAAGCCAGACTGAAATCTTTGGGAGTTTTTGGTGAGCTCTTGGGCTTGAGCTGTTTAAAGAGGAATACTTTTTCCATGCACATGAAAAGTCTTTTTCTGCAGACATCAGGAGAAGGAGGTATGTTTATGCACTTTTCAGCCAATGCTGACAAATTGGCTTTGCACACAAACCTTTTGTAGTTTGGGGCAGCAGGGAGCATTTTTTCTTGGTAAATGTGAAAAGTAAATAGAAAAATGACACGTTTCTGGTTTAGTTTGATTTAGATGTGTTTTTTTACAGATGAAATAAAGGTTTAAAGAATTCTAATTGTTTTTAGCATTTTGAGTCCCACAGTAATTCTCTTGGTGGTTCATCAACAGCTCTGATCGGTGCACATTAGCAATATCCTTACTTTACACTGACTGTACACTTTGGAGTCTCTTTTAAACTTCAATTACCAGATTTTTACCAGTACCAAATGAAATCAGCTTCACTGATTTCAGAAGGATTATCCTAACTCTCACCTGCTGAGGATTTGACCTGAGACCTTGGAAATACTTCTGGCCTTTGAAATTCACATCACTACCTATTTGTGCTTCCAAAGGTGGCACAAGTGAATTATTTTAAAGGAATACCCTTGATGTGTGGTTTAAAAATCAGGATTTGGTTATGGTTTCACTTACTCAGGCTGACTATCTACCAGCTCCCCCAACACCCTCATTGGCAACCTGATTAGTAGGACTGCAGGGAAAGTATTCAGGCTCCAGAACCATTGGAGTTTTTTGATGTAAACTGAGATCCAAAAGTCTGAAATAGCTCATTTTCCAAAGTTACGAGGTTTTTTTGCTCACTCAGCATTTCCAGGAGATCTGTCTGGTGACCTTTTCTTTACAAATTATCAGACAAAAAGTTTCTGCTTTGTTTTTCATTATTATTGCTTTCTTTTGAGGTTCTGTTTCATGGGAAAATTCAGAATTGGAGAGCTTTGTTCCAAGCTGGAATGGCATGAAATTTCAAAATCTTTCTCAAAATGGAAGACCTTCCTTCTCTCAAGGATTCTATTTATAGTGGGCTGCCCTTTTTGCAGCCAGAGAGGGGCCAGATCATATTATGACTGTGTGCTGTAATGTGTTTTTAACTTAGAAGTAACAATAGGCCTGGATTGAAACTAGGTGTGAAGAGTCTAAGTTCAGACACTACATTTTTATAACCTGAAAATGATATCATTTTGAAAGGCAGAAATAAATAGAAATTACTTAAACTGAATTAGGTGTTTCCATGGGTGATTTAAACATGACACATGCTATGTTTAATATAGCCTGCAATCTTGTCTCATTTTAGCAAAAAAGAAAGAGTTTAAAGGTAGATTATTTTATATCTAATTAAATTTACTTTGCATAGCAGTGTATCTTCTGTGTTAGATTACTATCAAGATTTTAAAGAGTTTTTTCATTCTTGACTCAAGCACAAAACTTTTTCATGCCAAGGCACTGTCTCTCACATACACATTTACACAGAAGAGAATAGACCCTTCTCTGTGGAAATCTAGCAGCCAAATAATTCACAAATAGCTCTCACTTATTATTCACTGGCACAATCAAGCATAACTTCTGTAAATGAACGATTTGTCAAATAAGAAAAAAAAAAACCAAGCACCAAGGGAGCAGGGTTAAAGAATCCCATTATTCTGATTTACACAACAGATAAAAATCCCCTCTTCAAAAGTCATAGAGACCTGCCAAGTAAATTTCTTGCCTTCCAATGATCCTTCAAGACTCTTTAATATGCTTTTGCAAGGGTCTGCTCTGGCCCTGGCCCCATGCATACCCAGGGAGGTCTGTGTTGTTTCATACCCAGGAAGGTGATGCCGGCTGGTGGGAAGGCACTGGCAGTTAGACCCTGATTCCCAGCAGCTCTACGGGACTTTGCTTGCCATTCCAATCTTCCTTTTCTTTCTTCCTACATTGCCTTTAGAGTGAAAGGAGGAAAACCAGGCACGGAGCCTTTATCACAGTCATCTTCCCCACCTGGGCCCAAATCCCCATGATTTTGGCTCTCCAAGTTTCCCAAGGGGACCTTGTCCCAGAGCTTCTCTGGCTGCATGTCTTGGAGCCTTGCTGTGTTGTTTGCCCAGTGTGCTCTTTCCCTGTTCTTCAAAACCACCCTGACCCCACTAGGGTGCCTGGAGCCCTCCCTGGAAGCCCTGTATCCTGCCAGTCTCCTCCAGCTGCCCCAAATCTCAGGGCCACACAGCAGGAGCCAAGCCCCTGTGGCTTGCAGTGTCATTAGAAGCCCAGCACAGGGTACCCAAGCATCACCCACATGTGGGCCCCATTGCTGAAAGAAAAAAATGGAGAAACAGCTGTAGTGGGGGCCAGCCTATTGCCTTGTGTTGGAGACCCACAGGCACCAGCATCCACCTTTTGCTGAGACATAGTGGGACACAGCCCGGCTGGGCAGCACCCACTGGGCAGTGCCACCCACCCAGCCAGGGCTACTCCTCAGCTGCCGGCCCCACAGTGGGACAGCCACACCATCAGCCAGACATGGAGGGTTCTGTCTGCACCTTGAGTTTTTGCCATTCAGCTCCCACAATGACCATCACTCTTCCCTGATAATTGCCCTCAAATTCTGATTTCCTGAAGCCACTTCTTATAAGGTCATTATGTGCCTTTTTCTAAAACTTAATAAGCTTGACACTGACCATGTGGACTTAAGAGTAGGTTTGTAAATATTTGTATCTTCAGTATTACTCCTTTGATAGGAGATACTAGGACAATATTTCCCACATTAAAAGGGCTCTTGGGGAGGGTTTAGGAACTCTGGCCAGGCAAAAATAGTTGCCTGAAGGAAGAAGAAAACCCCTGGAGAATTACCAGACTCTTTTTTTTAAATTTTGAGACAAATGGACTTTTCAAACTTTGCCCTGAAAAGAGATCTGGTCATGACCTACTATAAATCTCATATGGCCATTTAAAACCTCACAGTGCTCTGGTTAAACAGCATTGCACCAGACAAAACCTCCAGGGCATGGGGACATTGCTGCGGTTTTTCCCTTTCAAGCTTGTATATTGTCCCCATAACATATTGCCAATGTTCACAGGACCAAATGAGACTGTGGCCTTTCTTTAATGTACTCAGAGCTCTTGTGTCGAGACCCTGTGAGGTCAACAGGAAAACATGGAATGAAATCGCGGCTGAGTGTCAGTCTTTCCCAGGCTTCCTCGCAATTTCCAACTTCTCACCCTATTGTTTTCACTTAATATAAGATAGAGCTTGTCCTGTGTTCAGAAAAAACAAAAACAAAAACAAACCAAAACCCACTGAACAATGGTAAAAGAGCCAAGACTCAGAAAATGAGCAGTTTTGTAAAAACCTGGGAGATTCCCATTCTGCTGAACCTAATAACAAACACACTCATTTTTCCAGTTTAAAACTTTTTGGTGCAAACACCCTTCATGCAAACACCTCCCAGGACTTCTGGGAAGAGCTGCAGTATATAGAAAAATAAGAGTGCTGGTCTTCTGACATGAAAGCTTTAGCCTACATTTTTTAAATAGGGATGTTGAAACATGGAGCTCTGAGAAGGACCTAATTTGGGGCTCTTCCATCTGTCAGATCACCCTCAGCTTTCCTCCTCCTCCTACTGGAGGGACTCATAACACAGCACCTCTCTCCGATAAACCTGAAGAGGAAAGCAATAGCTGCAAAGTCATCTGTGCAGACCTAGAGAACAGCCTGAGAAGACAGCAAAACCTAAACACTTCACTGAGATGATCACTCTCTAACTGACAAAGATGTGCTGTGACCTCTGGTTCAACTTTTCTTTTTATTCTATTTTCTGTATTAGCATGTTATCTGCTTGTCAGGTGCCGCCAAATTTTAACCTCAGACTGTTGATGTTTTATGAGTATTGTGTAAAAATATATGTATTTCCTAAATGATTATAAGGGATTTAATGTTGATGAAAAGAGCCAGGTTGACACCTGATTATCCAGGAGTTTTTCCAGTGTGTTGCAAGCACATATATCTGCCCTCCTCCTGGAGCCTTGCATATTCTTTTTGTGCGCGGACAAAAATGACACTGTTGAAGCAGATGAGTGCCTCAGCATTAAATATAGTTAGCTAATCTGAGCCAAGACCACATTATTTTATAAGAAATGTATTTTATTATTTTCTTCTCTTTAGTCAAAATGCAGCATTAACCATTTACAAGAGCCATGACAAATTTCTGTCATTGTCCACTGTATCTTGCTGTCCTCTGCCTGGGTCTTACAGGTTGATTAGACCAGGCAATTACCATAGGCTTACCCTACCCAAATTATCTAGGGTTGTATTTATGACCAAAAGTACAGAGCAGCAGTAAATTGTGGATCTGGTTTGAATTGTTCATATGTCAGTCATTTACCACAGCAATCTTTTAAATATATTACAGCAAACTATGAAAACACTCTCTGATTAAATGAGGGAATATATGGCAAATTAATTTCTTCCCCACATGGAGAAGACACACTACAGTGTCGGTGCTCTCCTTGGCTGCTTTGGAGTTGAGCTCCACAAGGATATCATGCACCAGTTGAACTTCATTTGTTTAACTTTGAGATTAGCTGGAAAGGACTGGTGTCTGCAAACTCCTTAACTGCATGGACCTGCCAGTCACTTCTCTGGTTAATCAAGAGCTGCAAGGATGAAGAGGTGAAACTTGGATAGTCTGGCTGGTGTAAAGAGGGACATCATGGAGGAGAGGTAAAATCTGGAAGGAGAAAAGATGAGCCTGTGTTAAGAAATTCTACACCACTTTTTATTAAGGCCATACCATGCCTGAAAGAATAGATTTTCTGTTACTGTTTTCAGATTGTCATACACTGAAAAAAATAATTATAATTACCCAAAAAGTGGCAGTTTTCTTTTTTTTTCTTTTTTTTTTTCCAGAAGTGACACCCAGTTCACATGGCAACTTATTCTGAAATTAACAACATATGTTTCCAAAGCTCAGATGTAAACAGTGTTTGCTTATTTAGGAAGTGATTGCCTTAAGTTTGTCTTGTACCTGCTAGAGACCTTGTTAAAGGTAGTATTGCAACCTTTACATTTTTTTAGTTTAATTGCTTACTGGGACGGCATTCTAATAGCTTTGTTTTAATTTTGATATGGTCTTTTGAGGGTAGAGTTATTTTTTTGGTTACAGGACCACATGCATGGGAATTATTTTAAGTTACATGCATCTTTAGTTGACATGACTCATGTTACAATTGGAATGAATAAGCCAGCCCTGTATACTAAAAGGAAGCAAACAAATCTAAAACACATTAGCAGAACTACAACAATCTAATTAACAGTGGACAACACGGTCATCAAATCAAGGTCATAATCGAGACCTGAACCCAATGTTTGTTTGAGTTTTCAAACACATTCAATGCAGAAGGTAATCAGCTTTACATTATAATCTTGACATGGCATGGAACTACATCTACTTATTTTCACATCAGGAAGAACTGAAGACAAGCCAGTTCATGTTTCAGCCAAGCTCTTCCCAAACATTCAAGTCAACATAAGGCATTGAGTAAGGTAATCAGAGACTGTATTGTTCAGACCTTGCCAGTGGTGCATGGAGGACTGGTGCTGTTATAGTTCAGCCTGAGGAAGTATACCCATCAGAGTGAACTGGCTAGGAATGCACAGTTTAGTATTTACTTCTCATGTCACACAGTTATGTATGATTATTCTTCTGCTCTTATTCTCTCCTGGCTGTCAACCTCAAATCAGAGGTCACTCTAAAAATCATATACTGTTGCAGCTTTTAAATTACTGATGCAACATTTATGAAAATACTTTTTGAATAATTATTAGGTAAGAACTATGAATAACTTTTGGAATAATTCACTAGTAGTAAGTGACAGTTTTAAGAATCTGGCATTTGCTGCTAGGCTTGCAAGCAATTGATATACACCTTTTTCCTTTTTTTGCCAAACACCTATGTATTCAAACACATGTGAAATAAAGAGGGTTCCTTTCCTTAAAAGAAGTGTTTGGACTTGTCCTTTCTCCTTAAGGATCTTCACATTGTTGCTGGCTGCCAGCAGCAACACAGCAGAAGCTTAGGCCAGCATAATGGCAGAGCTTAAAACTGGCACCTCCCACTCGGTGCCCAAGTGGCAGTGGTTCTCATAACTCCATTCTTTTTCCTACTTACTTTTATTGCATAGTTGGAGCCTGGTTTCCTGGATGTGGTCAGTACAGCCTGGCATTGAGTTTGTAAATCGCAGCTCAATATAACCACGGCTTTGCAGGCAGGAACTACAGGAGGGCTGTGACACACCAACCTCCTGCACAGTGTGTGTCCCTGTGTCTAATGACAACTTTTCTCTGCAGGGAAATCACTTAAAACCCACACTGAGCAGGCACCACCTCCTCAGGACAAGCTGATAACCTATCAGCACATAGTGTCTCCGTGCCTTTTCTGATAATAGTCACTTCCTTACCCTAAATTAGGAAGTTAATATTTATCAGTTCACAGCTTACCCTGACGACTTTTAATCTAAGAGCACAGCTGACTTTTGTGCCTTTTATCAGATGAGTTCAAATAATGATTAAAAAATGTTTGCTCGGTTCTACTTCAAGTCTGGGCCAATGTATCTTGCAGCCCTTATTCCTGTGCCACACTTTAAAATGAGTGATGGCAACATGAATAATTAGTTGCTGTATTTGCACAGCATCAGACTTATTTTCTAGTTGTCTATACTGCTTTTCTTTGTATCTAGCCTAGCCCTGGAGAGTACAGAGCAAGTCTGCAAGGTTTTAGTCCATGAGATCATCCCAGTGATTTGTTACTGGAGGCATTTTCTGTCTAACTTTAGTTCCCCATGTTAAATAATTGTGATATTTTTTCTTTAAAACCCTTGACAACAAAAATCAAAACAACCATAAATAATCCACAGACATATGGAATTGTTTTGAGAAAGAAAGTAAATTGCTGAGACTCCTTAAAAATGGAAATCTACCAAGGAAACCCCAGCAGCCTCTTTGACAGTCTGCTCTAAAACTTTTCACTTGCTTTGATGCTTTTTGTAATTTATGCTCCTCAGAGGCTCTTAGATGAAGGAAATCATCTATTTTAATAATGTGCAACCTTTTCCTGGCTACCCGAGATGGGAATTCCTGCTCTGTTTCCTGTGCCTCTCTGACAGGGCCAAAAGGGGAAGGAAGGCTTAAAAATTGCATGGCTGTTACTTATCAGAGCTATGGCATGACCTGCCATTTTGAAATGTCTGCCCAAGCATTACTTATCTCTCACTGATGAGGTAACATGTTTAGGAAAGCTATCTTTTCAAGCTCACTCTCCACAGTGGTGTTATTTCACTGTATTAGTAATTCATAAGGATAGGTTATGTGGTGACAATTATAGTACAAAAGCAATTATTGAAATAGTTCCTTTAATTCAAAATTATTTTAATTACTAGTGATACCTGTCCTCTTTTTTTTTTCTTTCCTCATTTCTGTGCTAAGTCTCTTCATGATTCAAAAATTGCCACTAGGCTATCACCTCTCGTAATTGCCATTCTCTGAGCTGAGTGAACAAAGAAAAAATTAAACTGGAGTGTGTCAGGCAAGCAGAATAGGAAATATATGTTCCTGCAGGAAACCTACTCTCCTCCTAATTACCCTGCAATTGCCAGGTTCAAAATGTAATTTATGAGAAGCATAGATAGAATGGCCACATTAGTCCATTATTTCATGATGATCTTTTCTACTCCTGATTTCAGAAAGGAAGAACTTTGCAGCTGTCAGTGCACTGGCATTGTCAACAGCTGCTCTGAGCAGTGATGTTAGACAACTGCACTTGAGAGATACTCCCAAAAAAATGTAAATATGTAAAAATGTAATCCTAACAGCACAGGTGTATAGAATAAGGGAGGTGTTGTAAAGTACAGTTAAATAAATAAAGCATAACATGATGGGCTGCCTCAGACACTGCTGACCACATTCAGAAACATATCCAGAAATGTTTAAAAGAGAAGGAAGTTTTCCTTCTGTAAGTACCTGCTGCTCCATATTCCACTTGCTGTAAAATACACCAAATGCAGCAAATGAACCTAATAACACCCCCTGAGTCCATTTTACTCTGACAAGCGTGGAGTAGCCTGCAAAAGGACGGAGTAGTGGGTAAAAAAAACTGCCAACAAGTGATGTGCAGCTGACACATTTCAGCCGTAGTGTTGATGCCCAAGGCCAAGTCTACACTTCATTCAAGTTGGGGCAGTACTTATATAGTCAGCTGAGAAAGCTTTAAACACACAACAGGGGGACACTCATGGCTAAGGGAGCTCAGGAACCACAGTTCCCACATAGTTATCACATTATCACATTAGTTAGCACCATAGTTTGTGGTACTTGGTCCCTACAGCATTTTAGGATGACTGAGGCTGGACAGCAGCTCTGGGGATCATCCAGTCCAACCCCCACTCAGAGCAGGATCAGCTAAAGCAGTTGCTCAGGGCTGTGTCTAGTTAGGTCTTGAATGTCTCCCAGGATGGAGATTTTGCAGCCTCTCTGTTCAAGAGTTTGACCATCCTCACAGCAAAAAAAAAATCTGTTCTATTTAAATGGAACTTCTTCTATTTTTGATTTGTGCCCTCTGCCTCTTGTCCTGTCACTGGGCACCACTAAGAAGAACCCAGCTCTGTCTTCTTTACTTTCTCCTATCAGGTATTTATCCCTCCCAGTCATCTCAGCCTCTCATCCTGTAAAAGATGTTCCAATCCCTTAATCATCTTCGTGGCACTTTGCTGGTCTTTCTCCATGTGCCGGGGAGCCCAGACCTGGATCCAGGGAGAGGCAAGGGGAAAGCAAAAAAAGTGAAAGAGGAAAGACCAACTGCAAAGGCAAAGGGGAAAACCATCTTGCTGATTCTGAGTGTGACACACAAACCTCTGAGTCAACTGAGAGTTCAGTGCCTCCCCGCTGTACACAAAGTCCATCAATATTTTCCCTTGTTGCGATCTAAGTCCATAAGGAAGTTTGCCCCTTCCCTGAGAAAGAATTAGGTTATATTGCTCATCGTAAGTATTCCCATTCAGTTCCCTGCACAGAATGTTAAACAGGGCACTCTTAGGAATGGGAGATGCCTGCCCTGATTGATTCTTCCAAGATTTTGGTTTTACTTTTCCCCTGAGGAATTGGCTATTTTTAATGACTTTTATGATTAATAAAACTGTCTGAAGGCCTGCTGGGGTCTTCAAGCTAGTTATCAACAAAGTCATCTAGCTCTTTTCCCTGGTGCCTAAGCTAATGGCAAAGACCCAACACTTGATCTTTCTCCCCAAGCTGAAGCTTGCCTAGCAACATTTAGAGTTGTGTTAGGGTGATAAAGAAAAAATCCCCAAGAGTTACTTTCTTGCTGCACTGACTATGGAAAATCATACTCTCCTGGAAACCTGTCTGCCTCATCTTCTCTGCAAAGCTCTTGTGCAGACTCTCCCACTTTCCCCCAGCTGTTTCCCAGCAGCAGGCAGGTGATGTGATACACTTTTAAAGAAGCACTGAATGTATATCCTCTCAGCTGGCCACTGAACTCCCAGCAGCAACATATGTTGACTCCTACACCTTTAACAGTCTCTGTGCTGGATCACACTGATAAACTTATATGCATTACATTCGTGCTCTGAAGAGGCCCACCACTTTGTACAGCACATCCTGGACCATGCAATACCTCAGGCAGGCAAAGGCATGTTTGAGACATTGCAGTAAGACCAGAGTGCCAGAAAGGAACAATTAGCCTGGGAGCAGAGAGAGAAAGAAGATGGCAACAGCTTGTTGTGCCACTGGGAGGGAGAAGCAGCACCAATGAGCAATATTTCTCCCTGTCCCTGTACCATCTCCTCACTATGTATGAATTTCCTTTGTGGGAGAGGCAGGGAGAGCAAAAGATGTATTGAAGAACAGGCAAAGATACCTAGGCATGCCTTAGTGGTATTGGAAATTCATAGGAAACCTAAAAGGATGCTTGGTGATTAATGAACAGCAAAGCCCGTGAGATATGGATTGAGAGGTATATTGGAAGATACATGTTTAACTACATCAGGATACAGCATGGGTGTAAGACCAATTTTTTTTTATTAAAATACCGTATAGTTCCAGTGGCTTTTGTACTAGTTGGTAGCATATTTCACAGAAATAAAGGATTGATAACATGCTGCTGGAGGGTGCAGCTGGGGAGCCACTGAGTCCAGACACATTGGTACCACATTCTAGATTAATAAAGCAAATAAAATTATATTTACTTTGAAATTTATTTCTGCCTCCCCTCAGCATCTGTGTGTGCATGAACAAACCTCAGGTTTGCTTTCCATGGATGACATCTAACAAAAAGATGTAATTCATATTTGATTTTTCTTTTTAAATGTAAAGGGCAATTTATATAACTCTTTGTAACAGTTATATACTTGTGCATATCATCCTTATTCGTAGTTTTTCACAGGCCACATTATACCTGAGGAGGGCACAGAAAAGATGCTAATAGTGACTGCTGTCCTTCAAATTCTTCATCAAGTATCTGCACACTGTGTTTGGTGAGTTGCAGTCAGATACCGATACCCTCACTAGACAGATCATTCTTGCTCTTCAGGAGCACTTCTGGGTACTCTTATCCAAGCTGTAAAGTACAATACTACTAAACCAGAATAAGGAGTCAAGAATCAGAGCCTGGTCAGAATAGGAGGGTTTTTTTCTCAGTGGCTCAAACCCCTGAAAACCTAAGGCTGCACCACAGGCAAATATTCAGCAGCTGAAAATTAATTTTAAACATCCTTTATCACCAGCTAACATGTTAATAATATGTAAACAGCATATCCTGGGCAACTCTTTCTAAAAACATATTAAAATAATTTAGGATGTCACTGGAAATCAGGTCGTGCTTACATCAGAAAAGAGAACAGAAGAACCTTTTACAAGTCTTCAAATAATCTCAAATTAATTAGCTTTTAACATCCTCTCTGCTACAATTCTAGGCTTTATTAGCTGCTCTGCTTGCCATTCCTGAGTCTGCCTTATGTCTTCTGTAGAACAACTATGCATTTTTTCCAGGCATTTATCATGTCTTGAAACATATAGAAAAGAGCACTTGGATTCAACTAACAGACCATCTAAATGCTGTTCTGCATAGGGAGTGATATATGCTGACAAGGAGTAGAAGTCACATTTTCTTTATGTAGTTCTTTATGGTGAGCAAACCTAGTTAAAACAAGCTTCTTCGCAAGGCAGCATATTGATTAGAGCTGACAGGCCAAAAAGACCTTTGGGAGACAACAGAATATGGCTTGAGTCAAAGAGTAACACTAAAGCTGGCAGCAGCAACATTAAGAGTCAGTAAAACCTGAGAGAGTTTGTCTCATGCTGAAATTTATTGCACCCATTTGGACAGCCATTATGGTAGTTAGTAATTTTATCTGCACAAGTTCATCTGTATTTGGGCTCATGGAGCTTAGTGAGAGGTCTTGCAAGGCAGAACCATACCCAGAGCTCTGCTGACTGAGGCAAAAGACTGCTGTACTAAAGCAAGGTGTGACTGTGTCTGAAGACAACAAAAGGCTGTTCGTTTTGATGGCCAGCCACAACATGAGTTATGTTAACAGTAATTCTGAAATAAATAAGGTGATGGTAGGCCAGTGCAGATGAGGTTTTTCTAGTTTGCACTGCTGTGGTTTTCTTCTGTGGCTTGATGAAGCTGTCACTCACAAGCAAAAAATGCTGCTCTTCTCTTTGGATAGAAGTACATTTATACTTCATGTTTTAGGAAATAAATGAGACAAAAAAAACAACATCCAGACTAATTTCCAGAAAAGCAGTATCAAATTCTCCTGATGAGACATTTTGAAAACAGTAGAATGTGTTGCATTGCTCCTTTGCCTAGTTTCTGAAACTACCATGACCAACATTCCATATCTTCACTGATGATCTGTCACAGTGCTTAATTACCTTTATCTCTGTAACATCTCTCTCAGTGGTTTGAAGCCTATCCCATCAAAGACCAAGCCACTGAAATTACCTTCAAAATGTTAGTGGAGAATCAATTCCTGAGACAGGCAGTACTGGTATCATTGAATCTGACAGGGGATCAGCTTTTGATAGTGCTATAATGAAACAGTGGAGTGCTGAGTTGGGAGTGGATATAGTGGGATATAGTGGGAACCCTGAAAAGAAAATTATAAAGAGGAATCTGAATTAAACCTCCTTTGCTTCCCGCACAGATCACAATGCACAAGGTGTTGAGCATACCAAGCATGCAGTTTAAGCAATCCTTAGGATCTTAGATTTCTTCTAGTCCATCAAGAAAGGTAGGAATCTCCAGAGGGCACTTTTGAGTGCTTAAGTCCCCTATAGGGACTTAACTGTAGGGCATAGAAGGGCATAGAAATTGTATGCCTACAAACTCACTATCCTCTACCTCACTGGCCAGCTATATCAAGATCTGACCAAGGGGGTCCAGTTTCCCCTTAACTTAATTCTGCTGAATTCTTCTTGAGTCTTTTTAAGCCCTGCACAATAGGCGGATTCCTGACTGTATAAGTCATATGACTTATTTATAAACAAAGTCAGAAAATTGGCTTGGTTGAGGTCTTCAGGTGACCACCCAGCTGACTTTTAAAAATGCCTTAGTCCTTATTGCTCTTTACACTTTGTGCTTCCATTCACCCCTCCATGAATTAGAGTATTCCTGTTTTCATAGATTTTGGGTGGAATTTCTTTCTTTTGCTTAAGCATAGGGATGTCTCCTCCTATTGTCATACATGACATCAAAATTTTCTGAAACAGAGATTGCTGTGGAACTCTTCCTCTCTCTTGAATGGCCATCAATCCAGAAGTCTTTCTTCAGATGGTAGGATTCTGCACCCTGAGTGACCAAAGATCCTGTGCATCCCTGTAACCAAAAGAACTTGTGCAGAACCTCAAAACATCTTTACTTTCACATACGTTAGCCCACTCTAATGAGACCTTCTGACAGCTGAGCCCTGAGTTCCTATTCTGTACCTGACTTATCAGGCAAACCAATGAAATGCAGGCATGTTCTTAACTCATGTAATGGGAAGTGCAACAGAGCTCATCTCCAGTGATACTTGCCTTCTTCTGTGAACCTCAGTAATCTCACCTCCTCCAGGCAAATCAGCTCATCCTCTAGAGACCATTTGTAATTGTATGCAGCAACTCGATGCAGCAAGGAGCTTCCTCAAAGTGAGGAGGAGGGGAGGAGAGAGAGGTGGGAAAGAGGAATGACTGGAAAGTAGAAGTGTTCAGAAGAACACACTTGGTCCAATGAGTGCCAGAAAGACATTCAAGACATTCAAAGTTTCAGTATTATTGGATATGGAAAAAATGTGCCTGACCACAGTCTCAGCCACTAGTACTATATATCTACAAGTGTTCAAAGGAGTCCTTTTTCCTTCTTGTAAAGTTTGTCTAGGTTTCTTGCACCTTCTCTGGGTCTTTTGTTCTGATGCGAGGGCTAAACACCTGAGAAGAGGAAAGGGTGTGTCTCCCAAGAGAGTCCTTTGAGTAATGTGGCTTCTGGAGAACGGTTGTTACTCTTAAGATGGAGAACCTTTACACACTGAGGGCATTAAAGGTCAAAAAAGGTGTGCCTTCTACATTCCCTTTCAGATGTGTGATTGAAAGATACTGCGTCTGATTTCCATCTAGCAGCATAAACTGGCTTCAGCCAGACGACAGAGGGATCTCTAGTAGGAAGTTCCTAACATGACCAAACTTATGAAGAAAAGAAAAATTAAAGTTCTGAGGTACCTGTGAAGGAAAACACACAAAAGCCATTGCCCTTGATCTCAGGGGGAGATCAAAAGCACTGTTGTATGACTGAATCTTCTCAACAACTTTATCCGCTTACAATTTCTGCCCCATCCTCCCTCCACCTCAAAAAAAGTCTTTATAGAGATTGCTTCCAGATTTCACATGTGAGGCAGAAGAGTGGCTGTCCACAGACTATTCTCAAAGTTGTTCATTCTTCAGGCCATTGGTTCAAGGCCATGTTCCAAGGACAATATAGGACACATAGGCTGTTATTTTTTTTCTTTTTAAGTCACTTTGAGCCATTAAGAGACTAATTAAACTACAAAGGTAAAAAAACTCCATCACTCCTCTTCTACTAAAGAGTTAACTTTCCTGGACCAGGGATTCTATCTCTCATATTCAGCTGATGCAAGGTCAACGACAAACACTCTGAGGAAGTCAGAGTTGCTTTATTTTTCTTGTGAGCAGGTCAAATAAAACACTGCTGATGCTCCATTTATCTAGAGCGACAAGCAAACACTTGGCAGCGGTGGAAAGCAGACACTGGAATCTGGCACCAGGCTCCTAGCACAGCTGTCAGCCTGCTGACTATCACTTCATCCCCATGTTAATGTTGCTCCAGGTCTACTGGACTCTTTCATCTCAGATACCCTGGCACACGCTCCCCTGATAGAGCAATTTATACAGAGATGTCACTATTAATCGTTTTGTAGCATTTTATTTTAGGAGAAGTTTTTTTTAGACAAGGTTTTTTGGGTTTTGTGGTTTTCTCTTTCCTACTGTATTCCTTCAAGGTGAGAGCTGTGATTCTGCTTCTTCCAGTAGCAACCAGACCTTAAGTAGATACCCCTTGCCATATTTTTCTTGAGGGTTTTTTGTGTGTGTGTGTACATGAGCTTCATAGCTTGTTTTTCTAAACAGTCTTTTCTATCAATTTGTTTTTCTTTGGTGACTATCATGACAATTGAGCTGCAGTTGCACAGTGCACACCTAAGTGCCTTCAGAGAGACCTCATTTACCTTCCGTTTGCATTATCAGATGATACTTGTAGTCTTGTCAGCACAAATTATTTAAGCAACTTCCAAGGACAGTGTTAAAATATAGGTGGAGTCTTTGAACTCTGTTCTTTGGCAGCAGTGCTTTATTAGCTGTGCTGTGCAAAGGTGGTGCTGCTAAGGTGATGCAGTGCTTTCACAGAAGCATTATATATTGTGACAAGCCAAACAACCTCCAGGACTCTCAGTCATCATGACTCCCGTTTCATACCTCATCCATTACAGGAATGAGGTATGAAAACATTTCTCTGTTTCCTAAAGATATTAACAGACTCCTGGGAAACCGTTTACCTGGAGAAAGGGAAGTGTTCAGCCTCATTTTTTTGTATTTAGGCCCAAACAGTAGACCATGGCAGAGCTAGCTGCCTTTTCTTGTTAGTGAATGATAAGTTTTTGCAATTAGTAACTGTAAAGAACTCAGACAGTTAATTGGTTTCATTCTCATGGTTAGCAAAGGTACAGAAAATAAATTTGTGTTACCTTCATACAAGATTTCAGAACAAGGATATCCAAGTGTTTGTTAAAGAGTAACAGAGGACACCTGACACACTGAACATAGGCAATTTCCATCATACCCATGTATGACTGAGATGTTGGCTCAAGCCCTGGAAGGTTCCATTGATTTGGTCATTCAGACTTGACATGGCAGACCTAAAACTCGAGCAGAGGCTCCTTATCATGGAAGCATAGAATCATAGAAGGGCTTGGGTTGGAAGGGATCTTAAAGATAGGGGAAATTGAAACTGGATGACCTTTAAGGTCCCTTCCAACCCAACCCTTTCTGTGTTTATACTCACTTTTAAATGTTAAGTACAGGACCAGCCTTCGTACTGGTATTTTAAACCCTGTAGGTATCTAGCTGTGCTCTGTGCATATTTTAGAGTTTATGGTATCATTTCCCTTTTCTCAGCATGGTTTCGTCCTGAAACAAATGGATGAGGTCCACATTCATTCCATAGGCTATCCTTATGGTGCTATTTCTTGGCATTCTGCAGTTGCCTTAGAAAATATCCCCATATGCTCTGTTACAATACTGGGATGGCCTGATCTGCAAGCCCAGACAGATTCCCATGGTAAGCATGTTTCAGATGTCTTTGCAGGGGCAGCAGCAAGAAGTGGGCATTTCTGTTGACTCTGTGATTCATTCACAATTATTGAGACAGAAATTCCCTGCTGTGTGCAAGGGAGACATGCAATATCTTCAGTGCCAGGCAGCAGAGATAATTATACAGATCTTGGCACGATGCTCTCAGTCTGTGCTTTGAGGACACACCATGTGGAATTTGCTTCTCGCAACAAAGGGATAAGGAGTTTTCTGTAAAAGACCTTTGATGGGTTTTAGGTTGGCTCCAAGGGAAGAAGGAAGTGGTGTTTCAGATACTTATATCTGGAATAAATATAGAGGCTCTGCCAACAGAGCTCCTTTAAATCATGTTTTTATCACTGAATTTGAAATATCATTTCGGAGTCTGTGTCAGATTTACTGTCAGATTTAAATCAGTGTAGCCTAATTGAAGTCAATGAAGCTATGACAGTTTATACCAGCCAAGGGACTAGTGTCTGTTTCAGAGTATTGTTTTCCCACAACTGGCCTTCATCTTCCAGACAGTGATAGATTTTTTGGGGTGTTCCAAATACTGTAAGTATTCACACAGCCTTTCTTGGAATTTTTTCAAATGTTTGTGACATGTACAAATTTGGATCACCTTCTCCATGCTTACCTCTCAGTGTTGACAATGTGATCCCTAACAGTGTGATTTGTTTATTCAAGTCAGCTCTTCTCACTAATTGTTGCACTCCTTTCTCTTATGGGGAGTCAGAGCAACTTGGTAGTTGCGCAGTGCTTGATGCATGGTACCATAGGATGAGATTTAACAGAAAAATAGTTTGACAGTGGCTAAGTAGTGTCCCATCTTCAGACACAAAAACAAGTACAGCTGATAGTGTCTGCTAGTGTTAGTGAACTTTCTGATAAGAAAGCTCCAGATACAATTCTTAGAAAGTGAAATTAATTACATGGACCAACTGGACTCTAAAATATGAAACATTTTCTCCCTGCGCAATACTGGTGAGGCCACACCTCAAGTACTGTGTTCAATTTTGGGCATCTGTATTGGGTCTGTCTGAGCCCCACAGCAGCCTTCAGAGTGCTGTGCTCTGTATTGCTAGACACCGCAGCAATGTTTGACTGCTGTGAGCACAGCATCAAGCAAGGGCAAGATTTTGGGAGGGGACACAGTCAGGCCAGCTGACCCATACTGACCAAAGGGATATTCTGTACCATATGATGTCAGCTAAGATATAAAGCTAAGGAAAGGAGCACAGGGGGTGTTCATTGTTTCCAGTGGCTGCCAGCTGAAAAAACAACCAACTGTGGTGAAGCCCTGCTTCTCAGGACATGGCTGAACATCGCGCGGATGGGAAGCAGAGATTAGATTTTCTGCTTTGCTTTTTTGCGAGCGCAAGCTTTTACTTACAGTAAACTGCATTATCTCAGAACCCACGAGTTGTTTTCATCTTATTCCCTTCCCCCTTCCTGGCTGGGAAAAGGGGAGGGGCAACAGAGAGAGACTCTGCGGGCACTTGGCGTCCAGCCAAGGTCAACCCATTACAGCATGTTACCACGGGAAGGACATTGAGGTGCTGGAGCGTGTCCAGAGAAGGGCAGTGGAGCTGGTGAAGGGTCCTGAGCACAAGTTGTATGAGGAGCAGCTGAGGGAGCTGGGGTTATTTAGCCTGGAGAAAAGAAGGCTCAGAGGTGACCTTATTGCTTTCTGCAACCACCTGAAAGGAGATTGTGGTGAGGTGGGTGTCAGCCTCTTCTTCCAGGCAACCAGCAACAGGATATTAGGAAATTACCTCAAGTTGTGCCAAGGGAGGTTCAAGTTGTACATTAGGAAAACTTCTTCACTGAGAAAGTAGTAAAGGGAGGTGGTGGAGTCACTGTCCCTAAAAGCATTCAGAAAATGAGCAGACATGGCACTTTGTGATATGATTTAGTGGTCATGGTAGTATTTGGTCAAAGATTGAACTTAATGATCTTGGAGGTCTTTTCCAAACTTACCAATTCTATGAGCATTTACGTAGCTTTCGTTGTGGCTGGAAAAGTATTTTAGAGACTTACTCTGGTATGTTTCATTGACTGAGTTATTTGTCCAAAGCCTGATTCTCCCTTGCTTTACATTTTTGATAACTGTTCGTGCCTGTGTAAAGTAGGCATGAAGTACCTTCATATTGTAACACAGTGAAAAATTGGGATCATAAATTCTTCAGCATCAGAGATATTTTTCTCTTTTGCATCTAATGGATATTGTTACCTAATACTTGCAGTTTGATAAAGAACTGCATCAGTTTTACTTGTACCTTTATCTGTGCTGTATGTCTTTGAGACTGACCTCCTGCAATGCAGCATATGCGTAGCTGCCTGGGAACTTCCTGTGGCCAGTGCTCAACACCATGATTTATTACCATGGAAAGTAGTGCAGCTGTAAGCAGCAGCTTAATATGAAGCATAGAGTAGGAGTCAGATCCAGCATGATTAACCTAAAGAGGTCTCCTGAGGGCCACCAAAGCAATCTGATTTGGAAATCTGTCTCCACTGACTGAACAGCAAACACTTGCACCTTCCTGCATAAGTGTTCAAACCACCTTGGTGCTGTTCAAAGGCTGGCTGTGGCCATGCAGCCTTAATGGGGCTAATAATTGGTTTATCTGAGTTTTTCCATGAAGGGTCAGTTGTCCATTAGACAGTGTGGGAAAACAGGTTGTTGGAGACTTGCACAGTGTTTAGTTGCCCAGGTTCCATGTAGCCAGGATGATGAGAGATATCTGATAAGAAACTTCAGATGGTGTGTTAGTTATTAAGTGATCTTATTATTGAACTTCTGGCAACTTTACAAGGTATTTACTCTCTTAAGTGAGAGAGTGCATGTTCTGATCAAGAGCTATAAGGAAAAGTGGTTCTTACCCAAATGGTTGTTTAATTCCTTAAAATAAAAATATAATTTATATGATGTGGTAATTAATTCTGGGGCATAAGCCAGTAGCAAAATATGCATGAATGTTATGTGGCACAGTCATTAAAATGTAAATTGGTTGACAGCATGCTCTTGCTTACATCCTTCAGAAAAGTCACCAATTAAAAAAAAAAAAGTCTTTAATAAGAATGCATGAAGAAATATATAACTGTTTCTACCCTGGTCACTGTAATATAATGAGAATCCTTATAAGAATATGCTATATTTAAAAAAAGGTAGAAGGGGGACAGGAGAGTTCAGCAGTATCAGCATAAATGGAAAAATACTGTAATGTTTAATTTTTGTAGTATATTTACTATCATTAGAGCAGCAAACATAGATTTCCAGATGTTTGTGAAGAGTCCAACAGTTATATTTTATATCTATGGTTGTAGTAACAATTTCTATTCAGCAGCCTAGAAAAATATTTCATGTCACGACAGGAAAGAAATATTACCATGGGTCTTTTTCCCCCTCATCCCCTATATAGCAATTCTGAATACTTCAGTCAATGCCAAATAAAAATGATGGTTTAAAAATTAAAAGCACAGTCACTAAGGGCAGGACATAAATGTGCAAATGTTTTGTGATGCTGAAGAACTTTTCAGGCAACAGGCACAATGCCATTGTGGAGGGGACTGGAAATCCATCAGAGTTAAGACACTGTCAAAAGCTTTCCCTATGCTACACTGGCAGAAAAGTTACCTTTTCATATTCTCTTAAGGAAAAAAAAAATGGAAAAAGAAAAAAAATTAAAACCACGGTGTCTATTCATAAGGCTTTTATACAGCTCTCACTATTTTATTAGCAAAGGATTGACTGCAATCTATTAATGCAAGTCAGCAGCTTGTATCTAGAGTTTTCTGGGCAACCTGTACAAGTGGAAAGCTGCCTTGTCCCAAAGTTATGTACAAAATACCAATTTTCCTTCTCCAGGAAGGAAAATTTTTGATGTTCTACAAATGGCTGCCCAAAAATCTTGTCTTTATCACACCTATGTGGATAGACAAAAGACATCATGAATAACAACAAGTTTTTAAAGGCACTTGTAATTGGTGCATTTAATGCCTGTGCATGAAGATAGACCTCGTGCCTCCCAAGAGTCAGCAGGCACTTCTGCAACCATGAGTGTAGCACTGAGCCATCCTCAGGGAGCATGAGCTTTTACTGTTGCCTCTCTCTCTAGAGCCCAGCACTTACAAGCATGGAAATAAAGATCGAAAATATAAATGGATGTCAGCTCCTCCCTCTCCTGTTTATTTTACTTGCTTTTAACTAGTAAGATGAGATCACAGGTGAGATTTTCTGCACTGCCTGGCCCCACTGTGCTTGGAAGGGTGCAGAAAGCTCCCCAACAGGGGCATGATTCCCCAAGTAACCAGAAACTCTCTGGAGAAAGCAAGTCATGGACAGCTGTGCTGCTTCCTTGCAAAAAGCAAGGAGGATGCTGCAAGCAAAAGCAATTTGGTGCAAGTACTGGCTTCTGCAAGACAGGGGGTCCAGAGGGGAAAGGCTGGCATATGTTAAGGGAGGCAGGGAAAGGGCCAGAAAGTGTGCAGCCATGGGGAATTGTGGAGTTGAAACTACACCTCTGATGCCCTGGCCTCTTTTCAAAGCCCCAGAAATTGCCTGTCATATGTGGCTTGTGTCAGGTATTGGTTTTCCGTAATGAAAAGCACCATTAGCAGGTAAAGACAATTCATTAGATGCAACATAGCAGAACTGTAATTAATTATTAGATATTATATCTCACAAAGTGCATCTGCAAGATCACATTGCATTAGCCACAGTATTGGACTGATGGAGCATAAACAAGGGTAATGATAAACACCAGTGAATGAATTTGGGAAGAGACGGTTATTAGGGTACCGGTGTGTTTCATGTGGGGTTTATTTAACACTCTCTTTAATGAGCTGGAAAAGGAAGTGAGTAACCATTTAATTAAGTTTGCATTTGATACTAAATTAGAAGGTGCTGCAGACACCTCAGAGGGCAGAGAAATAAATCAAAAGAAGTTAGAAGCTTGTGCGGTTAAGAAGAAAATGAGATCTGGTATGCAAGAAAAAAAGCAAGCTAATCGCCCTGGAAGCAAATAATCTAAAATGTAGCTATCAGTGGAGGAATTCTGGAGAAAGCAGTGTTGAAAGAGAGGTGGGGGTGTTAATGGACTATACATTCCATCACAGCTTGGATATATGTTTACAGAAGCAACGCATCAAGGAGCAGGAAGGTAATAGCCCTTCATTGTAGGACTCTAGTGAGAAGCCATATATAATGCTGCACTCTGTTTTGGGCATCCTGTTATCAGAGAGATATAGACAAATTGGAATGAGTTCAGAAAAGAGCCATAAAAATGATCCCATATCCCTGGAGATAATGACTTATGAAGAAAGATCAGAAGATATAAATGTGTAAGGCCTTGTCTGAAAGATGACTGAAGTAGGGCAGGAAAAGAGTCTGCAAAAATGTGAAAGCAAAAAGGGAGGAGGATAATTTATCATAGTAACTATTAGTAATAGGATGAAATAATAAGTAACAACAATAAATTTTGAAAGGGCAACTTCAGGTTGAATGTAGGGAGAAATTTCTGACAGTGGAATTTGGGTTAGTTTGCAGAGAAGTTTCCCTAGGGTAAAAGTAAAAGCTACATTCAAGTCATTTAAAATCAAATTGGACAACTCACTAGAAAATGCATCCTGCTATAGGGAACAATCTTCTATTGCCTGGGGAATAAGCTGCATGACTTAATGAGATATTTCACACTCAAGTCTTTATGACTGTGGTATTTTTAATATGCATGGTCAACTATTTCAGGAAAATATACATTTCTTCTGCTGGCAGGCCTGACAATACAAACACTTGCACACAAACGTAACTTCTAAGAAGGCAAGTACAGCACTGCACTGCTGACATGCAAAAACAGAAGCCTGAACTGTTCAAGTTTTTGCAGGCTGAGAGTCTTAGATCTTGAGGTGTCACTATCGTGATGGTATTTACAGGTAACCACATCGTTTATGGGTAGGTAAAGAAGTGTGCAAAACAGAAGATGAGAGTTGGAAGCTCCAGTGAAGATTTTTTTTATTATTATTTTTATTAATATGGTTATTGCTATTACTACTTATGACTGCGAGTATGGAGTTCAACTCCACTTCTTAACTGTTCACCTTTTTGGTCTTCTGCTTTCACCTCTGTGCCGAGTGTTCATTAGACAGTGTAAAACGGCTTCCTGTATTCTGTTCTTTAATATTTGGTATTTTTAATATATCCTAGAATGTCTGTTGAATGAGAAAAGAGACAAGCTTAAGTAAAAACTTGAGCCTTCGTCAGATGAAGAAGACATGGCAAAGGCTATGGATTTAAGTAGATATGACAGTAATCCCATATTTTACCCCCAGTTACAGCAATGTAATGTTGAACTCACTTCACCATTTGTTAGCAGAAAACAAGCTTGCAGGCATTCAGAGAGGTATGCTCCCTAAAACACCATGGTTTTTACATGTGGCATTTTTTCTTTATGTTCCTGTTTTCTTCTCTTCCCTCCCCCCTCCCTGATGGGCTGTGTGTGGGGCTGGCAGCTTGGCGGTGCCACAACCCAATGCCCGAGCCTCGGGACTCTCCAGCAAGAGGTCAAGCAGCAGCAGCTCCAGTGAATCCGAGACCAGCTCAGAGTCTGACTCAGAGAGCGAAAGCAGCTCCAGCGAGAGTGACGGCAGCAAACCCTCCCATTACTCCAGCCCAGAGGTAAGGGCTTCTGCTCTTTATGATTTAGGGTGCACCCATTATTACACCCACTCAGACCTTTTCCCAGCCATGCCAACACAAGGAGGCTGTGGGGAGATGTACAGAAAAAAGGAAGAGAAAGGCCCATAGATCCTTCTCCTGGCATGCTGTGAAATGCAAGAGGCAGGGGATCGTGGAGCAGATTAAAGCATATAAAACAAAAATGAAGAAAGAAATAACCCTGTGATATTTTCCTCAAATTGGAGATGAGTGGAGCACCTTGCAAGGCTCACAGCTTACTTGAAGTTTTATGCAACTCTGCCTCCATAGCAATGGCTTGCTTAGTGTGCAAATCCTGATGTGAGCTCCCAGCACTGCAAGGGAACTAAAGGCTTCACTACACAGGAAAGCTATTATAAAATCAGTTTCAGGGTGGATTTTTAAAGCAAAACAGTTGTTTTTCACTCATGCACTTCCCTTGCTTCACTCTCGTAAGTGAATTATTCTCTGCTACTGCTGCCTTTATGTGATTTATTTTAATCCACCTCCAGAATGGACTGAACTGAATTACCCATGGTGTAAAACATTGAACCCAAACTTGACGTCTGGAAAGCTAGTACTGAAAATTTCCACATGTAGACAAGCCCTAGCCAAACTACAATTGAGCTGCCACTGCTGTGACACCACCTGCTTTCACCTCTGCAGAAAGCTCAACAGACACAACAAAGCTACTTGCTCTGCTCTGCTTTTCTACCAGGCTTGATATCTTTACGTATTTTTGTCAATACACATCTTTAGAATTAAACCATGAACCCCACAGCCACATCACACTCTTTAATGTATGTAAAAATATTCTAGCAGCAAGATTGTAAATACATATGAAATACAGTCAATGTATTTTCCTACTCCACCTAAAACATCCAATCACCAGACTCCTCTCCTCAAAACTGTGCCTCACCTATTCTCTCACCCTGAAAAAAATTATACTGAAAAAACAGCAAACCTTTCCTCATCTTTTCCTTGATTATTTGGAGCCATGTTTCCAATCTGGCAAAATACAGCACTCACAGAAATATCTGTAATATATTTTTCTCAGATTCTGTGACTTTTCTTCCTTATTTAATACTTATCTTCCTGTCTGTCTTTCCTTCGCAGTACTTACAGATCCATTTCCAGTCAATTTTCCTCTCACTTTGTCCCTTTCCTACATCTCTCTCTTCCTTCCAGTCTCTCTTACCTGTTGCCCTCCCTGCGGTGCCCCGTGTCTTACTTCCCATTCTGAGCTTTCTCATCCGACCCGATGACCTTGTTCTCTCTCTGCCTAATTCCCCACCGGAATTACTGCGGAGGTCTCATGTTCAGTCTCTTCTCTCCCTGTGGGATCTGAAAAGGTGGAAGTAAAGGGGCAGAGAGAAGAAAGAGAAGGAGTCATTGTGAGGGGAAGGAAACATGAGATGAAAGGAAGAGAAGCACAGTACCCTGGAAGGGAAGAGTGGTTACTCTCTAGGCAGATACCCATGCTGCTTGGACCCAAGAGCAGCAATTCCTCAGGCAGTGCAGAACTTTAATTAACTGAGGTAGGTCATGGATTTCATAAAGTCAAGCAGAGGACTTCATGGAAACGTGGAGGAAGCATCTCTTAAGAATTTTATACATACTCTCTTGAGATCTGTGGAACTACTTTTGTATAGAGCCTGAGTTGTCAGTGATCATTGTCACGAAACAGCTGCACCACTCCAACAGATTGCTTGTCTCTTTGCATTATATTTGTGCGGTTTGTCTTCTAGGACATGCTGTATGAAACATGCATATACAAAAATGTAAGTGACTCAAAAATATCATTTTCACAGGCCATTTTCATCCCTTGATGGGATATGGCCAACAGCATATATGGATAGGGTCAGGGTTTCCCTGGTAAGTAGGGATACCTGTGTTTTCCCCAAGGGCAAATGCTTTCCCAGGCCTATCACGTGACTGATGGCACCAGTTGAAACATGTTTACATGATGTCTCTGACTGGAATTCTTTTCAGTTTTTTATAAATGCTTTAACTTAAATTTATGCACCCAGTGAAGCCATCTTTCTAAAGTATATGCCACCTTCTTATCCAGTAAATGGAAAGAGACAGGTCCTTGGAAGCTCTTTGAAGGGAGGCCCTGTCCACCTAAGTTGAAGTAGCAGACTCTATTCCAGAACTAGTCTTAAGACGAATTTAATCTATTGGATAAGACAAAAAAAAAAGTAAGTATATCTTTGCTTTGGATTTAGCATTAACTGGTAAATTCAGATACAGTGAACTAAGTACTCCATAACAATGCTGGGCAGGAACTCCGTATTTCCAGGTTAGGAGGAACTTAATCTAGAAATCTGCAAACCATTATGAGGCCTTCATTCTTTCATTTCCCCCCATAATCTGAAATAGTATAAGCATATATATTTTTTCATATATCAAAGATTTTTATTTCTAGGGCAGTGTATCTTCTGCCTATGAGGTTATATAACAATTCAATTGCCGTTTTATTTCTTCTGTAAATTTCTCATAATCTTATTTTGGGATCCTGAAGTTGTCCTCAGGTGTTTAAGTGCAGTTGCCTAGAGTGTAAAAGCAGCTCATTGTAAAGCATACATATAAAGTAGATTAGATGAATTGCACCCTAAAAGTGTCTGTGTCTTTCCACTGACTATTTAGAGCCCGTAGTGACTAGCTCAGCTGTCTACACTTTATGTCTGCAGTAAACTAAGAATAATGGCTGAGCTAGAACAGGAGACAACATTCAGACTACTTTCAGTGATGTGAACAAATTAAAGTGCCTCAGACATTAATGTGAGTAGTTACAGTTTTGTGGACTGCCAAACCTAAAATTATGAACAAGGGACTAAGACTTCTATCTCCTGTTTCTTCGCTGAAGTCATGAATTCTTTGAATGACCTTAATTAACATCATAAATGAGGAATCTGGAAAATAATGACGTCTTGTCCTTGCGATTATTTCAGATGGTAGAAAAAAACTTCGGTGTCAAGTCTATAGAAAAAGCTACATTTCTAAAACTAAGAATTTGGATTTTTTGTTCTTTGTTCCATTGAATTATCCTGCAGACCTTTAGTAAAGCTGGCTTTGGTTAGACAACCATGAATTCCCACTATGCAGGGAGGACAAGAGGGGGAAATGGGCAGGAAGGAAGGAGAGACACCATCACATGGGACGAAGAATCAGTGACGACTCAACAATAACCAGTCCAGAAGACAAAAGTGCCCTTTTCTGAGCCCAACCAGCCCCACACACCAGGTGCAGTGTCCTTTACAGCCTCTGCTGTTCTGACTAGTTCACAACCAATAGAGTTTCTTCCTCCTTTTCAAGGATTCACGTATACAAAAGAAAAGGGGATTTTACCACTAGACCAACTATAGACACTGTCTTTACCTTTGTAAATAGGATTCGTGGGCTTTGGCTGTCCTGTGGACTATTTTTGACAAAGACTACACACTACACTCACCCTTCTCTCTTACAGTGTATGTGTGCCATGCCTAACACATGGGAATCCCTAGTTCTAATTTATTAAAACACTAGCAGCAGTGTTAATAGTAGCAATAAAGTAATAATAATCATCATCATAATCCTCTTCTTCTTTTTCATCATCAGCATCATCACTGTCTATGCCTTAAACATGAAAAGGTGGCACCAGATTTGTATGGGGATTGCCCTGGATGAAATATTTGATAGCAGGGCAGCACAAGCAAGTTATCATGAGGGTAAATTATTACGTGGATTTACAATAGGCAGAGTAGACTGCAGGAATGGCAGATAGCTCAGTCCTACCCAGAGTGGGCTAAATCCATGCACATATTACAGGCTATCTGTAATATGTATTTTTCACTGATCTCTCAGTGAAAATGATGTCATGCTTCAGGTTTACCGCACATTAGCAACAGCTTAGGTCCCTCACAAGCGTAGAGTGACCCCATTACACTGACACTGTTTAACAGCTCCTTACCCCAGAAAGTGTTTCCAGGCAATGTTTTGACAAAAGTTTCTTTTTGGATGTATGCCACTCATACCTCTGGTTGCACTTGCAGCCTTGAAAAGATCTGAGATATGCAGACATGCTGTGTGGGAGTCATCCCACCTAAATTTGCACACTTCTGCTGTAGATACCTGCATCTGCTCATCACCTCAGCCTCTCCTTTACAGTCTGTGGAAAGGAGAAAATGTTTTTAGGGCCCAGCTCATCTGGCCTTTTTCAGATGTCTATTTCAAGAGGGATTTTTCACACCATAGAAGAGTAGTCCACTGACTGGAGAAGGAACTTGTTGATTAGCTCAGTTATAGGTGTCTGTGTTGTACAGATGAATCCACCCACAATATTTAAGGAAATGTATCATCACATCCTTCTGTTTCTCTGTGAAACCTGGCACATTTGTATGTCTGTGGTGCACTGATCTCTGAAACTATCTTTGTCCTGTTAAGTTTTCTGGTTTGGGTTTTCATGCCAAGCCTATATCTAATTGCAAGTCAGCTGATGACGGACTGTTCTCTCTGTTACTGGTGCCCATCTGGGCACCACTGGCTTTACCCCCATTTAAATGTGCCCAGTTCTCTAAAAGGCCCTGGGAGCAGCGTATTTCCATGACACAAAAACCAAAGGGCAGAGAGCATTCTGGTATTGGAATACTCTAGATATATATATTTATATATATTTCCATCCTTACATGCTGCTGAAAAATTTTCAGTTCAAGCAAACCAACTTTTCTTCCATAGAAGGGTATGTGACATGCTGAGAGGGGTGATATAGATTGGAGAACTAGGGATTTTCTTTTTCTCCCACAAATAATTACAATGAGGCATGTAAAATGGACTGGCAAAAACTTTCAAGTGAATTTTCCCAATCCCTTTTTTTCACCAAGCCTGCTATTCATTCTTGGCTGGCATGATTTTGTTCCCTCACAAGGTACTTTCATTTTTTACTTGATTTCAAAGTACAGTAATTTTCAGGTACAACAATGAATTGAATAAATTGCTTCCAAAAATGAATTGGCATCACTTATGTACATTGACAATCTCAAATATTCCAAAACTGTATCAGGGCCCAAAATTAGTGAGAAAAGTTTTTAAATTCCGATTTTTTAAATTTGGATTCTTTTAATTTACCTCATGGGCTGCGGCATTTTAGTTTTAGCAAATGTATTTTAAAGGATTTTTTTAACAGACAGATCTTAAGAGGGTTTTTTGCAGCCACAAGGATTGGAATTTTTATTTAAATAAACCCCAAAAGTGCACCTGAAACTCCTGAAAAAATCAGTAAAGCTGGCCACACTGTTGATCTTTTTTATTAGACTTAATAGTTGGCTAATAGTTTGGTGGGACTATAGTTATTCTGCCTAAATAGCAGACATACCACTCTAGGAAAGTACTGCACTGTCAAGTTATGGCACTGTAACACTTAGTCACTGTTTTCTGCTGGTTTACTGTTGTTCCTGGAAATCCATATTTGGTGAACCACTGTTTTCAAGAATTACAAGGTACATAAACAGGAAGAATGGAATGTAACAGAAAAACTGGAATTTTTTTGAACTTTCAAGTAGCACTCACTCTGACCTGTACATATGGGCAGAAGTATATTTTTCCCCATGTGCTTCTGATGTATGTCCTTTTCTTAAATACACCTGAACAGTGGAAAGACTTCCATGTATAGTGAACCTTTTATTATATATCGAGTAAATTCAGTCTGTGCACAATGAATGACACTAAACAAGTCTATCTATATTTTCAACAGCAATAAAAAAAAGTGTTGTTCACTTTAGAGAGAGTTTAGAGTTGTAAAAATACAACTTCATCCAAGAGAAATACTGACCATCCATATTCAAGATTTACAGCTTAGGAAAGAAATTTCTTATGTAAAATATTAGGGAGTGTGCTTTAAAAGAAACTTAAGCCAATCTAGCAAAGTTCCCATAGGTTTTGGCTAGCTCAAAAATAAGTAAACTAGACACTTTTGCTAGAAGGAATATTCTTCTCATATGAATTCTGATGTCTAATATTTTGCTTATTTTAGGAGCCTTTGCTCCATGCAGAGTGAATACAACCCTCAGCGGGTGATTCTGGAGGCACCCTTGGCTGTTCAGGAAACCTGTGTTGCCCTCAGGCATCTACTTTAAATAAGAAGAGACTCTTTTAAGTTAGAGACTATGGATATTCTCTCTTGAGCAAACTTTCTTCAGAAGCAGTGATGGCTTTCATGTTTGACTCATGACACGCTTTTTGATTATTCATATGCAATAGCCTAGTGAGTCAAGTTTTGGTACCAGATGAGGAAATTAGGAGATTTTTCACTTTTACTTTTGTGAGATTAGGTTATGGCATATCATTTGGGGGGTTTTTTTCCCCCTTTCCTCTTCATTTTATTACATTCAAATTACTGATTGCAAGAAGCACTAGAAAACACTTGCGCATTGTTCTGAAATAATGTTGTCTGAGCTGTGGTTACATTTGAAATCATGATTATCCCACTTCTTCCCTGTCCAAACACCATTATGTTTTAGATGCTCTCTTATAACTTGATGGTGTTGTGACGGAAACGAAGAGAAGAACTAACAGCTGCACAATACGCACAAAATGAGCACTTGACAGCACCACCACACAACAAGTGTTTGTGGGATCTCACAGGATTATAATGTCAATACTAGGAAGATTACATGATCTGCCTGGTCAGCCCTCCAACTCCCCACCACATGCCTCTTTAAATCCTTTGTGTATCTACTGTGATGGCACAGACCACAAAGTACATATCCCTAGCTTTCCTACTAGCTGCCCTCCCTTAGCCTCAGCTGTAGTCCTAACTCCTTTTTCTCCCTTGCTATCACCATTATATTTTTTTTTGTATTTGTAAACTTGGGAATGTTTCCCAGTAAGGCCAATGCCAGTCGTGCTGTGTGAATCACCCTTTGAAATGATGAATCCTCTTTCCCAACCCCATTCTGAAACCAAAGACATCCCCGCTTGCACGGCGTGCTCCATGAGCCCCGTCCTGCCACACAGGGAGGGCCACTGCCCAGGGACTGCTGGAGACTGAGGGTGGCTCTTGGACCAGAGAAAAATCTCGGTGGTACCAAGAGGGATGCGGCGTTCCCGTTTCCCCGAGGGACTCCCGGTTTGGGGACAGCAGGGTCTCGGCACTAAGCTCATTGCCATCTGTTTCCCTTTCAGCCCGAGCCGCCCTCATCCAACAAGTGGCAGCTGGACAAGTGGTTGAATAAAGTTACCCCGCACAAAGCACCCATCCTAACCCACCACGATGGCCCGGCGCTGGAAGCCCATTCCTACTACGGGCGCGTGAAGGCAGAGCGGCAGGAAAGCGAGAAGAGCCCGGCGGAGGGCCCGGCCGAGCCCCGCAGTGGGGAGAGCCGATCCGCCGCCGCCGCCGCCGCCGGGGACGGACCGCG
>WEIV01003148.1:690321-756537 GCA_013390005.1 Calyptomena viridis
GGCCCGGCGGCAGCGGCGGTGGCTGCAGAGCGGGGCACCGCCGGGAGCCCCGCTCAGGTGCAGCTGGTGAGAAGCGTCGGGCCCGGGGGCCGAGCAAAACGGCGCCCAAATCCAAGGAGTTCATCGAGACCGAGTCTTCATCCTCTTCATCCTCCTCTGACTCAGGCTCTGAGTCGGAGCGGGAGGAGCGCCCGCTGCCCAAGGCTCCAGCGGCAGCCGGGTCCGAGCCGCGTGCCAAGGACGCGGGGACCGGCACCGCCAGCAAAGCCCACGGCGGCTGCAGTGCCTTTGGCTCAATTAATGCCAGGACTAGTAGTGAAATAGCAAAGGAGCTGGAGGAACAGTTTTACACCCTGGTTCCTTTCGGTAGGAATGAGCTCCTGTCTCCTCTGAAAGACAGTGATGAGGTAAAGTCGCTGTGGGTCAACATTGACTTGGCTCTTTTGTCCAGGATTCCAGAGCGTTTGCCTGAAGAACCGCTGGCCATGAGCGCCGAAGCAAACCAGGCGGCCAGCCTCCCGCAGGGTAGTAGTGCTGAACCCCCCGCAGAGAAGGGTTTACCGAAATCTAGAAGGAAACGCAAGGTGAGCTGGGGGACCGATCAGAAGGGGTTACGGGAGCCTCCAGCAAGTTGGGAGGCAAGCATTGCTTTGTCCACGTACAGTGCTTGATGGCAGTGTCTTCTCCAGGACAGCATTTCAGAGATGGGATTTGTCCCTGCTCTCCAAGTAGGGACTGGCCAAACCCCAGGGGAGTTGCCATCCCAGGAGGTGACGAAACTCCTGACCACGAGGGATCACAGCCCCTTGAAGACAGCATTCATTGATGGCACATGCCTTTGCCTGCCTTAGCAAAAGCACTGCCTTTTTAGTAGGATAGTTTTCTCTCCTGAGGCTTTTCTCAAAACTGAGCATTTGGAAGTGATGCTCGGGTCAGCAAAGAGAGAACTGTCATGGGCTACATGGTATCACTGCGTGTGTGGTAAAAGAAGCAGCAGCATCTTTTTTCCCCTCAGATGGTCAGCAAGAGGCAAACCCTTCAGCCCCAGCAGGGAGCCCAGGCTTTGTGGGGGTACACTCACAGAGACCTGGGACCAGCCCGATTTCTGGAACCTGCCTCCATCACACCCTGCTGGCCCCTTTTTCCGCCAGGTTTCTGTAGAAGTGGGAGAATAGTCCATTAGTTGGCCCCTCTCCAGCAGCACTGTCACAGCAGCCAGGTGGGCACAGCCCTCTGCTCACCCACCACTCCACCCTGTCTCTCCCACACACATTCTGGTGCTGAGGAGAAAATCCCCTCCACTTCATGGCCACAGCTGTCCACCAAGCAAGCTTTCTGTTCTGTTTGTACCAATCTGACCCCAAAAGTGACTCTAAACTGGAATCGCCATCTGCTCAATTTCTGGACGGTTTTGCTGCGCAGTCATCTGTTGCCCTGTGAGCTACTGTGCATGTGCAGATGGATCTGTGTATTTTTGAAGGCAGTTTATCTAAAGCAGTCTTCCTTATTGTTTTACCTTACTTCATTTTTTGGTGGTTGTTTTTTTTTAGTATCTGAAAGGTAGCAACCCTGGTTCAAGTGGGGGAGTGGTGGAAACAATTCAAGTTTTATATTGTCCTCCTTTGTTTACACACTGCCTCCTCATATTTTATGGTTTTAAGACACAGACCAATCATCTCTGATCCATGTTAGGTATATACTCAAGGAAAGTATCATCATTTGTAACAAAATGACAGAAAATACCAGCCTCTGATTTGCTGAAATACTTTGGGATCTGTAGTACATCCAAAACCTACAAAATTACTACTTTTCTCTTCACTCAGTGTGAGAATGAGGAAGAGTGCAGAGACGTCAAGAAGGCTCACTTAGAGCGAGAGAGTTCTTCACGATTAGCTGCCTCTGCCCACAGCATCACAACAGCAAATCACTGCAATATGAATGAAAATAGGTAAGTCTTTTCCTTCTTGTTTACCACTGAGTTGTACAAACAGTTGCAGTTTAATGCTGTGTGTTACTTTTTCCTTTAATAGGATTTATTTTTTAATTATCACATTTTATGTTGAAAAATTACCCATGCCATTCTCCATTCTTCTTGTTTAATAAACAAGTTAGTAGCTCCTGACGTATTCATGTACTTGCATTTTTGTCCTATTGCACAAAGAAGTTGTGAGCTCAAATGTAAGGCTCATGGAATGAGTAATTATAGCTAGAGCAGTGTGATTGTCCGAGACATAGTCCAAACATTGTGCAGTAGGTTCCAATTCATGTGTGCAACCATCTTATAGCCCATTCCTTATAGTGCTACAAGTTTCAAGCTTAAAGTTTGACTGTATAAATGAGATTATACATCACCTCTGTGGAAAAGATTGAAAAGATTTTTAACAATGCCTGCAATGCTCCGTTCCAAGAATATATTTGAGATCCTCTGTTTTTGAGATTACAAGCATTCTGTTCTGTGTAATTAATAAGTATTCTAGGAATACTTTCTATTCTAGAAACTTAGACTTTTAAAAAAGTGAGATTTTCAAAGGATGTAGGGCGTGAAACAAAATATTAATATTTAGCAATTGCTGGCATGGCTTATGCACACAGCCCCCTATCAGTGTCAGAGAAATCCACTTGAGTTTCTCTGGAGGCTTCCAGCAGTCAAACTTACACATGCATCTTCTCAGAGTTCAGCTGCATGTTGCTGGGTACATGGTGATCATGAGTATTTTTTTAGAAGATCATTTTTCTGGTCGTATCAGGTTATCTCTTGGGGTGAAACTGCTATAAAACAAGAGAATATTTGTATTTATTGTAGTAGACTTTTCTATTTTACACATCACTGATGAGCTTTTTCAATTCTTGTCATTAATAGTGGAAAAAATTATGGAGAAAACAAATATATATAGTGCTTATTCAAAAATATGCATTCAATTACTTTGTCCTGACATGTCATATATGTTTCATAAAGTGAAAACAATACACAGAACAGTTAGCTTTATTTTGGGTGACTGCATGCAGACATGCTGTTCCTGTTACCACAGTGTCATATGTTTTACATTCCATTCATTTTNAATGAAAATAGGTAAGTCTTTTCCTTCTTGTTTACCACTGAGTTGTACAAACAGTCGCAGTTTAATGCTGTGTGTTATTTTTTCCTTTAATAGGATTTATTTTTTAATTATCACATTTTATGTTGAAAAATTACCCACGCCATTCTCCATTCTTCTTGTTTAATAAACAAGTTAGTAGCTCCTGACGTATTCATGTACTTGCATTTTTGTCCTATTGCACAAAGAAGTTGTGAGCTCAAATGTAAGGCTCATGGAATGAGTAATTATAGCTAGAGCAGTGTGATTGTCCGAGACATAGTCCAAACATTGTGCAGTAGGTTCCAATTCATGTGTGCAACCATCTTATAGCCCATTCCTTATAGTGCTACAAGTTTCAAGCTTAAAGTTTGACTGTATAAATGAGATTATACATCACCTCTGTGGAAAAGATTGAAAAGATTTTTAACAATGCCTGCAATGCTCCGTTCCAAGAATATATTTGAGATCCTCTGTTTTTGAGATTACAAGCATTCTGTTCTGTGTAATTAATAAGTATTCTAGGAATACTTTCTATTCTAGAAACTTAGACTTTTAAAAAAGTGAGATTTTCAAAGGATGTAGGGCGTGAAACAAAATATTAATATTTAGCAATTGCTGGCATGGCTTATGCACACAGCCCCCTATCAGTGTCAGAGAAATCCACTTGAGTTTCTCTGGAGGCTTCCAGCAGTCAAACTTACACATGCATCTTCTCAGAGTTCAGCTGCATGTTGCTGGGTACATGGTGATCATGAGTATTTTTTTAGAAGATCGTTTTTCTGGTCGTATCAGGTTATCTCTTGGGGTGAAACTGCTATAAAACAAGAGAATATTTGTATTTATTGTAGTAGACTTTTCTATTTTACACATCACTGATGAGCTTTTTCAATTCTTGTCATTAATACTGGAAAAAATTATGGAGAAAACAAATATATATAGTGCTTATTCAAAAATATGCATTCAATTACTTTGTCCTGACATGTCATATATGTTTCATAAAGTGAAAACAATACACAGAACAGTTAGCTTTATTTTGGGTGACTGCATGCAGACATGCTGTTCCTGTTACCACAGTGTCATATGTTTTACATTCCATTCATTTTCAGAGAGTAACATGTCACAGAGAGCTTGCTATGTCACAGGGTCAATTCTGTGCTTCCTGGGAGCAGGACAATAATTTGTGTTTTTCTTGACATTATATTCAGTACTTCTGGTAGCCATTGTATATTAAAGAAACAAAGATTGTCTGAAATGTATATTTGCTTCTTAATTGTTTCCTGGTTTGCTCTGCTTCCAAGATGTTTCTGTGGTTTGTGCTAGTGTAGGACATGATATCAAATGCTAATATTCCCACAGCTGAGAAAGGGCTACTGAGGCTGCAGCTAAACCAGCAGGGCTGGTCCCTTGCAACCAGCAGCTGTTCATGCTGTCACATCCCCTCTCCAGCTATGCCACCAATAGATGCCTGTGAGAATCTCCTGTAAATACACTCAAAAACTTGTTTGAAACCAGAACTCTATTTCTTTTTTCCTTTTTCTTTTTGTTTTTCCTTTTTCTTTTCCTATTTCTTTTTCCTCTTCTTCCATTTTATTTTTCTCTTTCTTTTTCTCTGTCTTTTTCCTTCTTTTATATTTTTTTTTAGCCAGATTATTATTACTCATCTCCCAGTAGAGCCACCAAGACAGTTTTGGCAGCACAGCTGAGGGCTGGCAGCAAAGAGAGTAGCAAAACTGCCTACAGACATGAGCATTTTCTCCTGTAGAATTACAGTCTGAGATGAAGACTAAGTAAGGTCCTGTTTGGTAAGAAAGGCTGCAGGTTCAGAGATAGCCCCAAATATCATGTGCCTATCTCAGGTGCCACAGTCTGCTCATTCCTTGCAGATGGCAGCTCTGGGACTGTCCTTTGCTGCTGGTTGCATGGTTTCTCAGTATACAATGCTACTGCTGCACTTTGCTCACGGTGTGTTAGGTGGGCCCTACTCAATGTGCCAAAGGTGTAGGAGGTGTGCAGCACAACTAGAAATTTCAGCTACTCCTCACAAGCTCTGGGCCAAGCTTTCGAGGCTTGGGTACACTTCCAAAGAGCTGTGGCTTCTCTTGGGTGCTTCAGGCCCACACTTTGACAGTGATGTATAAACATGGTTAGCCAAGGCATGGGTTTATGTTTGAAAAGAGGAAAAGAAATGACAGCATCAGCCTGTATATTCAACATAGTGCTAAAGATCTTGTTTTTCTTAGGGGGAGAAGAAGGGCACAGTTGTCTCTCTGACACATCCTGAGTCTTGCTTTTGTAAACAGCATTGGTCATTAAAGCAAAACAGTTGACATAGTGTTTTAAAGGTACGATATGCTGTGAAACAGTGAAGGTTCTGAGTTATAATTCATGGCTCCTTTTACAGCTAGTTTTTAAAGACTTGCCAGATAAATGAACAAATATATGATAAGAGCACATTTAATTAGCTGTGTTCCCTGAAATTATGTGCAGAGATGAAGTATAGTTCTTACTGTATTCTTTTTTGCAATTCCATTAAGTGTATATTGTCTGATACAGTAACTATAAAGAAGTGAGAATTGTCCATAAAAAGTAATAGGCTGAATAAAGGGGAATGTGACAGGGAAAGGTATAGTGTTAAAATAGTCTTTCTGACCTTAATTGCAGTTTTCGTCTTAATGCCAACTGTCTCCTTAAAAAAACTTGCATTTTGTGTTGCTTTAAGATTTTCAGCTTAGTATTTTCTTCAAATTAGTGCATTTGAAGTTTATTCCTAGGCATATTTTTATGCTATGTCTGGCTTCTCTTCATCCAAAGCTTCTCCTGAATAAATGAAAGCTGAAAATACTGTCTGTGTTGCAGCTTTGTGCCTTAGAAGACAGAGTAGCTCACATTTCTCTGCATCTACTGTTTGCATATGCTTCCTTTTGTCTGCACTACCAGCCTTATCTTTCTTTGTCTTCAAAATCTGTATTAGATTAGTATAAACAGTGCTACCAAGGGCTGGGCATTGAGCACAAAGACAAGCCAGTCATCTTTAAACACATTTCCTGTTTCAGTTCACATATGGTTTTATTGCCATGGCTTATAAATTGTCACCTGTAATGGTGAAATAGGGCTCCATAACCTGAACTTACACTTCAGAGCCCAATCTTCATCTCCAGCTAACCCTTAAGAAATGGTGAGCAAGTGGCCATTTATCTCTGTTTTTTTTTCAAGTACTTTGATACAGACTTTATATTAACTCCAGAATTACAATTTGCCTGGAAGGGAAAGAGAAGAAGCATGATACAAATTTGTAAATGAGCTCTTGGTCCCAATACTGTAAGCTTGTTTCCAGATACCAATAGACTTTATCCTACCAGCAGGTTTTAAATTCAAAGTTTTGGTAATATATAAAACATTTACCTTTCTCAAAGCCAGCTTTGTGACACTCCATTACTGTAATTTCCATTTCCAGCTTGGCAATACCAATAAATAAAAATGAAAAAATGCTTCGGTCACCCGTCTCTCCCCTCTCTGATGCATCAAAACACAAATACTCCAACGATGATTTAACTTCCTCCAGCAGACCTAATGGCAGCAGTCTATTACCTTCCATCTCCTCCAGCAAAAAGCATAAGGCTGAAATCCAGTCGCAGCCACATCCCGGAGACTTCAATGTAAGTGTATACAATTGTTCACAATATAAAGCTTAGCAGTATATTTTTCACTTTGTATTGCAGTCTGCAATAGTTTTGCAGAATGTTATGCAAAAATAAATTTGTAATAATGAGTGTTACTTTGTAAGTTCATCTTTTCTGGTTTGGAGCTTAGCAAGGCACAGAAGGAAGGAAAGAGGGCAGCCTGTAAAACAGGCAAATAACAAAGGCTACATAAGCAAAAGGTAAAAGCTAATGGTCCAAAACGAAAAGCTTTAGGCCTCCAGAGCATTGCTTGGGCATGATGCAAGGCCCTACATTCATGGTGCATAGGGCCCCTCCTGTATAAGGCTTACACTGGCACTGCCTAACCATGAGTGTGCCTGCAGGCAAGTTCTTCTACCTGTCTTGAGTAAACTTTCTCAGCTTCTGCTTAGACCAGTGGACAGCTTAGCACCAGCCTCATAACTCAGCTCCATCAGAGCCCAGGTATTTATGTCCTTATCAGAGAGTCTTGCTCACACTACATGTGCTCAGAGCACTCTTCCAGATAAGGCTTCCAGAGAGGGGGAATAGATGCTGCCTCCATTTGTGCATGCGTTCTGTGATTAGGAGTCAAGAGCCTGTTAGCATTTTTGATAGAGGGAATTCCCATCTCTCTCACTCTCTCTCATTTCTCAAAATCATACCATACCCTCAGGCCTACAGGACACTGGCATTAGAAGATCAAGGACAGAATATTGCCACATCCTCCCTGTGACACTGTTCTGCTCTGTATGAAATTCCTAGAAGAAGCAATATTGCTTCCTGATGCCCACTGCTGGTGCATCTAGTCAAGCTGTTAGGGCACTCTTCTGCCCATGCTCCTCTCTGTGCTACAAAAGTTTATGTGTTTATCCTGTATCTATTTGCAATGTTTGTTATTTGATATAAAACAGGCTTCAAAAGCCCATGTATTAGTGCCTAAACAACCTTCAGGTAAACAATCACCTGAGTTGTAGCAGTGATCTCTTCCCGCTACTTCCGCTGTGAGGTTAAATGGCCCCACAGTATTTGTTAAGTGTATGTGCATATACTTAAATGTATTTATTTTTTTGAGAGTGGAGGAGATAGTAAATGCAATCTTAATTTTGAACACTTTTTCAAAAACAAGTTATCATAAATTGTGTGTTTCAAGAATATCTCACAGATGCTTGTGGTAAATTGAAATAAATGAATTACATAAAATATTCCAGTAAAAAGGCCATTAACATATTATGGTTATTAATTTATTTTTCATTAATTAAATGCAAAGTTGTAAACATTTTAACTTCTAGAACATAAATTTAGAGTTTTATAACCCATTCAGAATTACAATGATAACATTCTTCACTGGGTATCTTGAAAATAATTTCAATTCCTTTGCAGGCAAATGTGTTGGAAATCAAAAGTAAAGGGTGATTGCTTTATGATCCACACCCTTAGCAAATTCATTTCACTGACACTTTCAGCATAGCTTAGCAATGCACCATTTGGTCAACATTTAACAACCTTTGCAATAAAATTCTTATGTATCTGGGTATTCATCTGAGAACTGTAGCCTGCTGAACTGATCTGGATGTGCCATATAGAAGATGAGGGCTCATGAACTATAAATGTGAAAGTTAGTGTTGTTTTATTCCATCTTCCCATCTGGCACCTACCTGGCAGGTCCTTCAAATTACTGTCACAAACTGCAAGCCAGGCTTGCCCCCAGTGGGCTTTCATCCATTTGAGCTTTTTTCCCGTTTCCCTGGTGCCTTTCTGTCACCTGACAAAGAGCAGTGATTTTTGGCAGCAGTTATCAAACAAAAAACAGCCTGGGGCCCTCTGTTTTGCACTGTACCAGTTGCCCGACACCGCAGGTCACTTGGTAGGACGAAGGGCTCAGGAGGCCACATGAAAAACAGGGCTGCAGCTGAGGGAATTTGTGAGACCCTGCCAAAAGATGTGCTTCCACTGCAGTGCAGAGAAGTGGTCTTTCAAGCTGATCAGGGCCCAGATCACAAAGAAACCTGGGCCCTGGACTAGAAATTCATGCCATACAAGCACATCAGCAGTGCAGCATGATACAAGTCAAACATTTGAGTCTTGCTCTCCTGAAGCAAGGTCCAGTGCTAGTTTGGAAGCCGAGGACCAAAGATACAGTTCAATCTTCTAAATGACCACAACAGAGCTATTCTTTAATAATTTCACTTACCGTGTTTCAGAGTGTTTTGACAGTTACAAATAGTTCAGCTTAATTTCTTCTGTATAGCATATCAAAACTGGAGGCCTTTACAACGCGCTCTGAGCAATATCTGCAAATTTGTGTCTGTTAGTGGCAGGACACATGTACATACTCTCTGCTCAATTAGTAGGAAAGTGAACTTTTAATTTACAACACAATTCAAAGACACTCTGGGTTCTTTGTTATTTGTTGGGTTTTTAAATTAGTGGCCAATTCCTCAATGTTTTCTCTATTGTTTGTTGTTTAGAAAGCAATTCACATCAATACAGAAAATGTTCTCTGCAATAAGCCACAGTCCCAAACAGAGCCTTGGTCACCTCTGTCCAGCACACCCAGAGACTGCAGAAGGACAAAGCTTATCTTTGATGATATGTAAGTACAGATGACTTTAAAATAAAACAATGTCATTTTCTGCATTTAAAAGGAGAAAAATACAATTGTCCAATGGGAACTAACATGTGGCCAGAATTATGGTAATACTTACTGTAAATTGAGAAATGAATGAGACATACTAAATAAACTCCTTAATTTTTATCATAAATTAAGCCTTTAGTCATAGAATAGTAGAATTCATAGAATCATAGAGTGGTTTGGATTGGAAAAGACCTTAAAGACCATTTAGTGCCAACCCTTTCACCACAGGCAGAGGATGTCACCTGCTTTTGACCGTGTTTCTCAAAGCACCATTCAACCTGGGTTAAATCCTTGAACACTTTCAGGGATGAGGCATCCACAGCTTCTCTGGACAGACAGTTCCCATACTTCCCCACCATCACAGTAAGCAATTTCTTCCTAGCATGTAATCTAAACCTACCCGTTTTCAGTTTAAAGCCATTCTCCCTTGTCCTATCACCACAAGCCCATGTCAAAAGTCCCTCGTTATCAGGGAGCAGTGAGGACTGGCTGGTCCCTAAAGGACAGGGCACCAAGAGCCAAGATGCAGGATGCAGATGGCAGGGGTTCAGTCCCACAACACCTAAGCAAGATAAGCAGGGCAGGCCCAAGGGTGGAGTCAAGTACAACCAAGCACCAAGATCCTCAGGCAAGTCCATGGTGATGAGTCAAGTCCAAGGTCAGGCGAGGAAGTCATGTCAGGGTCATGTCCAGTGCAGGTCAGACACAGTCTGGTGACTGCCAGGCAGGCATAGTGACAAGGTAGGTCTGAGGTCCAGCCAGGAAGACAGACCCAGGGTCAGGGTCCCCAGGTTCCCAGGGGACATGGCCAGGGAAAAGCATGGCTGTAAAGGGCACACTGGCAATGAGTTGTGCAGGGAGTGAAGGCCCAGACCTGAGATTAAATGGATTTCTTTATCCCATGGACAGAGGGGATAGGCCCCACATGATGCAGGTCAGGGCCATTAAGACTTTAATAGTATCCTTGTGGCACTGGTATTAATTATGCACACATCAGACTATTAATGTATCATAACCATAGCAAGGTGAGAAGAGCACCTTCTTGTGCATCTTTTGGAGCAAGGGGAGAGGATGTATGAGAACCTTGCATCCCTGAGCCTTGACAGCTGCTGCTACTTCTGCTCAGCTAGAGGTATCACAAAGGCAGTGTGAGCAGGAAGCACCAGTGGTTTGCATGAGTACCTGGAAGGATACCTGGCCCTCCCCACCTGCATTCACACGTCTCCCGCTACTCCTCTGAAAATATTTCAAGCTGGTAATTGTCTTTCTTTTATCTTTGGTAAGTTGCTGGTTTGTTTCCCAAGGTCATTTAAGACATAGTATTATTTAAATAAGGTATAATGTTGAAACTGAAGGTTGAAATCCCGGTATCTTGAAAATCCAGATTCTTTTTGAGTGGTGATGTTATGGCCTGAAAATGCTGGTATTTATTTTCTGGGTATTGTTTACCGTATGCCTCAGATTGCCTGGAGCTCAAAGTTGTGTGGCCTTGACATGTTTTTTGCGCTCCCAGACTTTCACCCACAATATCTCTAACTCCTTTATACCAAAGGAAATCCTGGGATAACAACCTTGTTTCCTCAGGAACTGCTTTCTACCAGAATTGGGATTTTTTAATATTAAAAGTTATTATTGTTGTCATAATGTTTGTTCACATTATCTGGTCTCAAGGACAACTAGAGAGATGGCAGCCTCTCATAAAGAGAAACCAAGTTTCTTACTATAAGGTATAAATAATTCTCGTGGACTTCAAAAGGATGTAACTGGTTTGTATATCAAGAAAAGAAGGCTAGTGAAATTAATTTCTGTGTATATTCATAGCAGTCATAAGCAGATGTAAGCTGAATAAATATAATCAGTTTTTCTACCTCTTTTGGAGAAAACTCTCCTCTGTGTATGTATCCTTATTCTCCCTCCTCATTCACCTCCCTCCATGTTTTTAACTTTTCCGATACGTTTATTCAACAATCTCCACTGTATCTTTGTGTGATTTTCCCACAAGATGCTGACAAAATACAGGGGGACTGGTTTGTTTCATTTTCTCCCTAGGATATGGTCATAGGAGATCTGCTTTGGTCACCATCTCTCATTGTCTGCGAGGCTTCTATCACTTGCTTTCTCCATTAGTGATAGAAGTGATTTCTCTGACAGGCATCTCCAATAAAACTGTTTAAACTTTTCAGAGAGAGATACAATTAAACCGTTCATGTATAGTGCCTTCCATGTAGAATATCCCCAAGCAACTTGTAGACCATTAAAAAACCAATATAAAAAGCCAAATAAGATAAAACACAGAATCAAATATGTCTTAATTTGCCCTCAAAAGCCAGAAACAGTTAAATGCCTGTAAGTGCTAACTGTCAAGTACTACAGCTGTTGTCCACAACCTGTATCTGGGATATACCACCAGAATACCAGCTGTACTAGATCTTGATTCTTAAATTACTGAGCAGAGAAGTCACTGAAATGGAGCAGATTAGACTGGCTGTAAATGTTAAATGTCAACAAATTTGACTCACATGTTGAAGGGATCAAATTAAGCATGGCAGCCAGTGTCTTTCAAATTTGTATAGTACCACAGCAGAGGATTTGAAGAAATGCAGTACAGGAGGTCTAAATTATGTAGTAATCCTAATGGCAGCATTTGTCCAAAAGGAAGCCTATGAAGTATTTCATCTCATAATCCATGAAGTTCTGAATTACTGTAATCCAGCCATGGCTTTAAAGTCTTAATTTTAATCAGAGTCTGAAGTTTTTAAGAGACTAAATCCCTTATATTTGATTTAAAACAACAACTAATTTTTTTGACCAATCAGTGTCTCTTTGTTTTATTCTCAATTTATTTTCTCCAGATCATTGGCAACAGCTGTCACTAGCAATAAATTGGAACACAAGTAGGTCGATAAAAAGTATATCTTGCTTGGCAGAGTGCTGTGTACACATACACTGCAGTGTAACAGTAAATATAACTGACAGTCTTCAAAAGACAGGCAAAATCCTACTTCACCTGATTTGCTGTTGTTTACTGACCAATCTGGAAATGCTTAGAGGTTCTCAGCATGCCACATGTGTAAGCAACATCAATGCTGTTTCCCGTAGTAGTAACAAGATTTCCTGGATATTTGGCCATTTTTGACTCTATGAGGAGAACATTTTTAGAGCTTCATGGTAATGCTTCAAGCCAAATTGATTCCTGCTGTAATTTCACTTAATGATAGAAATCTCAATAACTGCATTTAGGAACAAAGTCTGTTGTTCTTGAAGTGATAAGCACAGACATGCTGTGGGTGCCCAAGGGCACAGTCCCACACCCTCTCAAAATACTGCATGTGTGGTATGAAAAAAGAGCAGAGTGTGCCCAGCTTCCCAGTTTTCCTCATGGCTAAGTAAGAACATGCTCCTCAGGACTATTTTATTGCATTGTGGGTTATTCTTTAAAACTTGGGGTGTGTTTTTAATTCGCTTACTTTTTTTTTTTTTTTTGGCCTTAGAGGGGCAACATAATACATCTTCTACAGCTCTTTTTTTTTTTTTTTTAATTTATATTTTGTTGACTGTCTGTTCCACTTGTATGGATTTTGGTGCCACACACACCCACCAGCCTTACATCGTGCAAGGGACATATCCTGCGATGAGAAAGAATTGCTGTGTTTGACTGTCAAACAGTAAACCCAGAAAATACTCAAACTGTAAGGGTGTTATGCATAGAGCTCATGAAGAGCTCAAAAATAACTTATTGGCACATCTCTTTGTTTTGGCTTGGGCTTGAAACCCCAAGTGTCTCATTTTCAGAAGTCTCCTTGTCCTTGTTCTTCCTCCTCAGAGTGTAAAGGGGAAGGTGCTGTTGAGTTGTGTCTCCCATACAACATCTGGAAGTGATCTCACTTTGCATTGCTCAAAATGCCTCAAGGACTCCTGAAATAGAGTCATTATGAAGTAGAGGTACTTTTGTAGTGCTGAACATATCTTGAGGAGCACAGTTAAGGAAGAGAGCTTGGCTGCTCTTTCTTCTCATCAGCAATCTGAAAAAATCACTGGTCAGATAGACCAATGTTTACTACACTAAGCTCCTCACAAATTGATACGCTTACTTTGGACTGCTCCCAGTTTCTTGGCTTTGGGGGATTTCAAGACTTCATCTAACCAGTCCAGTCTCCCTCTTCTTCCCTTGTTGCTTATGGCACTGAATTTTCTCATGTGTACACTGCCCATGAGAAAATAACATTAGACATGCCAGACACTGCCTCCCATGATTAGATAATTAAGCTGCCTGTTCTCTGCAAGACCACCTACCCCCTTTCTTTATATGGACACTTTATGAGAACTTGATTTGGTGGGAAAAGAGATGTTTAATCAGCTCTAGCAGGAGATTCTCACAGGACAGAGAATTTATGGCCACTATTCCCTGTCATTAAAGGAAAGCCAGAGCTGTGGACCTCATTTGAACTTACAAGCTACATCCATGCCCTGTCTCTGTTCCTGTGGGCAAGTGGTTCAGCACTGCTTATCTTTGTATGATTAAACTGTCTGCACTCTTCAAAACAAAGAACACTCACTGCCTCCCAAGAACAGTCGCTGGTCTGTGCTGTTCCCTGGTTGTGTCCAGGCATTGTCTGGACCTGAGCTCCAAAGTATGCCAGCAGTTACACAGCATGGATGATCAAATTATAAGGCTGGTATCCTCACCCTGCTTATTCCAGTTGCACAGGCATAGCCAAGGAATGTTTTTACTGACAGACTCAGATCTGAAATAGTGTCTGATAATTTTGCCACTCAGGAAAGAGGATTTGCTTGCATCAGTTGATTTTGATGTAGCTTTTTCTTACTCTACAGATAGACTAGAAAATATCTTCGGCCCACAATGATTCATAATAGTGATCAAGACAAGGGTCTTCTAATGAGGCTCAGCAAACTCTTCTCCAGGTCCCAGCAGCAGAGATGAATCTCACAGATGACAGAGAAGAAGAGAGAGAAGACAATCTCTCTCACGAGTCTCTCTGAGTTTTTCTTCACCTCTGCAACTGGTGAGCAATGAGCAGAGGTGTACAGCAGGTGATGAGCTCCCTCCAAACCCTGCAGCTCTGAGTAGTCTAGGTCTGGTACTGAATATGAGGAAGTCTCAGTTAAATCCCTGGTGTTTGCCATTCTACCACATCTCTGGTACTTGACAGAGCTTGTTTTCCTTAGGTTTGGTTTCTCCTCTAATATCTAGAAGTCCATACCACTGTAACTGGGTTTGTCTACTTGTGCTGGATGACAGAGGGGCATGACTCTTCATCACCCTCAATGCCAGGATTCACAGATGTGGTGTGTAAGAGATATTCTAATGCCTCTGTTTGAGGCTTAATTCCCAAATCAGCCTTGCTGTCCCTGTGGCAGTGGAAAATATCTTTACATACATTTGAAGAATGTGGTTTAAGTCCATTTTTCACAATATAATGGCTCAATAGTTTTCTTTTTGGCCTAGGAGGTTCACTGTAAAGACCCTAGGGTGCAAAGACTGTGATCCCCAGGGAAGCCTGGGAGCTTTCCTAATCATTCCTTCAACATATAAAGCATATTTTCACCTTCCAGTAATAACAAACCACATTGGCAAATGATCATAAATTCTTTAATCTAGAGAATCATAGGTAGACTGTTCAAACTCATTTTTAGCCAGGGAATACCCTGTTCATCTTGAGAATGAACAATGAGTCATGGAACTGGAAAAGAGGCTGTGATAACATAACGCACATGAGGAATATGAATTTCAAAAATGCCTATCAGATGTTCTCCTGGTCTTATATTGCCTGATTAGGATTTCTTTCAAATCCTGTGAGTACCAAGGTTTCTTGGACAAGCTTCATAGGACGGGATCCCTGGATAGAATCTTTGTTTCAGGATCACCTGCTTCTTTCAGTGTAGATACCCCATTCATTGGCTCAGGTTTCACACATACTATCACCCAACAGTTTCACCCACACCTTGTCTTCTCCCTCATCAGAGCTGGGTACATCAGAGCTAGCTGTCAGGTAGTACCTCTCCCATAAAGGTCTTTCTGCCTTTGGTTTTCAGCTGCTTCTTAAGAATTCAAGGTGTCATTCCATGAGATTTTAAAACGAAAGAGATATGGACTGCTGTGGTCCTGCCTTCTCTCCCTAGGTCTGTTTATAAAGGCTTTCACTCCATTTTTAACTGAAATTAGTTTATTTCAGAATATCTGTTTAACATACATTGAAAGAGACATAATTATAATTAATTATAATTATAGTTTATCTGCAAGGATGCAATGTTTTCTACCTCTGTTTTTACTATAGGAACTCAAGTCCCTATTCTTCTGTCTTCACTTGTACACTTTGCCCTTGCATGTTTTAGTCTAGATATTGATTTCACATGGATATCTATAAGTCATGAATCTGGGTCATACCAATGAACTTGTAGTAGATTTTGACTCTTTCTTACGGTCTCTTATGTTTCACTACATTGAGATGGTTAGTCTGGGAGATTTTGCATTTTTGCCAAAATAGGAGTCTCCACTTATTTTATCCCTCTGCATTCATTTAAGTTAGATGCCAGGCTTTAATTTTGTCTGCTATTTGTTGCAACAGTGACTCCCTCTCTAGGTATTTGTACTATTCATCTATTCATCCAATCTAATCTATTGACTTTGTTATACTACACCTAACAATGTAGTAGTCGTGTCCTTGTGTGATTGAGTAAATTTTTCTTATATTTGGCCTGACTCCAATCAGATCCTTTGTTCCTGTCTTTCTGAAATGGCTATCATACTGTCATTTAAATGCCTCACAAATACTCTCTCGGCCCTCTCCATTTGCATGCTCCTATGCCCAACTATGCAGACCTGCTGGATCTGCCAGAATGAGCATGAGATTCCCGTAGCTGGGTACCCACTATGCAGTGCCATGGGCTCTCCCCAGTGCTGTGTGCCACTGTGCATGCCATGCCTCAGACACAGCAGGGCCATGTCCCATCAAACGGCATTTTTTTTTAAGTTGTAGAATGGGTAGGAGGCCATGATACATCAGAGGAGAACACTATTCTGTATTGTAATACCCACTCAGCTCTGTCGTTCATCCCTTATCTGTGACCCAACATGGCAGACAAACTCCTGACACGTGTCCCGGTATGAAACAGCAAATAGGCAAGGCTGTGTATACCTGCCTTTCACTTTACATGGTTTCCTTGCTCTTAATAGGATTTTCTTGTCGTCCTGGACCGAAATCTCAGGGCATACTGGCACAGCTTCAAAACTGGACACAGACTTCCCCTGGCTCTGCCAGTTCCTTCTGACTTACCCCTAGCTCTGACCAAATTTTAAAGTCACTTATTTTGCTGTTCTACTTCTTTCCAACACACCCACTTTTTCAGGGTTTAGACTACTAAAGTTGAAACTGGTCCTATATTTAGAATTATGATTTAAACTGCTTTTATTACATGCAGTTGTTGTACACTGAGGAAGCACTAGTTTGCTTTTTTATAACACTTCAACAGTATTATCTCTGAAGGGTATTAAAATATGCACTTGGCTACATTTATGATGTTTAATTGAACTTTTATTAGATTTTTTTAATGTATCCTCATAAAGCACCATACGACAGTAGGAAATAATGTACAAGTGGTAGATTATGTAAATGAAGCAGAAAATGCTATAGTTTAGTATTTAGTTCATATAAAATACAAAAATTAGATGAAAAATGTGGGTTTGAATGCAGTTATAATTAAAATTTTATATTGGAGTCTAAGCTACACCATACTCTGTAAATACCACTGGTTGCTCTGAGTTCCAAGGAGATTATTTTGCAGTAGATACTGATAAATTACTGTACAAAGTAAGGCTTTTATTGATTCACTTTATTTGATTCTCTTCCCTTTTTTTTACTGCATGAGTTTACATTTTTGCAATTATCTGCTAAACTGAAGTAAATTAAATTCAGAGAAGGCGCAAAAGACAAAGGGAGCAAAGATACACTGTAATGGCATAGAGCTAAATAGGATGAGAGAAACATCTACACACAGAGAAGCATTTCACCTGGGTAATGGTAACACCACTCTAAGGAGCTCAACAGCCTGGAAATTCTGAAAGGCTGCTTCTGGGAGGAGAGTAATTACGATGCCCACAGCCATCTCACCTCACGCTGGGATCCCGCGCAACATAACAAGCAATGGAAATGCTGTCTTTCCCGCTGGTTTTCAACAAGCTCCCAGAGAAAGTGGTGCCAAGGCGAGTGAGAGAAACTCTGGACAGTAGCGGATTGTTTGATAAATTTCATCCTGGATTCAGCCACAGCCATGCTACTGAGGCTGCCCTTGTCAAAGTCATAAATGGTTTGAATGCTGCTGCTGAAAAGGAAGCCTGGCCTTGTTTGTACTATCAGATCTAGCCGTGGGGGGGTTATTCTGTAAAAGGCTGGATTCTGTTGCAGTGCCTAGGTGACTGGCTAGTGTTGACTGAGAATGCGTTGAAATAGTTCCAGCAGTACTTGATTGCTTTCCCCAATCAACGTAGTAGGGTAAATTCTCCTCGAGAGCAGCCAGTTTCACATAATGACACTTGATCCCAGGGAGAATTCACCAGCAGCCTGACTTAGTTGGTGCTGATGCTTTATATGCTCTTTCTCTTGCCTTTCAGAGAGATATATGAGATGCATTAGAGCAGTGTATTAGAACTCCTTTTTGGCTTTGTTGAAAAGGACTATATTTCTGAAAGTAGCAACAATCAGATATTCAGAAACAAAAGACTTTCTTGTGCCATCAAGATTATTAATAGAGATAAAGCGCTTGTTTCTGCCTGTTAATTTGAAGTCTGACTTCTTTTTAATTTTTTTTTCCTTTCTTAAAAAGAGGTCTGAATTCTGTTTGTAAGTCTGGAGTGACAGTGCTGATGCCAATAGTTTCATACAGTTGTAAATAACTTACAAGGAGAATCTGACTCAATTGTCTGAAAACCAGAAGTCACTGAACAACTTTCCTTGGGACTTCAGTTTACATTCATGACCAGTAAACCTAATAAAGAGACTCCAGTGCTGCATTGCTCCTCACACTCCAGTTCAACCAGTAGCCTAGTACCATTTTAGCTCTGTAGAAATTTTTCTGTTCTCTTTCTTCTCAGGGTGTAGCAGGGCTGTGATCTGCAAAAGATATGTGGTTTGGAAAGCTGAGGCCAAAGACCTGAAAAGGGTTTTAGCCACAGACCTTTCTGAATCTTGTCAATGGGAAAACAGATTTACTTCTCCTCCAAATGCCTATCATCAATAACATTGAGTATCTGAAGTTAGCATCCAGTGAGATTGCCTGCAAATTTTCCAGTCTGAGATTATCACCAATGTAACTAAATAGGGCAAGCTGCAGAGGAAATTTGGATGAACCTTCATGTTTGTAACAGAGAGGGGTACTTGGTCACTAGGTCACTTTAAATTCAGAGTCTGTAAAATCAGAATATGATTTTTCACAATTTTTTGTGAACTTCAGAGATATAAAATGTGCAGTATGCAAAAGAGCCAGCCTGGGTAATTAATTTATGCATCTCACATTCTCATGTGTCTTCATATGTCCATGAGCTGATGCAACTTCTTATCTTCAAGGAGCCTATAGAAGAGGGGTTTCTTTCTATTTTTTCTACTTCATGGCATCATAATTTAAACTATTTCGTTACTAAAATCATGTAAGAAATTTATCATGTACAGAAATGTACATTGAAGCTATAGGACATTTTAGCTTCTGATTTTTGCCTAATGTGCACATTAGTTATCTGAATATTAAGGTTATTAACATGTAGCAATAAACTGAAGAATGGTATTTCATAGATGGCATAAAGGTACCAGAATCTGACTTGCCATGTGTATTAACACTATTGAACAAGTTCTGTTTAAGAGGCTAAAAATAAATTTGGATGTGTTACCCTATGTGTTTTTTCCCAATGCATCTTAATTTCCCTTAGGCATCCCCTGATTTCTAAGTCAGTTTTGTATTTTTTCCCCATGGAAATACCTAAAAATTCACATGGAGGACATATATGCTTTGTTTTAAAATGGCATTTTAATAGTTCCTTTTTTATATATTAGAGTTCACAAACAACAGTTGGACTTAGTACAAATTGATGACTTCAGTTTTTGCATTGTGCTTAACCACAGCAGGGCCCTCAAAGCAGGCTTTTTGTTTCAGTAGTGTTCATGTCTCTTGCTAATACCCCCAGTGATAATCATAACTTGGGAGAATAAAATCTGCTGCAAGTTGAAAACCATTTTACAATTAACTTACAAATAAGTCAACCATAATTACATTGTGTTATGTCACATTGTTTTTACAGCTTCTTGCCATGCTTCAAACAAGGAAATTAGAGATACAGTGCTGGGTGATATTTAGGAGGGCATGTTCCAAAGGATATATTCTAATGACCTGAGTTTGAAAGGCTCATGTAAAGGTTCATCACTTTGATAATTTCAGATAGATGAGACCACTGGTTTGTTGATTTGCTATGCTTTGCTTTGCTTTTTCTAACTTCATAGTAAACCATCTTACCTAGTCATTGCACAAGACAAAGAACTTTTTTTAATAATTCCTTCAGCGTTTCTGAAAACACAGCTATTTTTCTGTATCATACTAACACTGTTTCAATGTGTAATATTTCATAATTAACCAAGACTAAATGCAGGTGGTTCTTATTAAGATAATGTTAGCATCTTGTTGGGTGCAGGAAGTATTTGCAGGTGCAGTAAGTTATGAGATCCTGCAACACAAACCTGTCTTTAGCCCCCTTGGTGACCTACTAGGTAGGGTAAGCTGGGGTGAAATTCCACTCTATGGGAGAATAATATTTTAAAGGAAGTTGGAATAAAGGAACTGTTTTTCATATCAACAAGGTTTTTAGGACAGAAATAATTTTAAATTAGCCAGACTTCGAATTTCATTTCTAGTTATATTTAGCCTTTCTTCTCTTCAAAATAAGATTGGCTACACTTCTCTGATGCAATCAAATGTCCTTAAAACTGTGCACATCAGTAGAAAGAAACAGACTAAGTAAACACACTGACAAATAGTCTTATGTTCTTGAGGAAGTTATATGGCTGTCCTCTTCTGTCAAGTGTCTCCCTTGTGCCCCCACTGATCTCAGTTGTGGATCTGAGCATGTTCTTACGGCTATCAGCAAGAATATTATGCTCATCCATTCCACTGACTTTGCTTTTTAGATCTGCATCTTCTCTGACTGACACAAATCATTTTGTTCAATGCATATGCAAAGAAATCCCAATTTCAAGAAAACAAACTAGTTAGAAATGTGAACTGGTTTGGGGTGGGATAGAGTTAATTTTCTTCATAGTACCTCTTACAGTGCTGTGCATTGGATCCATGACCAAAACAGGGTTGATAATACAGGGCTGCTTTAGTTATTGTTGATTAGCACTTGCACAGCCTCAAGGTCTTTTCCACCTCTCACCCCACCAAGCAAGCAGGCTGGGAGTGCACAAGGAGCTGGGAGGGGACACAGCTGGGAGAGATGACCCCAGATGACCACACCATATGGTGTCATGCTCAGCCAGATAAGAGATGGGGGAAGAAGGAGAAAAGGTGGACATTCGGAGTGATGGCATTTCTCTGCCCAGGTCACTGTTAAGGACATTGAAGCCCTGCTTTCCGTGAGATGGATGAACACCTACCTGCCCATTGGAAACAGTGAATGAATTCCTAGTTCTGCTTTACTTTATCTATTAGTCTGTCTTTGTCTCAACGCACAAGTTTTCTTACTATTATCTTCTGCACTTTTACTCTTTTGATTCTCTCCCCCATCCCACTGGAGGGAAGTGAGTGAGTAGCTGCGTGGAGCTAAGCTGCCTGTCGGAGTTAACGTACAACAGATTGCTGAGTGGCAATAACAACACCAAGCACTTGAAAGCATGAATGGTCAAAATATCAGAACTCATACCACAACTACTCAGGAATATCTCAATTTCTTTAGATAAGAACAAAGGGATGACACTTAATCAATACTAAGAAAACTATTTCACAAGGCAAAACTTCACTCTCTGAGAGAGATGAAGATGTGGCATTAACTATGGTATATGCTGAGAAGAACCAGGACATGTTTTAACTGAGTAGAGAAAGAAGAAGGTCACCTCCCACGTATAGAAGACTGGAAGAATCTGCAGGGTCAGGAAATGTGAAGACTTTTATGAGAGGCAACAACTGAAGATGCAAGGTTACGGTCTGAAACGACATGGCAATTGGATATTCTCCACAGTGACTAAGAAAGGTGCCATAGGGACAGCTTGTGGGAGGAGAGGAAGACATTTGCTGCAGTCATGAGGAGCTCACTGAGGTGGCGACAAGGAGATATCAGTTTGTTTTCAGTTTGAATGGGAGTGGGTAAATGTGGATCACAAACAGACTTGTGAATTCCAGGACAGAGACAGAAGTTGAATTTGTGCGAAGCCATCAGCAGGTCAGGTACATTAAGGAAGGGGTGGAATCTCTGAGATTTATTTGAGGAGAAATCAATGGAGCAACTGGCACTAGGAATGCCAGTGGAAGTGCAGCCGGCGGCCCAGCACTGAGTTGGAGATTAATTCCAGGCAGCAAAAGTAAACAGCACGATCAGCATGCTTACAGATAAGAGGTAGAAGAGTGAGATGGTAGCTGTGGAGGCAAGCAGGTTCAGTGTGTGTTTTCAAAGTGGAGAGATTAAACACACACTTGTTTTGAGAAAAGGGAAAAGCCAAGGCAAATAACAATGTACAGAGAGGAACAGAAAAAGAGGTAAGCAGGCACCAGGGAGAAGACAGAATATCTTGTTCCACTCAACACTTATATCCGTTTTGCAGATCAGAACTGCACTAATTTGGGAAGCAGTTTATATAATCCATAAAAATGCATTTTATTAGCCTTTTTTTACTTTGAATCACTGACTTCTAAAGAATGAGAACAGCCATAAATGCTATTGTCTCCACAGGCAGCAATTTGAAAATAGAAGATGCATGGTTACACGATAAGTGTATTTTCTTCATAAAAAATATTTGCAAATCAGGCTCAAAATAAGGGGAAAATAGCTTTAAAATATTCTGCACTTCAGAAAATAATAAAATGTTTTCTTATTTTCCCCTGGTAGGCCACGCAATGCAGATTACTTTATGCAGGAAGCTAAACGGAAGAAGCATAAAGCAGATGCAATGGTGAGAACATTTTCTTTCCAGTTACATTGCTCTAAATTATTTTTGTAATGCACTTTCTTCATCAGTGCAGTATTGCTGGGGTAATTATAAAATCTATTATAAGGATGGCTAGGCTTGTTAAATTAAGAAATGTTTATATAATCAAATGTTCATAGCCCAATAAACTATGACTTAAAAATAATAACTTACTGAGATAAAGGCCTGGATAAATAAAACCTTGCATTTATCCCTTTGCTTTAATTAGTAACTACAGTAATGGAGGCTGCATAAGGGATCCACATACCTATTTTCTCAGTTTAAGTAGTTGCCTAGTTCCTATAATTGCATCCTCAAATCTGGTCTGTTGGCTGAGGTATTCATACTTTTTTTTTTTGAAAGAGAGAGTTTTTGGCTTTTCAGTGCCAAAAGAATCCTGGTTCCATGGCAGATGTTTCCTGACATAATCGGAAGCACACAAGGAATCTGTGTAACCCTAGATGAACACCTAACACAAAGGACTATTGCAACAAACAGATTCTTGGCCCTGGCTTAGACCTGTCTATAAACGTAGCCAGTAGGAAAAAGGGGAATCTGAGGTTATGTGGAACATTAAACTTGTCTTTCCAAACAAATAGGGGCAACAAAGTATGCACTGCTCCACCAGAGCTCTGTGTAGCTGCCCCTCAGTTTTCTGCAAGGCTGTGTTGTCCAGCACCACGGATAAGCCAGTACAGCCCAAACATTGTGAGGTCTCTAGGATGGCAGTATATGGAGTGGGACCCTGCATTAGTTTGGCTGTCTTGCAGGTGGGAGTACCTACGCTCCTGCCTCACTCTGTCAGACAGACACTTTGCTGTCACAGCATCAGGAAAGAAGAAGGGTGGTTCAGAACCTCTGTTTCTTCACCTCTTCTCAGCTGTGCAGACTGTAAAAAGGCCAGGGAAGCAGAGCCAGGCTCTTAATTTAGAACACTAACACCGAGTTTTACATTCTACCTGAGTTTATTAGCACAAATTTCCATGGTTTATTCAGTTCTATATTACTTTAAAGTGAGTCTTAAATCAGAAAATATTGTGGAGAAGTACAAATGGTGCATTTTAGTGTGTTGCTTTAAACAGAATGGAAAAGATCACTTAATATGCAAAGGAAATTCTTAGCCTGGAGAGAAATGTTTTTATGGTAGACTCCCAGAAAAGGGAGTTGCAGGCATTATTCTCTTCTCTGACAGAAGTTTCCTGCATGAAAGTCACCTAGACGTAGTGTATATAGCCTCCTATCAGTATTAGGTAGTTGAAATATCCTCCACATTCAGCTTCCTTACACAGTGGATCAGCATCTTACTTACACCTTGTGAATTGCCCTTTGCAGGTACTTCCTCTCCCTCCCTCGCTCTGTAGGCATCCTGGAGGAAATTCCATATTGCCAAAGTGCCTCCAGGCACTTTGAATCACCTTGCTGGGCTCAACACCTCCTGCTTTGGCACTGCATTACCTAACACAGGCACTTAGAGTGAGCAGCCTGAAAATTACTCTAAGTCTCTCTGCTCCTCAGTCCCCCATCTGTGAAATTGGGATAATAGCACTTCCACCTGCACCGGAGCATCAGGGAGAGAAATACAATAAAAAGTTTGTGAAGTTCTCCTGTATGATCGCAATGGGAGTCATATAAGAACCTAAAATAGATTGAAGCCAGTGTGCCGTTCCAAAGTTACTATTTAAAATCTTTATCCCTTGGAAAAGAATAAGGTCCATTAACCTTTCACTGTGTGCATCAGATTTCAACCAAATGCATCCATTCCATTAATGGACTTTATGTACCGCAGGAGTTCTGACTGAAGGAGAGAGAAAGCAGGACAGAGATGAATCATTAGTATGATTCATCTCTCTCTTCACATCAAAAATTAAATTCTGAGAGCAGATAAGTGATATGTAAGTGTACACATACTAACATTATGTGCACATTTGCATATACACATACAGACACACATAGGCATATAACTACACAAACACACAGAGTCAAAGAAGTATCAAATATAGGAGAAGCAGTGGGGCAAAGGAAGGAGTATTGTAGAAGATGCTGAGGGAGCAAAGCAGTCCCTGAAAGAGGAGGATATAGAAAGCAAATTCCTGACAAGAGAAGAGCAGTGCTGAAAATGGTAGGGATAAAGAAGACAGAACAGAGATGAACCTTTTTTTAAGCCTTTTTAATAGCAGTCAAACCGCTTACTTTTTTTGTAGTGACATTTGTGACTTTGTTTATCTTTCTTTGTTGAGTGATAAAAACCTACATTTGCAAAGATGTGTGAAACCGTTTTTAATGAAAGCTAGAACAAAAGGACTGATGAGTTTGTGGAATTTCCAGCACTGACAGCTTTGACAAACACCTGTCAAGAATGTCCTAGGCAGAGCTAATCCTTCTTTGGATACAAGAGTGTGGAAGAAATAAGATCTCAGAGCCTTTTTCAGCTCTACTTTCTGGATCTTACGATTTTCACTCATGCACAGGGTTTGATGGGCTTTAGCTTTCTCCCAGGAAAAATTGTGAATCTGAACATATACCAACTTATGTCAAGTTTACAAATTATGTTAAGAAAATCCCATCAATGTAACCACATCTTGATGATTACACTATTTCTCTCTGTCCTTATTTTTTCCCTCTAGGTGGAGAAGTTTGGAAAAGCACTGAATTATGCAGAAGCAGCACTATCATTTATTGAGTGTGGAAATGCAATGGAACAAGGCCCAATGGAATCTAAATCCCCTTATACTATGTATTCAGAAACAGTTGAACTCATCAGGTAGGAAAGGGAGGAGATGGTTCAGGTGTTACTCTATGCAAACACGTTCATCTGCATTATCACATAGTTTCCTACATAAAGTAAAAGGGGAGAAGCAAAATCTGCACAAGTGCCTGGTCAGTCATATGTCATGTGCATGTATTATCTGTGATTTCTTAGGAAATTAAATCAGGAAACTGTGAAGAATTAAAAAAAATACACACAGAGAAATGAAACAAAACCAAACAAACCAACCAAACAAAACACACACCAATATTTTCATATTACTTGAGCTGCAAGTTACTTCAAGAGTTGCATTTTTATGTTCCAAGCTACTCAATAGAGAAAAACAGTAATCCATAATAAGAAAACATTCTCATGGAATGGTAGTTTGAAACATGTTTCTGTTTAAAGGTTACCTGAAAGAAGATGTGAACTTTGATAGAAAAATGGACACTGAAATTCCATTTGGTGTATGTGCTCCTTATGTAGCCAGTAGAGTCCCAGAAGCAGCCCAGCTCACTTTAAAGCCACCCCTACCTTAGTCACCTTCATGACTCTCCAAACAGGATGGTGTAGAATTCAGTCCCATCCACAGTCCCTATGAACAAAACATGTCTCCTAAGTCCTTTTCTCTATTACGCTTGGTGCTAACAGTTAATGTTATTGGCCGTGTTGGTAGAGAAAACAAAGGTCAAAATCATCCCAGCATCTGAGGGACTTTCTCCACAAGAGAGCAACACACTAGTGGAGATGCCAGTGACCATGGCATAATTTCTCAGGTCTGTCAACCTTGCAGCTCTCGTCAGGATTAAGTTCATAGGAAGAAACATACTCTCATTCTTAATCATATTCACAGTAAATCAAAGCTTCTAAAACAAATGCATTCTTTTAGACTTAGTGTTGATAGAAAGATTTTCTCAGATATTAATAATTCCACTAGCATTTTATTCCAGTTAGGGCTGTGTTCTTACGCATTTCAGTGGATTGAGGCCAACTTTCTAACTAGAAGGTTATTGAACAAAATGAAATAGGTTTTTTTTCTGTAAGAGAATAGTACATTACATCTCTGCAATTCTTCCCTTCTTTTTTTTTTTCTCCCCCAAAAGGCAGAAGACTCTTTCTTTGTCTGCCCTGTTTTTTCTCATGGTAGTAAATATATGATCCTAACTCTGGAAATTAATTTTGCTTGCAGATCCATAGCTTTCAATAATATGTGTAGCTGTGGTTATGTTGTAGTGTGAATTGCTGTTGATCTCACTTTCTGCAGCTCAGAAAAAATAAGTGGTTTGCTAGGTATGCCTGTAGAAACAAAATGTTCATACTGAATCTTGGCACAGATATCAGGATTAAAGTTTGAAAGCAAGGGTAAAAAAAAATCACAAGCAGCTAATTATGGGGAACAGGTATTTTTCTGGAAGTGAGCCCAGAAGCACTGTATGTTGTCCTAACCTTGTGTGTTGTTCAGGTATTCAGCTGGAAGCTGAGATTTCCAGAAAACAATTTGTGATTGCATAGCACATACACTCTTGAAACAGCAGTGCTGCCTCCGTAGATGTTTAATATTTATAGAATTTGAATGTAATGTCATATGAGCAAAAATAGCTCTGAGCCACATGTTCCCCCTCTGCTGTGCTCTGCTCGGAGGAGCAAATCTGGGTAGACACTCAGAACTGGCAGGGTGAGGTCAGCACCAGCTTCCAGGCAGGCTGGCTGCCTTCAAACGCTCCCAAAACCTTTCTGCATGAACTCTGTGTAACTGGGTCTCCACAGCAGCGGAGGCTATTTTGGTAGGACAGTGTCACCTCACCAGCTAGGCTCTCCTCTGGACTGACGGATGTTGAAGGGCGTTACTGCTGTTCAGAGAGTGCAGGGAGGCATGCTAATGGCAAAATAGCTCCGAAACAACCAGAAGAAACACGTGTGTGTCTGGTAACGAGCAAGTATGTGTAAGGGGTCAGACCAAATGACATTGGCCAGCTTAGTTCCCTGATCAGTAATATAAAGCTGTCTCAGTTAACTTACATTGGCTTTTTTCCTTTTGCTTAAGGTATGCAGTGAGACTAAAAACCCACTCAGGCCCCAACGCTACGCCAGAAGACAAACAGCTGGCAGCATTATGGTTAGTAGATCAAGCTTTCCTCAAAAGGCTTCTTTTCTCCAGTGAGCCACTTGAAAATCAGATGCTGGACACAGCCAGATAGAATTATGTTCTCTGTTGAAATTAAGAGAATACTTTGTGCTCTGGGAAGATCCAGCCCTTGTATCACTGTACCAGGTCTGCATTCTGTCTCTGTAAATAAGCAATTCATACTTATTTATTGACTGTGACAGGTTGGCTATGATACGTCAGTGTAATTAATTTTTAAATGCCTGATGGTTTGTTGTTTTTATGAGTGATGTACTTTTGTACCAATAGCTTGGTAAGTTCTTTTGTGGCTGACATTTTAGGCTCAATAATCATAAATTATATTTATATTATATGAAGGGCAATATGGTGATGGGGATAATTAAGCCTCTTAGATTATCTACTAAACTGAGTTTTCTAGATATATATCTAAGCAACGTAGATTCTATACGATGGTTGCTGATTGCTAGTAAAATACTAGAATGTTATTAAAATCAAATTTTAATTTAATATCTATGTAGTTAATACATAAAATACCTATTACATGGTTACTGAGTCTCAGTAAGTGGACATTTACAATCAGCAAGTGTGTTTTTAACATCTATTAACCATCTGTTAAAAATCCAAATGAAATGCCTCTTTAGCCTCTATAAATAAGGAGCCCTAATTAATCATTTGTATAAAAAGGAACAAAATATTCTTTTTAATTATCTTTTTAAGTGCCCTTTCTCTGTCATTGGTTTGCTGTGCCATCGGCAGGTGCATAGAAAGGCATTGATGGCAATTGCTTTAAAAACGCTTAGATGGGAAAATTACTAAAGAATTGTTAAAAAAGGGTATTTAAAGCCATATTAGAAAGGCTTGCTGAGAACTGCTGGAGCGCTTTGGTGTGTGCGGAACGCCATCCAAATTCAGGGAGCTGCTGCATCTGTTTCAGCAGCAGAAAGGTCAGCGCGAGGGAAAGCAGACGGAGCCTTCTCTGGGCGATGAATGGCAATCTTAACTCACCGTCTGCCAGCCAGCAGATGAGCTGACACCATTTGCATTTGTGCTGTACCTGTGAAGGTGACAGAGGGAGAGTGATGGTGGAGGCTGCGAGGCCGCCGCATCCCCGCGCTGCTCCCGGCGCCCGGCGGGCAGGCTGCCAGCCCGCCCCGCTCCCGGCCCCGCTTCTCCTGGGGAGAGACTGTCCTCCAGCGGCCACGGCCGGGATTTCACCGCCGGCGCTCGGGACAGAAGGCAGGCAGGCTGAGCAACCCTGACCGGCACTGTTTCTTTCAGGAGCAGTTTGCCGGTTCGAGGGGTTCGCTGAGGTTTGGGCATCTCCAGGGCGCGGGGAGATGGGGAGTGCTCTGCACTTCCAAACTCAAGGCACCTTCTGGTGCTCTGCTGCACCAGATTGGCTCCAGGACTAAATACTGCTTTTTTAAAAATAAGGCCTCTGTTGCCAGAGGAAAAGCAAAATACACCCGATTTTTTTGAGAGTCATGTAACATGTTGGGCATTCCCACACTTCCCAATCCAAAACTTGCTGGAAAGAGGTGGTAGTGATTCTCAATTCAGAAAACAGACTAGTACACCTAAACCCACTAACAAAGAAAAGAGTTTGTGTGTGCTGAATACTGACTATCAGCTATTGTGATACATAGTTATAGTCAATAGCTATTACTCTCATTTAATTACATAGCTTTGAAGGTGTGTGGCACTGTGCAGACTAACAAGCACCAGGGCAGACAGTTCCAGTAGAGCATGTTGAGTTTTTCGGTGCATTGCTGGTTTCCTTTAGGGACTAAATCAGCAAGTGGCCAGGGAATAGCTTTCAGGCTCCAACACAATCTCCATTCTGATTTCTCACAAAGGAGCTTGACCATTGAAATCTGGGCAGGTCCAAGGCTTCCCTGTTTCCCAGCCATCTCCAGCTTCTGGAAAAGACCACTGGGTGTATACAAAATACACTCACTGTAACTCAAGTTCAGTATACAGACTCTAGACTGTTGAAATAAAGTCCCAGGGTAAGATATCTCAAAAGGCTGTCTTTGCATTTACAAGAAGAAATAAAAAAAATGCATATGTTGGGTTCCAGGATGTAGCAACCTTTTCATGGGAGAGGCCTTTGGTCAAGTGTGCAGATTTCAAGTCAGAATTAAGGTCTGGGAACCCAAACCCCTCTGAGTATAGTTTGTGTAGTACCTCACTGGTAGCATTTGTCAGTGTGACCTGCCCTGGCTGTAGTACCTAGCCCTGCTCATGAATCCATGACAAAGTGTGAAGTACTGGAAACAACTGGTGATACAAGACGTAAGCAAATTGCTGTCAGCATTACACTCTGTTAGTTTAAGTATTTGAGATAATTCACTTGGATTTCTGTTCAGGGGTCACCCTTTAACTTCTGCTCTCCCTGTATTCTAGTTACCGCTGCCTGGCCCTTCTGTACTGGAGGATGTTCCGACTGAAGAGAGACCACGCGGTCAAGTATTCGAAAGCGCTGATTGAGTATTTCAAGGTGCATTATTTATGGCATGGTTTTAAATCAATGTGTCATTACAGGGGATAGAGCATCATACTAAAACAGTAGCTGTGCTGGGCTTAGTTTTTCCCCTTCGAAGTCGGTGGAGTTTTACTATAGACTCACATTGCAACACCTGATCTCTAGTCAGTTCTGTTGTCTTCACAAAGGGCCCCTCTGAAAAAAATACATACTCTGTCCCTTCACGAAGGATGATAAATTTATAGTACTAACAAACAGGTATTTTCAGATTATTCTTAGTCAGTTGTCTAGTGCTATCCTGCTCTGTTGTGAATAGGTTTTGCAGATTTTGTTCTAAGAATCCCCTCCAGGATTACACTTCCCACTAGACTACCTATGACTTGAAGACTTGGATTTAGATCAGTCCTCAGATGCAGGGCTTTCACCTAGCAGGACTGATAGGTAGGGCAGTGCAATGGGACACCTTCTTACCCAAGGAACTGACAAACAGCCCACAGTGTCTTCAGTGGGAGTGGTACAGAAGCATCAGAGGGCAAACAGACCACCTGCCATGTACTTGACATGGTACTGTTGGTTTCCCCTTTGCTTCCCTTTCCCCTGCTTCTGTTTTTCACTCTCTGCCAAGTCCAAACACTGGTTATTTTGAAAAGACTTAAAGTATTTTAATATATTTCATTTGACAGGCAACCTTTCTCTGGAAAATATCTTAAGAGCAAAACTTTCCAGGTGGAGCTCATCTAGCAGTCAATCCATCCAGCATTTGATGTACAAACACAAAAATTAGCCTTTATCATCCTAATTGAAAAAAAAAAATGAACATACGAGTGCTTGAAAACAAACTGCTTTGGGGGACCTGAACAGCCATATGTCTTTGAACCCAGAGCTCATCTGAGGGAGTTTTTTGCAGACAAAGGAACCTTGAAATGAAAAACATCCATCCTTTGACATTTTGTTAATAAAAAAATTCAAATACAAGCACGAATGCTCACGACCAGTTTCTGAACATATGAAGTCAGTGAAGGGAATTGACAGATCCGTTACTGTCAAATGGAAATTGAAGTGAATGTAATTGCTTCAAAAATTTCACAATATATAATTCAACACGTTATGTTTCTCTAACAATTACTTGATTTCAGGGAAAAAAAATATGTCCCTTTTATAGTACTTTATTTTTCTTTACCTGTTCAGAGAATAGCTGCATTAAGAACAGGATGGTCAGGCTCTCAACCATGTAAAATGTCTCCTAGTAGCAGACAGAAACTGTTTCACAGCAAACATAAAATGGACTTACACTCTGCTGTAGTCAAGAAGAGCTTGGATTTTTCCAGAGCTCCTGCTGATATAATGATAGCATAGTTTCACATTAGAAAGTATTCTCACCTTTGAAAGTAAAAATGGAAAAAAAATCCATTTGCTATAATTTTCAGTGGAAAACAAGCCAATTCTCCACTCCTTTCGTATCTGGTATCTAAAAGCTTTCAAAACCAAGTGATGTGAAATGCTGACTGCATTAAGAACTTCCACATATATTATCAATCAAAGAAAGATTTTAAACCTTGTCACACACATTTCCAGGGAAAATTAGACACACTTTTCTTTCAGAAAAGAAAAAATTATTATTTAAATCTGCTTTTAAGTGTTATGTTTCCATTATAAAAAATTAATGCAGCAGAGAATTAAAAAGAAGGCACAAATATTCAGGGGCCAGACACATTTGAGAGCATAAAGAAACCAGGAGAACAGGTAACAGTAGGCAAAGTGGGCTAAGAGATGATCCCTTACAACATAGCACTGTTTCGAACCCTTACCCCCACCTTTCTGGTGCAGAACTGAAAGAAAGCTGGAGTAATATACCTAAAACATGAGAAAAAAGATGTGGGGGAAGTTGTACAGTAAGGCAGGGTTGGTTACGTTTACCCTGGAAGTATCCTTGACTCCACTTTGGTTTCCTGCCTCCAACTCCATAAGTGAACAACATGTACTCAGTTTCTATTACACTAGAAAGATAAAGGCCAATATCTCTGTGACCGATCAGAAAAGAAAGGAAAGAAAAAAGAGGAAAGCATTCTATAGGAAGAGCAAATGCCAAGGATTCCCAGGTTTGTTCTGTATAGGATGGTAAATGAGAATTTTTCCTTTTTCCTTTTTCACACCTTAGTACTTCCTGCCAAAAAAAAATAAAAAGCCAACCTCAAAAGCTCGTTTTTCATATCACTTATCTGGGACATGGAATGTCCAGTGTCAAAATGCAGGAAGGATGCTGGAGCACACACAACACAGTTGTGATCACTGCTAAAATACAGCCAGTGTTGAGGTGTACATGAAAGATATGGATGGGAACCCAAGAGGCAATTCAGAGGACACATCAAAACTGAGAAAACAAACATATTTGAAGAGAGGCTCAGGAGATACGTCCAGCTTAGCACAGAACAGATTAAGAGAGGATATAATCATTGTGCATACGGAAACAGAACTGATAATACCAGGTGACATGCAGTTTTTCTGGCATTGGACCAACAAAATCCAAAAGCTAGCACTGAAGTTAGGAAAATTCAATCTTAAAACTGTGAAACAATGTCTGTTTTTCTAACTGTGAGACCTGCAAAACACTAAAACAGGACACAGGAGAATAAGGACAGTGTCTTACGATTTCTGTATGGCTAGCTATCTCTTTTAAAAAGAATAAAATAAAGTTTAAAAGTAATTTAGCTTCTTGTGAAAGCTCCATGATTGGTGGAGAACAGGAATTGCAGATTGCATGCCCTGGGGGATTTCTCCTGGCCTTGAAATCCATGAACATCTGAAGCCCCTTGATTATCATTTTTCCTTCCTAAGCCATGAGAGACCAAGAGTTTTTGTACTGCTGTTACTTCTTGTAACTCCTGCAATTTACAACTCTTGCAGCCTTGCATTTAAAACAGTATCCATAAACAGATCTCAAGCTGCAGGACTTTGCTTGGTCTCCCATGGATATCAAGAAGGGAGAGTTGCTCTCCAGCACACAATTACCTGCATGTGTGGTTTCAGGGGAGAATGCGAGGAGGTCCCTTTCCTCTGAAGTGTCAAAGAATGGCCATTGCTGAATATGAGGCTGTGGATGGGATGGACTAGAAAAGCTTGGTTTCTTAAGACTTCTGGTCTTTACATCCTTGTTTCTCACAGGCCCAGGATTAAATCAGTCACTGCTCTTGCAAGAGGGGAGGAGTTTTTCCACAGGTCAAACAGGCAGGAACCTGCCAGTAAATTCCCCTCAGCTCTGGAGGGTTAACTACTAGAATCATTTTATCTATCCAGTCTCCATTATTGCTGATACCTGAATTTCTCTTGCTCTGTAAACAGAGTGCTTGTACAAGGTAGTTTCTTCTCAAGCAATGAAATTCTTTAGCCTAAGCAAGTATACCAGTTAGAGTCTTAATGACGTCAGGTATACAAGAGATCACACTAAATGACCTAATGTCCCCCTCTGGGGATTTCTGGGGAATCCTTCAGCTAGGAAAACCAGCAGTCTCTTTGACCCTGTGAATGCTGCCACGTTCAGACCAAGGGGAACAGCTCAAGAGGAACAAGCACAAGGGAGATTATTGAGCCTGGTGGTTAGAACACCCACCTGAGCTGAGGGAGCCTCAGATTCAGATCTCTGTTGTCAGCCAAGCTGAGCACACTTGCACAGTCTTGAAGCTTCTATAGGAATGACATTTGTCACTGGGAGCAGGAGAGTGGGAGGAAATGGTTCTGATTTTCTCCATCACAAGAAATTCCATCCTAAACTTCACAAGGAGTCTTTTTTTATCTGAATTGCCAGGGTTTCTCTGGAAAGTTTCCATTTCAACTAACATGTTTTCATAGTCAGCCCCTATCTCAGGAAGTTCAATAGACTATGATTCAAGTCTGTTCTGCAGCACTGATTCATCACAACACCAAACTAGGCTGACTGGGTTTATTGCATCATGAGGTGCAATTGCATCATTGTCTTTACATTTCTGTACTCTTTAATGTTTTCCTTTTTAGTCTTACATAAATTATATGCATTGTGAATTACTCTTTCCTTTCCAGAATTCATCAAAAGCTGCCCAGAACCCATCTCCTTGGGGTGCCAGTGGAAAGTAAGTTTCAGAGAAACTTTCATCAGATTGGCAGTTGGAAATCATATTTTCTTACCTGCAGTATGTTCTGATACTCTGGTGGTTTTAATCCCAACGCCTTTTAAATAACTGTATTAACATCTGTTTCCAGGAGCACAGGAACTCCATCACCTATGTCCCCCAACCCATCTCCAGTCAGCTCTGTGGGATCCCAGGGGAGCACAGGGGCCCCTTCCCCATCTCCTATCATCAGCATCCCACAGCGCATTCATCAGATGGCCGCCAACCATGTCAGCATCACCAACAGCATCCTGCACAGCTATGACTACTGGGAGATGGCTGACAACCTGGCCAAGGAAAACAGAGGTGAGCGAAGCAAGGCAATGGACTATTCCAGAAGACTGTCACACGGTTCAGATCAGGAAAATAACTTATTTTGATAGGAAATCTGTCTGCGAAGTAGGGCTGCAGACAGCATTAATTCAATCTGCTCATAGTCTATTCTGAAACAGCCCAAAAAGGCAATTTTGATAGTTACCTCACCCAGAAGAATCTATTTTTTTCTTTATTTGGCTGGCATGGACTTGTGACAGACAGGTCACAGAATAGCTGTGGGTAGCACTCAGTGCCATCTGTGTCATTCTGGAGAGGAAGAGCTTCTTGCTCCCAAAGTCATGAACCTGGATGAGATGTGTTTGGCCTGACATCAAAAAACAGGAGCACAATTTCTTTCTGCAGAAGGAATGAACAATCCCTAGCCCTCATCTGATCCAGAGCAGACACAGGTGGGAATGAGGTGCCTCACTCCCTCTTGCAAACTTCTTTCAGCTGAACTGGTTTCCATGAGCAAATGCCTCAGCATCTGACTTGATGGTAAATTATTCCCTGGTTTTCAGGCTAATTTATGTATTTAAGGCAGAGACATGGACAGGATTCAAGCCAAAACAGGACACCTGTGTGTAGGTGTGTATATATGAGTAGGGGGGCTCATCTCCCATTGCAGTTGGTGGAGTTTTGTTCAATACAAACAGCAGAGTTCAGAGTGCTGTTCAGTTCACCCTGAACAGGAGACAGGAATACAAGTCATTTGTGTAAGCACAGTTCCTCAGTGCCAGTTGAGATATCCATACCTACACTACTCTGTCTCCTGTACATCCTGTGTTAGATCTGCCAGTCCAGGCTGTACATACCAACTGCCTGAGAACATGGGCACTACATGCCTCTACGTAGGCAACTGCATTGTCCCTCTCTGTGGCAAGGAGGTTGGAACTGAGTAATTTTTAAGGTCCCTTCCAACCCAAGCTATTCTGTGATTCTAAGTGGATAAGTAGCTAGTTAGCCAAATTACTCCTTAGGCTGGGTTGACCTTGTTGTACAGACCTCTATTTCTCTGTCATGCTAGCTTAAAAATCTAGCCTATCACATATGTATTGTTAGACACTTGTGTGTAGACTTTTTGTTTTAGTTGTCCTTGATCTCAGAATAAATCTTGCCCAGCATCTGTTTGCTTTATCAAGACTCAATGGAAATTAAATGAAAAGCAAATCTGAAGAATTCACTGTTTTGTTCTTTAAAAAGAAAATTGTTGTGCATTAGCCTGTAACATCATGAACCACGGGGCTTTAAAATTAATCTCACCAGCACTAAACTTTCATTCCCATGAAATGTTCAGCTTGACTCAATTTGCAAGAGAATAAAATCTATTAAAGGGTGACAAGTAGCAAATAAAGCTTCACTCTTTTGATGCTGAATCTCTTTTTTTTTTTCCCTGTAGATTTTTTTAACGACTTGGATGCATTGATGGGACCTATCACCTTGCACAGCAGTATGGAGCATTTAGTTCAGTACACTCAGCAAGGACTTCACTGGGTGCGGAATAACGCTCACTTGTCATAATGACTGTGTGCCATCCACATGGACAGTATACCTTTCATGGATAATTCAGTTATTCTGGACACTGTGCTACAGAAATAGTCAGCCACAGCATTGATCCAAACAAAGGTGAATATTTCTCCAATACTGAGCAAAATTTTTCTGACTGTAGACATGTATGTGCTCAGAGGTACAATATACAATGATGTCTCTTCAGAATGAATTGTTTTGTATCACTCTCCAAACATTTTCATACACTAGAAATACTATAAAGAACTGATCTTAAGGCACAAAATATACGCTTTCTATTCTTGTACTGAAAAATTCAAAAACCAAAATTTCATGGGTTGATTGAACCAAGTGCAATAAGCACAGATCCCTATTCAGGAAAGCTCACAATAGGTTCTTAACTTTAAGCTTGTACTGAAATCATGAGGACTTCAGCAGAGCTTAAGCACATACACAAGGGCTTTCCTGAACTGGACTGAATGAAGGAGGGCAAATTATAGACATTGAGAACTTTTACTGTGAGCATGGACACATCACAGAAGTTTCAGTATTAATGTGCCATCTCCCTGTTATTTCTCCACTGGAGCACAGAAAGTTTTTCACATTCAGTCAGAAAAAGATGGCATTCCTTCATGTGCAGTAAGTTTCAACAAATTGCATGCATTTCCTTATCTCCTGTCTTTTTAAGTAACTTTATCTCTCATACAGCTCCTCACCAACAGAACAACCTACAGTATCCAGCAAAAGGCCTGAAAACAGATATGCCGATAGGAAGAACTTAGATGGTGGAAAATTGCATTCTGTTACTGACAGTAAATAGATAATGAAAAAATATAGCAAACAGCAATCCATTTAGGAAAGAAAATGTGTTAATTTCAGCTACACACACACACAGACAGGTATTTATAACAGTTGTTGGCTTTGCATGGGAAGGCTTCATCCCACAGATTTTGACTTTCATATCTTTTTCATCTAGCAGAATCTTGCAGCATTTTTTTTTCAGGCTGTATGGGAGCATTACATGCAATTTCCTTTATCTGGGAAGCTGAGTTTGCTGCTCATAAGGCTAAGAACTATTTCCTATCATAATCCTCTCACTCTTCATGCATAATCCTCAACTAGGTTTTAACGTTTCTTGATTTATGGGATGTTTTCAGTTCCTGTTGACAGTCTGTGTTTTTCATGCCAGAAGAATTAATCCCACAATAATTAGAGTTTAATTTGTGTCATCTAAGGTCAAGGCCAGTTTGTATCAACTGTGCTTTCATTCAGTGGATTTTTGTTCATTTTCAGTGATTTTCACATATTTAGGGGTTTTTTTGTGTATCAGATAATTTTTTTGCAATAAGATTTGCAGCCTTTACTCAAATCAGCAGCTCCAGTGACTCTCAATGGACTGTTCTTGTCCAAGTCACTACTTGGACCCTTTTATTGTCTAATTTACTTACATATTAAGGAAGTGTGAGTACAACAGACACTTTCAATAGAAGATACAAGTAGGAGTAGCCACAGATATAAATAGTTGATTAAATGGTCCTTGCTGCCTTTTTTTTCCTCCCCCATTTTTTAAGAGCTGCATTTTGAAGAAAAGATACCAAACAAGGCAGCATGATTTCTCAGTAAAATGTCTTTGGTAGCACAGGCTGTATGTACCCTGTGGTAAAGAGTGGGCTTGTGAGCACTCTGAGCCCCACATAGCTGTGATTCTTGGCTGCTTACCGTAACTCCAGCTATTGCTCAGTCTCAGAGCAGTCACTGTGTTCTTGGAGGAGCTCAGTGGGGTAGCTACCAAGCAACTGCTCAGCCCTAAGCCATCCTGGGACAATATTTATGTGCCCATTGGTGCTCAGATACTTCGCCCCCCCCCCCGCAGAGGAAGTCCTGAGCTCAGCTGTGGTCACCTCTTAGCATGGACTTGAGTGTTAGACTGTGACTGGCTTTAAGAGTGAACACGTACTTGCCTTTAAATGACAAAATACACAACCTCTGAGTCCTCCTGTCACTCTTAACCCTGGCTATTACCCACCCCAGAAGGAACACAATTTGTTTTGTCACAAGTATCGTGGAGAACTTGATCGGTGCCTTCTGTTTATCACTTGCCGGATCTCCAGCTGTGGAAGTCTGTCAGGATTTATTAGACTAATAGCAACGGATTCTATCAGCTGCTTCAATACCATATGAAGGTACTGTGAGATTTCTTATCAGATCAGGAAAGTGAAATTCCAGTTAGATTAGCTTCTGTTTTCTTTGACGGTGCCTATGATGTTTGTCTTCAGATAAGTTTGGGGTTTGGGGAGCCCTTTCTGCTATTTAATGTTGAGAAATTTTAGAAGTGACATATATTACTTGCCTTAAATGGAGTTTAGTTTTATTGCATATCTGGCATTTGAGATTCAAATATGGAACTTTAAAGCATGTTTATTTTACTAAGATTGGGGTATTTTTATCAATTATGATGAATTCTTTGTATGTATATGATATGTCAAGAAACTTCAAAGAAATGCAAGAATTAATGCTGTTCTGTTGTTACATTTCTAAGTAGTAAGGATCTCTTGCAGATGATTGTCCTTTCCTGTACATTGTTCTTATATTGAATTATTTCAGCTAAAATACTCATTGTTTCCATGGAAAAACTCACTGGGTTTTAGTGTTTGTGCTGGCATCATCTGTGTTGTCTGATGAGCACGCTGAGCCTTAATTTCTGGTGGTGCAACAGGATGAATGGATTAGAGGGTTTGGCCTTCTCTCCATAGGGTTTCTTGCAGCTATCCTAGTTTAGTGAGGTTATTTAGAATGTTCTTCTGTTCGGGCTATTTGCTCTAGAGGGTTGTGGCTGATTACATGACTGAATGTGGCATAGTGGCAACAAATACTTCACTTTATCTTCTTAGGGCCTGGTCTGGAAAACTGCATGTAACTTTTAGGTCTGGTCCAGTTGAGCATATGCTCCACCTTAAGAACCTGCATAATCTTAGGCACTTCACACTGAGTCAAAGATGCTCTATGTGTTCTAGATAGGACCAGAGGAGACTGTGTTTTGGGGCTCCATGAAAAACAATAACTCATTTTAATCTGTTGTAGAAGTCTGGGAATGTGCAGGCTTCTTTATGCCATAGCAATGTTCAAGTTCATTTTGAGAAAGTAAGTCATTCCTTACAAATCCAGAAGGATCATAGAACCACAGAATATGCCAAGTTGGAAGGGACCCATCAGGATCATGAAGTCCAACTCCTGGCCCCACACAGGGCAGCTCAAGAATCACACCACGTACCCAAGGGTGTTGTCCAAATGCTTTTTGAATTCTAGCAGGCTTGGTGCTGTAACCACTTCCCTGGGGAGCCTGTTCCAGTGCACAGCCACCCTCTGGTTGCAAAACCTTTTCCTGATATCCAACCTCGACCTCCCCTGACTCAGCTTCATGCTGTTCCCTTGTGTCCTGTCACTGGTCACAGGAGTGAAGAGATCAGTACCTGTGCCTCAAAGTCCCCTCATGAGGATGTTGAAGGCCACAGTGAGGTCTCCCCTCAGTCTCATCTTCTCCAGATCGTTACTGGAGGGAGAAGTTTCCTTACAAACAGAGGCTTCAGAATCAGTAAGCGTTGGTAAAGCCATGGGATGTAGTCAAAGGAACCATGTATTGCAGATGAATGTGATAAATGCAGAGCAGCCTATGGGATCCTCACAGAGAGCAAGATCATACAGACCCCTTGGCCTTAATCCTTTATAGTATTCCATGATGTCGTGAGTGACAGGTGACAACAAAGCATATGCATATGTTCAAGTGTGGCCAGAAGTCAGACATAGTCCTCCCTGTCACATGACAGGATATCCAAACCCCTTGTTTGCCTATTTCTTTTGTCTAAATACCACAGAGCTTCAAAGGAAGAGATTATAGTGAACAGAGGACCTTAGGTAAAGAAGGTTAAGAAGATCAAGCCCTAAGTGTAGATACAAACACATATGTATATACTGTAAATCTAAATAGTAATAAAAGTCACTCAGCATGAGGGATATTACTAGTGCCTACCATTAATCATCAAGTACTCATCACTGAGCAGCCATATCACCTCAGAATTGCAGTAGCTGTTGTCAAAATAATTTGTGTAACTAATTAATTTATATGAAATGCACCTTTGGCACTGTGCCATAGTATCTCCTTTGTACTGCAAATGTTCAACCATTTTTCATGGCTACTGATTCAAATCTACATCACTGAAATGTCAGGATATCTTTTCTTCCCTAGATGGGGACATATACTTAGACCTGGCTAATCTGTACTTAGTTTATCTCCCCAAGAGACTTTAGAAGTCAGCAGCCTTAATGCATGTACAGTATATACTATTCACTGAATTAGTTGTAGTTTTTAATCCAAATGAAATTGGAATTTGCAAAATGACTGGGATTAATGGTGTCTGCCTAAGATATCCAGCAGATGTGACATTAAATGATTTATGAATTTAAGCAGGAAAGGTTGAATTTTATGTAAATAACAGAGGATGAATTCCTTGCTCTTTTTACGGGAAGATTTTTTTTTTAAATGAAAAATTGTCAAAGCAATAGGTTTTTTAACTCTCCTAAATTTTCTGGTGGGTCATGGGTTCATGGTAAAAGCTATATTAAGAACATCTCTTCTGCAATATGCCTTGCCTTTACATAATCCTCTTAATGCTTAATATGTCAGAAAGAAATGTTTCTTTTTTTGCAGCGATAGCAACATTTCCCTCCCCCATTCAGGGAGAATCCTCAAACTAAAGAATAAAATCTCCTGGCACAATAGAAATACAAACAATGCCTGAAGAATATGTTGTGAGGGACTTGTTAAGGTAACAACAGAAGTTTGGCTGTTGCAGATTTCTAACATGCCTCTCATTTTGTTGTGCTTTTTTTTGTTAGCATTTACATCACACATTTGAACTCACTGTGTTTGAAACTAAGGAATTAGTCCAGTTTTCATGTCTTAAAAAGCTGTGGTTGGTCTGATCAGTATCATAATTATAATTGTTACATTATCTTATGTACTGTGCACTGGGGGCTGGGAAGGCATGTAACCATAGATAAATTTGTCAGAACGCATTCAGAAAAGCATTTGGATGATCTTATGTTTAGTCTGTTTCAAAAAATGCTGAACAACATCTCTCAGCCAATATTGTTAGCATGAAAATTTGGCTACTTTAATGTCTCTCATAAAGCTGCCCTTTGCCCTCAATAAGGCCAAGACTCCATTTCCAGCATCACTGGTCACCATGCTGTAAATTGTTCTTAAGGTTAATTAACCAACTGGGAAAGTTACTTTAGGCCGTGTTTGTGCTAACCTGACTAAAGCCACATGGAGGAAAACCACCAAGACTTAGAGCATCCAAGGTTCCGTTGTTCTTTCAGAAGACTGTGTTTTTCCTCAGTGAGATAGGTGGGATCCAGCTGCGGCTATTTCTTCAGGTAATTCCTTTGTCTCTCCTTGCTGTTTGGCTCTATTGCTCTTGGTAGCCCACAAGTATGCCTGCACTTTAAAGGGTGTTTGCTGCTTTGGCAGTCTAAGCTACCTTTCAGATGGAGTGCTGGAGCACAGAGCAAGTAACCCGCAGGTTACATACAGGGCCTTGCTTTCACCCCCAAAACCAGCAGCAAATACATCAAGGGCTCCCTCGCTTTTTCAATTTGTGTAGCTTGAATCTCACACACTGTAGCTTGAAGCCCAGCCTCATCCCTGCTGCCCTTGAAGGATTTCAGGGGGTCCAAGGAAAACAACAGAATTAGAGAAAAAAAAAGGGGATTTCCTCTGCCTCAAGGCACTTACTCCTTTTTGGTAATGAATATAGTGAACAGCATGGATAATAAGGCACTCAGGTCTCATGTTTCTCATATATACTAACACAGGGATACTTAACACTTATCTGCCTCATAGGGCTTTATGAGAATTAATTAATGTTTGCAAATCACTTTGTATCCTCAGAAGGAAAGTGCTGTAGGAGAGCTATAGAAAAAACTGCTAAGTACACTGAATGAATTTTGCCCCTGAGTCCAGAGCTACAAGACCCTCAAAATCCTTAAATACCACGTAAGCTTTTGATGTAAGCAGCAGTGTATAAAACTTGTGCTTAGCACTGAGGGGAGTCACAGCTTTGGTGAAATTGCCATTCCCAGAGTATCTATAACTTTGATCCTGGTAGAGAGCAAGAATCACAACAATACATAATGGGACAAACAGTGCAGGTTAACCAAACGCATGGCCATCCCAAGCATTTAAAATCTTTTTACATATTTCAACCACTTCATATTTTTGCAGAAGAATTTTTTACAATGTGTGTTTCTCACAAAAACCTCAGAAGTGTTGCAATCATTTGTTATTCCAAATCGAGCTTCAAATAACTTCAAATCAATGGAAATTTTCTTTTAGAATGGTGCATTGCAGAGAGAGCTAGTTGCTTAACAAAACATTAAAAAAAAAGTCTCTCATAATAAAATTTGTCTGGTTTTGATGCACATTACAAGTAACTGGGAAGTTAGAGATACAATATTCGGGGAGTTACCTTTCCAAAAAACACCATTGTTAGCCAGCATCTCCAGGTCAAACTCCCAGCTCTGTCCTGACACATTACCCCCAGAAGTCCTCAATAAAGCACTTCACCAAGGACTGAATACTAGTCAAGTCAACAAAATGTTTCTATTGTGGTTCATGTTATTCAGTCAATACTAACAAGTCCTTCCTTAACACTAGATATCTTTTTCTCCTCCACTTGGCATTCTTATATAGGGAATTCTCACCCTGTCAACAGACATGAAAGAAAACAGTTCCTGCAGGAACAAGCTAGACATAAGTAACACTTACCAAAGGACAGGCCCTTCTTTATTCTTTTTCTCACTTCCATTCTGGAACATATTTCTATTGAAAAAGTATATTTTCATTTGTAGTTTAGATTTATCATAGAATCATAGAAGGATTTGGGTTGAAAGACCATAAAAGACCATCTAGTTTCAACCCCCCTGCCAGGGACAGGGACACCTTCTACTATATCAGGTTGTTCAAAGCCCCATCCAACCTGGCCTAGAACACTTCCATGGATGGAGCATCCACAACTTCTCTGGGCAACCTGTTCCAGTGCATCACCCATCCTAACTGTAAAAAAATTCTTCCTTAGATCTAATCTAAATCTATCCTCTTTCAGTTGAACACTGCTGCCCCTTGTTCTGTCACTACAGGCCCTAGTAAAAAGTCTTTCTCCATCTTTCTTATAAACCCACCTTTTATATGGAAAGACCATAGTACAATCTTCCCAGAACCTGCTCTTCTCCAGGCTGAACAACTGCAGCTCTCTCAGACTGTCTTCATAGGAGAGGTGATCCAGCCCTCTGACCATCTTCATCCAGCTCTCCTTTGGAGCCGCTCCAACAGGTCCATGTCTTTCCTGTACTGAGGACCCCAGAGCTGGACACAGTACTTGAGGTGGGGTCTCACAACCAGAATAGAGGGGGAGAATCACCTCCCTCAACCTCATGGTCATGCTTTTTTGGCTTTCTGGGCTGCGAGTGCACATTGCTGGCTCAGTCCAGCCTTTCATCCACTAGCACCCCCAAGTACTTCTCAGCAGGGCTGCTCTCAATCAGTACATCCTTCATCTGTATTGATACTGAGGCTTGGACTAACACAGGTGCAGGACCTTGTACCTGGCCTTGATGGACCTCGTGAGGATCACGTGGGTCCTTCACTCAAGTCAGTCAAGGTCCGTCTGGATGTCACGATCCCTTTAGGCATCTTCTGCAGTTCTAGAAATTTTCTTCCTCAACTCAATCTCCCAGCCTGGGCTTGTGACATGAAGGACAAGGTAGAGTTGAACTTAGTCACAGGAAAAAGGTGAAAGTGAGTGCAGAGCTACTCCAAGCAGCTCAGGACTTTCCTGCTTTCTTCTCATTCCCACCACACCTTTGGGACGGGCATCCACCTTGTCCCATTATTCCTAGCAAGAGAATTCAGTTCTTTCTTGAAGAAGAGACAATGAGTGCTGGTGACTCCATGCACAAGTTCTGACAGATCTTCTCCTCTGCATGGGAGATGGCAGATGGGAGACACCATTAATATGGGGACCAAAAGCCATTTGTGGTGGTGACTCAGATACTTTGTGTGAATCAGTGGTGCAGCTGGAGGGGTTCCAGCAGCATCTCCTGGCCCAACATCTTGGCCTGACGTTGTGTTACTGATCTGCTTCAATAAGCATTGCCTCTTTATGGTCCTTATATGACCCTGCAGTAGAAACAGGAGGAGGAGGTGGTCTCACACCTGTGCAACAACCCTCTTTAGGCCCATTGAGGACACACAGTCAGCCTTGTAACAATTCACTGAGGTTAAATAGGAAAAGAAGGTGAAATGGGAGAGAAAAATGGATTTAAACACAGAAGCTGGGATTTGCCTCATCTTGTACTGAAGGTCTGAAATAAGCGCAATGAATCATACCCTAGAAATGCTTGTTTCTGTCCACTGGCTACAAAGGGAATTTAGGTGATGAGCTCAGATATAGAGGTGCTATAAATCCCACCCCAGGTTTAGAGTCATACCTGTTGCTGACAAGATGTGTGATGAAATTACTAAATACTGTAGGATGCACTGAGGCGGGATGGGCTGAGATCATGCTGGGAGAGAGCAGATATGCAGGAAAACAGGTATGCAGTAAATACATTTATTGCTGAGCTGTCTCAAGCATACATTTTAGACTTGGACCATATCTTGACCGCTCTCCTATTCGCTGGGCCTAAATCCAAAGAAGTTCCTGGACAACAGAATGTTCACCTTTCTTCTATTTACAGAAATATCAAGAAAATATATTTTACAGTTTACTGAGCACTTGCAGGCACTTTTTCCATATGTTGCCTGGAAGTAGAGCTGGCTTCCTTTAAACAAGGAGAAACAGTTTTTCTGTAGATGATGAGAAAAGTGAGATTGGCTGTGAGCCCACGAGGCCAACATTACTCTCCTTTATGGAAATTCAGCATCATTTTTCAATTCGTTACGTGAAAATGACAATTTATCCATGATGAACAGCCCGTGAGCCACACAGGGACACCTAAAGCTTGTGGCCTGCCTGCAGACCAGCAGTCCCAGCAGCTCCTAGGCCTGGCTTCACTTGCTGTTGGTGGAGGCAGAAGGAGCATTGGTGTGTTGAGAGCTTCAGAGCAGCCAGGCCAGGATGCACTTGCAGTACCATTGGTAGGCTGTCGCTTTCTGTGGATGGCAACAGGAGGAGCAGGAGCCAAAGCAGAGGAACCAGGCAGTGTGAGAACTGCTGTCTGGACAGCCCAAGGATAATCCTTGGTCCTCCTGTGCAGGGACATTGCTCCATGCTGACCATGGCAGATGGAGACGATAACGGGGGTAACAAATCATGGCTGCACTCACACAGACACATACACTTACTGCTTTTGGCAACTCCCTGCCTTCCTGGGCATGTTATTTATGGAAACCTGGACTGCAGTGGTGTCCACTGATCAGTGCCATGTTGCAGTAGGCATCCTACAGAGACTCCCTTCCATGGAGCTGCCACCATGCACAAGCCAAAGCCAAATCACGCTGAGGGCAGGCGAGGGAAACAAATAGGTGTAGAAGACAGTACAGGGTGGGCAACATAACAGGATGCTTAAATTTGTCATTACTTCTCCAGCCAGGTGCAGCAGTCACAGAGATCCCTGCCCATTTCCCACGCTGCACGTAGGGCCTGATGGGCACACCGGCAGTGCAGGTGGTGCATGGTGAGATCCTGGTGCATTGCAACTCTTCCCCATCTCCCCTTTTCATGCAGCGAACTCCTCCATGACTGTCCCTGGCCAGATGAGGTACACAGAGACCAGATTTTTATGACTAGAATTACTTTTATAATGAACCACAGAGATTCATTTCTGTATCTCATTTATAGCAACAAATGCCAGCGGATTTTTTGTAAAATCATTCGAGTTGGGATGGCTTTGTTTGCAGCTTATAAAACATTGCTCATATTTCTCTCTGAGGATGTGCTACCCAAGACCTCCCCCACCTTGCTACAGCAGTTTTTCTTCCGCTGACCATAATCCCACAATGTCCCCATACACCAGGCAATATTGTTTACACAGGTTAATAAACAGAGTATTCTGTACAGTAATTTATGCTGTAAACTATGTAAATATATCACAGTAGCAGTCACAAGTGCTTTAAACTGCCTTATTTATTAGATCAGTTAGCATTTCCCCCCTTGCTCCCAAATACTTTAAATTATTTTTATCTTTCGCATTAGATATTTTTTTAGTTGCTGCATTTTGACCCAATTATTGAAAAAAAAAGTCTTTGCGGTAAATAAATATCTAAAATTTAAGTAGAAATAGCAAATTCACTGCCCATCCAACTAATATAGCTCTGATTATGACTACAAGTAAATACAATATACTCTTATGTGTGTAACATATTATATGCCAGAAATCATATTCCACTTGTGATCAATACAAACAAGAGCTTTAGTAACTTTCACCTATTTCATTCTTCCATTGTGAGATAAAAACATAATAGTCTATGTAATGTAAACTGTTCCCAGTGAGAACTCTGGTCTTATTCCTCCCTCAGGCAAAACTCACATTGGCTTCAGTGGGAGCTTTACATAAGTAAAAGTACAACATAGGGACATTAAAAAAATAAATATGTCACATATAAACAGTACTTGTGCTTTGTAGTCCTTTCTTTCCTCTTCAGTAAAAAACATAGGGTAAATGCTACATCTGTAATGCCCCTCTGTCTCACTCCTTCCCTTTTGCTGTACAGGTGAAAATTTGAAATTCAAAACCAATTGCATTTGTTCCATTCACTCAACCAAAATATAAATCTTTTGGGGATCAGTTCCAAGTCAAACTAGAAAATACAAGAAAATTTTGCTTTTGTTTGTTTTCATGTTAAATTATGACACACATTTTAACAGGTTAGTGCATACAAAGGCAATGAAATTATTAATTACTTGTTTTACTGTTTGGAGATTTTGCTATGTCCACAGTTCATATAAAACTCATGTAGCACAGTTTCTGGGATGGTGAAAAATCCTACTGTAATGTAACAGAATGAGCCTTAAGGATTTGTAAGAATAAGCACTTTTATATTAAAAAGCAAATATTAATTCATCAGTAATATTACTTTTTTAATGTGACAATAAACCATGAATTCAACATCCTTCTGTCTCAATTATGCCTCATCTGTCTCTTTCTTAAACCTTTTTCTGAGGGAAACAATTGCCTGGTTTTGTGTTGCAGCTTGCAGTTCCCATCGCAGTTGCCTGTGCTCCTGCCTAAGTCACCTACCCTTGACCACACTTCCTTTGTGGGTAACCTCATTTGAAACCTTCCTACAAGGAAGGAGGAAAGGCTCGTTCATCAAAGCAGACCTCATTAGCAGGGTACCAGATTGAACTGGCATGTCCAGCAGAACCAAAGACGTGAACAGAGGCCACTGTGGGGAAAGGAGAGCAGTCACTGCTATGTTTTAGTGAGGCATGGGAGGAGCACATCACCAAACTTTTCTTTATGCAGATGTAGGAGACAAGCCCCTACCTAAAGACCGCTGACATGTCTAAGTAGTGTCAAGACAGCCATGTGCAAAAGCCAAGCCAAGACAGCAGCTGCAAAGCAGCATTTCACAATTTATAGTCCACAGCTATGATAAAACCACAAGAAATACAAGTACCAAGTCACTCTCCAGCCTGCCTTCCCCTATCCTCACACACACATGCACATTGTTCACCAACTATTTCCCAATTTCTACAGTTTCCTCCCACACAGGATTGACATCTCTTAGAAGTACTTTTTCAATACTTATGCCAAAACATAAATGCTGCTGTTTTAACAGGGTCATTTTACTGAATAGTAGCATCTTGTGGATCTTTTCTGCTTGACCAATACCCGGAGAGTAACGGGCTGGACATTATCCTACTTCTTACTGAGGAAGTCATGTTTTCCCAAGCAGCATCTGACAGCTGGGGTGAGTACTGGCTCAACATCTCAGGTGCAGGCCAGAAGAAATGAGCTTCCCAAACAATGTTCTGCACTTCCATGACTCACCGCCATACAAAAACCTGTTTCTTTAGTGGACTCTAACCATCACATGTTGAAGCACACAAATGGAGAGATTTTGCTACTGAGGGTGGGGAATGTATTTCAGGAACAAGCTCTTTCTCAATACGTGCCGTAATTCATGATAGGCTGACACATGGCATTGCTGCTCCCAATCACTGCCAGGAGACTTCTGTTGGACAGGAAAACAGGTGAAGAACAGTTTCCCCAGGCACTGTCATCATCCAGAAATGGACACAGCTTCCCCAGGCATTGCCTGCAGTGGCTGAGGAGCTCACATACTACACTCCAGGGAGACAATTACACATAGCTGTGTTTTCCAAGACCACTGAGGCACAGAGCGAGCCCACTGTTATCTCCCACACTAGTGCTGGTTCAGTCCAACACACCACATTCAGCTCCATTAACTTCTGATAGTTAATGGAGCTCCTCACTTTAGCACTGCCTCTCTCCCTGAACACCTCAGGGGTTTGCTGGCAATTCTGCAACATAGTCACGCAGAATTTTACTTCCTGACTTGTTCCTCTTAAACTTCCTCTTCTCAGCACAACTCAAGGTCAGGAAAGAAATCAGCCGCCACTGAGCTGAAGACCTCGAGGGCCCATTACGATGATCTAATCTTACTTCCCAGGAAAACACAGGCCATAACATTTCATCAAGGGATTCCTTTATGAAAGGCTAATAACTTGATGAAGAGAAGCCTAACCTTTTATTAAGGCACCCAATCTTGATATAGAGACACAGAGCAATGAAGAATTTACTGCGGCTCTACGACTGCTATTTGCTAAAAATTCTGCCCCAGGGCTTCACTTTGAATGGTATCAAAGCCAACTGCAAAGTCAAATAGAAAAAAAAGAAAACTCAAAACCTGAAGACAGAATATGTGTACTGAAAGAAAGGGAAAAAAATAGGAGGAAACTTTGCATTTTAGGAGAATTTCTGCTCCTAATTTGAGGAAAGTATGCATAGGCAGTAGCATTTGCTATTCTGAAATAGAATATGCTGTGACCTTGTTCACTAGACATGCAAGCCACAAGATAAAACAGAAAAGAAACATTGCAAGAAACCCTGCTGAAATGCAGACCCTGTCGTCATCCTTTCACAATTGCATGAAGCTCACATTCATAATAATGTGATTCTTACATTTTCTTTGATTTAAGAATAGGAACCAGCAGCATGTCTGGATGTTCCTCAAAATGAAAGCCAGGCCACCCAACTACCTGGATAGAGATTATTAGCTTGAAATCTCCTGTCCTATAAAGCTACAGATCAGTAGAGATGTACTGTTAGAGTGTCTCCTAGGACCATTTATGCAACTCCTGACAGTGTGAACTTGTACTGATTTGATATTCTGTAGTCATTTTTCAAAAACCAAATGAACTATAAAAAGCTAAAGTTACATATATTGAGAACTGTGACTTGAGAGTACATATGCCTACATCCAGTTTAAAATAATGTGGAGCATACTTCTATAGATACAGAACTTTCTTCTTCCTTTTTTTTTTTCCTGCTCTCCAGAACAAAAAGTTCTTAGTCCCACACTGCTATGGACAGTTTATGGTTTACAAATCCCTCCAGGTAAAGTAAAGAGAATGGACACTAAGCACAAGGAGTATATCCATTTTGGAAAGCCACTGGGGAAAAGCTACCCCTCTTTGACAGATTTCCTTGAGACATATCCCCAGCCCTTTCATTACTTCTGTGCTTCTCAAAGAGTACTAAGCAAGCTTTTGCAGCTATGGCCAGTTAAGGGTTTGGGTATTGTAATAAGATACATCATTTCAGGCACCTGGTCCCAAATCTCATGTCAGACCCCAGGCCACCCTATATACTATGTGAGCGATCTGGACAACTTGGATGAACCTACACTTGAGAGAAGAGCTCATGGATCCAGGCAGGGAGCTGTGCCTAAGCAGGGCAATTACCTCCAGTCCCTTCTAAATCACCAGCACCTGATGCAGGGCCCGGACAAGACCTTACACCCAACCAGATTAGGCAAAGTACATTCCTGCAAGTATTCTTCAGGGTACTGAGCTATCCTTCTAGGAAACGAGTGAGCCTGGAGGCAACAGTTCCAAGGGGGTTGGTTGGTTGGTTTGTTCATTTGCCTGGCATTTTTTTCAGGTCAATATAGCAGGTTATTTGTTACAACCTAAAAGCAAGCCTTCCTTAACCTAAATAGGTCCTCTCTCAGGAAGAGACCCTGCTTCAAACTGCATGTTGTGACCAAGTACTTATTTCTAATACTGGTGTTTGAAAAATAACTACAGAAAATCAAATCAGCAGAAACTCACAACAGGCTCTGCAATCCCAACACCAGCCACATTACACCCTCTGACAAGGGCCTGAGACCACTCTCTTCATGATGCTGAATTAAAGTTTAATGGAAAGGTTTAAATGGAGCAAACAATTTGTTCTTTCTTCATCAGAATATAAATTTTAACTAGGGAGGGATTTAAGTGTCTAGGCTTAGGTCCTGAACTAGTTGAATTAATAGTTTCTAATAAGAACAAGGCATCTTCTGCTGGGTATGAAGTCGTTTGAACTAAAACACTGCAAGAGTGGAGGATTTAAGCTTAAACAGAGTGAATTAGTTGTACACAAAAAATTCATTTTGTATTGGCTTGCTGGTTTAGGTCAGTCTCACAAAACTCATCATGATCCTCCAGACAAGGCCACAAGAAGAGGATAAAGCTATATTGTCTGTCTCCAAGCATAAGTTAGGGGTAAATTGATACCTACTTCACAAAGCTTTCATAAAGCTCCTGTGAAAGCATGAATAGGTGCTTTGAGAAGATGGAAGGCAGTTGGAACCCTGAAAGCAATCCAAAATTCTCTTTTGATTATACCTTTATTGTGCATGCTTTCTGAAAATTTCACATTAAAGAAAGAGAAGTGACCCAACTGGGTTCGCTTCTTCAGCTCAGCTATTCTATTCACCTTTCCATTCACCTTACAAGGGCAAATTTAAAACATGTGGGCTAGACACAACTGGCTCATAATGAAGAGATGACATTTGAATTACATTGCATTTATTAAAGTATTATTAAAGTAAGAATTTCCTAATTTTAAGTAGTGGTACAAATTGTCCACCATCCTAGTTGCCCTCTCGAAAATTAACCAGGCAGATCCTAATACCACTACATTGCCTTTTCAAAAACAACCACAGAAACAAAAGCTTTGTGGATTTCAGCACAATGTATCCTCTCAATGGCACTTTCCCAGGTAATATTCTTCAGATACCTCCTGAAAAACATTCAGTCAATTTCCAATTCACTCATAGCTTCCTACCTGTAAGAATTTATTCATTTCCCATATTACATGCTAATATGAAAGACACCTTGGTTTATCTAGCCAACACAGTAAAACAGCACTTTAGTATGAAGTAGGCTCAAAAAAGAAGAAACACTTGAAAGTCAATTCCTTTTTCTGCTTCAAGAAAGTTTGGAGTTTTAGTTGTAGAAGAGAGGACTTTGCAAAACCACAGCCCACAAGAGCTGCATGGGAGAGACACCTTCAGCTCCAGAACTCTAAGAAAGCTTTCTGCACTGAGTCATAACAGGGTGGGAAGTGGGATAATCTTTTAACTATTTTAGTGCCTGGCTCCCATGACAGCCCTGGAGGTCACTGTCTAATGCTACATGAATCATCTCTGACTTTCCAAGGAGCAATAATGAGCAAGAAAGTATAGCCAGAAAATGAGTACCTCAATACCAGACCACTTACCAGGTAAACACATACATGGTAAAGTGGTCATGGATCTTTTGACATGGAAGGCAAAAACTTGCTTTGATTGTGCTACAACTCCCTGTATCGACCTGGGCTGAGTGGGTGGAAGGGATACACCTCCTGCTAAACATCAAGGGGAGCTCCACCTTCATCATGCTGCTTGTGCTTTCAGATCTAGGCACACCTTATAGACATACTATCTAGGAATTCCAGATGACTCTGCCTTACTACTCTTCACTGCATCTTGGAGGTATTACTGGAAAACTAGACTCTTAGGATGATCTGAATGACTACAAAGAGGTAANCTCTGTTCCAGCGTGGAAAAATCTCCCAGTCTTTCCACGGGTTCACAGGCTGAAGAATCTTCGCCCCTATGGTTCCTCACAGATTGCTGGGGCCCTATTCCAGTGTTTAAGGCATCTTCTCTTTCTCCTCTCTCTGACCTTGGTGCTAATCAAGCTCCGCACCCTCCTGTCTCTTAAGCGGCCATGATGTTCTGCGCAGACTTTCTTTCTCTACTCCTTCTTAAATATGTTATCACAGAGGCGTTGTTGCCTGACCTTGGCTAGCTTAGAGCAGAGAAAAACTCTAGCAGCTTCTTAAAGAGGCCTCTCTCCTAGCCCCCCCAGCTAATAAAAAACTCTGGTTACTTAAAACCACAACAGAGGTATTACTGGAAAACTAGACTCTTAGGATGATCTGAATGACTACAAAGAGGTAATAATAAGCGATCCTGTCGATCAGCATGGACAAGCTCTTACCATGAAGACAGCATGGACAATGTGGGCAATGCATGTCAAAACTACTAATACATGAAAATGAAGCTATTAGTAGATTAAGGATGGCAGAAAAGCAGACAGATAGCAGAAAGAAGCAATGAAAAGGCCTCTTTCAGTTAAGGGTAAGATCTTTCTTATTGACATGATAGAAAACAGGATTTAGGAAGGTGAGATAAGGTCAGGTTACTGAATAATGCAGACTTCCAGAGTAGCAAGATATCTGCCAAGTGAAATGAGACCGCATAAATGTTAGAAATGCCAGAGAGGAGCTGGTTACGGTAATTAAGGTTTGAAGTGATGAGCTCAGCACCAAGTGCCTAAAAAACAGTACAGACAGCTCAACTAGGATATCTGCTCAGGACAGCTGCAACCCAAACAGCTAACAAGATGTTTGGCTACTCATGAATGCGACTGTGAATAATGCAGAAAATACTCTCTGTTATACCAGTCAGTGCTGAATTCTCCTCTGGCATACCCCTTCATGCCCCTTCCCAAGCTCTAAATGATGCTACAGAAACAAGTGGAGGTCATAGGGTAAGAATAAGAATGAGCAAGTTTGGGGGGTGGAGGATGTAAAGGCAGAGACTATCACTGGAACAGATTGAAAGGAATGAGACTTGTTTATCTCAGAAAAGAGGCAGATAAGAAAGCACACAGTAGGATAAAATACCAACTACTTTAGAGAAGTATCTAACACTTCTCTCTACCTTGCTGCATAACACAAGAATAAAGGAACATTCAGTGAAATTAAGACCTCATGTATTCAAAGCTGAACAAATTAAATTCTCTTTCACGTAGTGTGTAATTAGCCATTGGAAGATATCACCACAGGAAGCACCGAGGTCAAGAACTGTGCAAGATTCAAAGAAGGATTAGATGGCTATATGGATCGCTGGAATATCCAGTCAGAACAATTATGCTAAACTTTGGAAAAAGTAAAAAAGACAGGCTTTTAGAATTTAAGCCAGTACCTGACTATGGGAAAATTAAAATTAGCTTTCTATAAGGGTAGATTATGCAACATCTTCCTCTGAGATCCATCTATCTTCTTTGCAAGCAGTTTTCCTTTAAGACCAGATTATCAGTCTACATGAGCTACATTACTTCTATTTTCTCACTTCCACATAAGCTTCCAGATGCACTGAAAAACTTTGTGCAGCTGCAAAGATATCAGCAAATTCAAACCCGCATTTTTCCACTAGTGATACAGTCATGGCACCACCTTTAGTTGATCAGCAGAAAGGTGTCCTTATCTCAATTTCCTTTAAAATAGGGTGGCTACAACAGTGGAGCTGCAGCCCTGTAGACATGGGGTGACAGTGTTTGCTACCTTCCTCACCTCATCTCAAAGTCAAGCTCAGTCTTGCCTGCTCCTTTGCACTGTCTTGCATTCCCTTTTACAGAAAAAGCGAAGTTTGATGAGGATGTCAGCTTGATCCAACGGCAAGCTCTCTGTTAGGAGGCTTGTGCATATGAACCTCCTATTTCCTGACGATATACCCTGAATACAAGCAATATGCTGTCTTCTCTAGCCATTGTGCTAAATGAAAGGAGCCCAGGCTTCCTGTCAAAGTCCATGTAGTTAATCCATATGTTCTAAACCATGTCTACCAGCTTCAGGACCTCTGGGCTAAGCAGGAGATATGGGCTCCATCCAGCTCAGCCCAGCCACAAAGGCAGTAGTTCTGTATCTGCACCACAGCACACGTCAGAAAATTCACTTCAAGTGCCTCTCCAATGCCTGCACAACCATGCACAATTTTTCTAGGCAGAGGTAGTTTTCTAGGCAGTCTTTTGTGCCTGAAACCTATTTAATTGCAATTTGAGTGCTTACATCCCTTTTTGCAGGTATGCATGCTTCCAGTTTTCCCCTCCTTCCCTAGCCTGGTAAACTACCTGCTGATCTCAAATTCAGCCTATTGCTGTCCCAACTTCTCATAAGCAGCAGCCCAACAACTTTTCTCTGCCTTAACTAGACCTGAAGCTAGCCCTGAAAGAATGCAAGACAACATTTACCTTCCCTCCCCTTTTCTGCCCTTTGAATGTGGTTTGGGGGAATCCCCATGCATTATGACTTGTGTGCAAAGGTTGCTCATTCTAACAGCAGGCAGACAGATACAGTTTCGGTATCTGCACAAACTGAACCCAAATAAAAACAAACCCTGAAACCTTGAGGAGGGATTCCTCCCCTAAACCATTTTCCTGGTTTTTATCTGGATCTTTACTGTCCTCCTGCTTGTTCCACAGGACAGTTCCACGTACTGTAATTGTGCATCATTCACTTGACTGAGCTATGTGTTCCTGAAGCTGTATTCCACCTTAGCTAACTCAATGAAGTCAGAAGGTAACTGTCCTTTTTTTTGTGCAGCAGTTTGTGAAGTTTCTGCTCTCCGCTCACTACCATTTCCTTAAATTTTATAATCTTGTATTTCTATGAGTATTGTCTGGTAACTGTACCGATCATTACTGTAATTTTTAAATCTCCTTAAGGTCTCTTTGACCCCTCAGAATAAGCCCTTAACTTTGCCTCAGAACGGAAATCATTGAAACCATTAGAGTTCAGTTGCTTTATAATGCACCTTTCTCCAAACATAACCTTCCTGAGACAGTGACCCATGCTCCATGCAGTAGTCTGGAGGGGCCTAATAACCATCTTCCAGAGGACTATATTGCCTCTTCCGTGGTGCATTATAGCTCACTGTTCCATCAGTCTAGTGTCTTGTTTGCCTTTTTTATTGCAGCTGTGCACTGAAGTGACGGTTTATATGTGGGTTTTTTTCCACAGTAACCCCTTTCTCTGTCTGATCAGTGTGCTCGATCTAACACCCTTTCCCTACATTTGCTCTTTGTTCCCAGACTAATTATTTTTCATTTTCTACACCAAGCAGCATTTGCCATCTGCTGGCTCATCAACTAAATGATCCAAATCCCTTTTGATTCTGCTTGCATTGTTCTTTATTGCTTCTCTGTGGTTCCAGTTTTATCATCCAACCAGTGGAGATTTCACATACACAGTGCTTAGCTGAGGCACAGGGGCAGAGACATGGGAATCCACAGGATCTTCTCACACCTAGGGCAGAGCATCCCAGCTGGAGTTGCCACTTGCTGCATTCATACAGAAACAAAGGGTTAGCTTTGGCAAAAATTAGGTTCACACGTGCTTCAGACTGCTTGAGATAAGGGATGGCTTCAAGCCCAGGTCCTCCACAGTGTGAGGCAGGTGTCTTACAACAGAGATCCAAGACCAAGATGAACTTTCTGCAGCTTTCAGAGACCCCATCTAATGTGCTTACACCAGGATACAGCATGTATTCCACCACCCACCTCACAGCTCCCACAATGAGCCCTGGAAGAAGAGGCACTTTCCACATCTCCTCACAGCATGTCCTCTTTGTGTGTGTGTGTCTCTGCACATGTGTGCACATTTGTTTGTGTGTCTCTGCACATGTGTGCACATGGGGAAAGGGGAAAAGGAAAGAGCTACTTGTAAACAAAATGACATTTCACCTATATAGAAACCAGCACCACTATAGCCCGACAGGCAAAAATATAAATTTTCTCTCAGCTCAAGAGTACAATTTCTGAACACCCAGCACAAACACCTTGCGGTGATCTAGATGCAGCCTTCTGGTACCTGAAACCAGAATACAAAGAGATAGAGAAAGACTATTTACAAGTATGTAGTGACAGAACAAGGGGGAATGGCTTCAAACTCAGATATTAGGAAGATATTAGGAATACGAGATGATCAGATATTTGGAAGAAATTTTTTACTGTAAGAGTGGTGAGGCACTGTGTGACAGGTTGACCCTGACTGGGTGCCAAGTACCCGGACAGTCTCCCACCCCTTACCAATAAGATGACAAACTCGTGGGTGTTAAGACCAGGCAGTTTAATCCAAGTAAAGAAAAGATTTGCGCGCACAAGAAGCAAAGAGAAGGCAAATCTAATCTCTACTTCCCATTCAACGAGGTCAGGTCGTGTCCTGAGAAGCAGGGCCCTACGCCAGAGGCGTTTCCATAACTCCTCATTGGCCTGGCCTTGGTCAGCGGCAGGTCCAGCCTGGAGCTCACTGACATTGGCTCTGCTGGAAATGGAAAAACTTCCAGCAGTTTCTCAAAGAAGCCTCCCCATAGGCCCCCCTCCTAACAAGAAAAAACCTGGCCACTAAAAACTACCACACACTGGAACAGGTTGTAGAGAAATTGTAGATGCCCCATCCCCCAAAGTGTTTAAGGCCAGTTTGGATGGACCCTGAGAAACCTGGTCTAGTGGAAGGTGTCCCTGCCCACAGCAAGGCAGTTGGCACTAGGTGTTCTTTAGGGTCCCTTCCATCACAGGCCATTCCATGACTCTATGAACTTGTTCTGAAACCCCTCAGGAAATGTCCCAGGTGTGGAAGGCCAGATGTGTGTTTAAGAAGCAGGGGTCAGCTAGCGACACACACTCTTTTCCCACAAAATAGCGTGGGCTAAGCACAGATGCTTTCAAAGTAAGGTTATTGGGCAAGCCTTGTGCTGTGCTGAAGCACGTGCCACATGGCATTCTCTTGGAAACTCTTTTCTGTCTTAGCAGTAGCAAGCCTGACTTGCTGGTCTATTGCCTTTGCCTTATTTTGTTTGTCTTGGATTACCCCTAGTGAGGAATCTTTTGAATGATCTTTTCCAGTCTCGTCTTGAAAGCACTGCATGCACTTTTGAGGTATTATCAGCTGCCTATCCAAGATATATTCAGGTAAGAGAAGAACAAGGCAAGTTGTGCATTGGTTGCAATTTTTCTAATAATTTTCTTATGTGGAAAATTACTAGAGTGGTTCATTCAGAAAGTTAACATTTTGCATCTCTTTTAGGGTCTGCATGTAAAATGATCGATTTTTTCTTTAAAGTACGTTGATTTTCTGAATGCCAAGTTCAGAAAGACCAAGCTTGATTTCAAACAACACTTGCTGTTGCCATTTATAGTGTTTTTACACAGTAATTTGAATTAGGAGTGCAAAACATAGATAAATCTTTAATAAGCTATGAATGTCAGAGGAAATAATTTGTGCTATGTCTTTCTTGGGCAGGAAGCCAGCATACCCAGACAAACTAACTTGTCCATGCTGTGGTTGGATATACTACTTTTTATCCCAAACCTTTTACACGCATAAAATCAGCTGGAGTTCTGGATGCTCATCATTTCTGAAAAACATTTTTTACCTCTAATTGAGCATGGAAAAATTAGCATTTACTTCCTACTACACTCATATCTGCTAGGAAGAGTAGTAGGAAAAGTGTTTTGCTAATTCATGGCATTCTTTATTAATTTGTAAGTCAGAGGAATTCATCACAGGCATGAGCAGAAAGTTTTTTCATAGTCTTCCTTTTCATTTCTAAGTCTCTAATAAAACAATGAAGCTCCAAGGCAAATTACACTTAGTTTCATGTCTGAAGAGTTAGCATTCCAGGAGAGGAGTGACGACAAATATTCAGCATTTTTAAACAGTAAAACTCCTGCAATCTGGTTTAGACCTGTTTCTGTACTTACAGCTGTGTGATTTGTGCAGCACACAGCCACATAGAACTGACTGGAATTCAGGAGTGTGATTGGAGCATGCATCTGTAACATTATTTGATTCACTGGAACTTCCAAAAACCTTCTCCATCATAAAATTTAGACTCAGCCTGGCACCTCAGCTGTGCTTTCTCTTCTGGCAAATATGCATCCAATGAAAGTAAGACAAGAATTTGCAAAAAGGGAGGGATTCCCTCAATGAAAGTATGATTTGTTCTATCTCATCATCTGAAACAACTGAAATTCTCTGCAAGAGAATTGCAGAGGCCTCTGTCTACATGCAAAAAGCCCCCACAACCAAGCAAACAAAAAAAAAAAAAAACAAACCCAGATTGACCAATGTCTTCCTCTGGCTCACAAACATCCTCCAGATTTTTTCCTACCTCTAACCTCAGCAGAAGCTTTTTTCTTTTCTACTACTTTCTACTACTAGCTTGGTTGTAAAATTCATGCCATTTTATCCTGCTGACATGCTGTCCTCTTTTTCTCATGTTACTATCCACATTCTACTCGTTTATCCCTTCCTTAAGTGTTATGGCAATTCTGACTCTCTCTAGGACTCCACACTGGGTTGAGAGCCAGAGTAGGCCAGACCCATCCAAGAGGCTGTTTTCTCTGGAGCTGTCAGTGTGTTTCCCAGTAGCCCAGAACAGCCAAAGGATAAAGTCTAAGAAGACCATGATGTATGGCAAAAAAGTGAGAAGAATATGAAAAGCTGACTTTGGCAAGTAAGATTCATCAGTTAATATCAGACATTCCAAAGCACAGACCTTTACATATGAGTGAGTCACCCTAGAGTGTCTGTACAGCCAGTGGAGACAAGGATAGCTTAACTGTGGGTATCTAAATTAGGAGAAATTAATTCAATCCTTCATTTCTGGTTCCAAATGAATCTTCTGTATCAGCATTCACTAAATCCACCACATTGACTTCACTGATGTCAGTGGCATATTTCAGCACTCGTGTTCTTAGAGACACCACAAGATACCAAAAGTGCAAAGCTATGCCAGAGTGCAGCTCTGTCTTCCAAAGTACCTCAGGATCCTTCCCGCCTATTAACTGCAAGTTGTAATAGAATCTGTAACTTGTTTTTCCTGATATGGTACTCACAGTTATTCTGGTACCTCAAACCCTGAGAGACAGAAAAAAATACACTAATTTCCACCGTAGAGAAGCTGAGCTCTCCTGTGGTTTTACAGAGAATGAACTCCAGCAATAATGCCTTGCCCTCTGTTCAGAGAGAAGAGAATATGTAAGCCTGTTTGAATGCTGCCAATGGCATCCATTAAATCCCTGATCACAATGACAACAACAAAAAACCCTTGGCAGCACTGAACAGAAGAAAAATGTATAGACTTCCATATATCTGAGATCTCAAATGACTCTGAAGAGAAGGAAGACACTGACTCCAAGTGAAAAAGGGAAAGGAACTGGAGGCGGCTGACCTTGTAAGAGAAAAGTCTTGCCCCATCCTTAACACAAATATCTGGAGTTTACAGCAGAAAGCTAACATTTTGGAGAGTAAGAACTCTCCTCCTATGCAACCTGTAAACAGGTGGACGAGGGCCTGCAAAGTCCTCCAGTCAGCAGGGAATCCATCTGCTTGGTCACTGTGAAAGAAGAGAAATCCATGTTTCTGAGTATGGAGAAACTGGGGCATTAGGTGAGAGACACAGCTTTAGGCTACTTTATATTATTGTGATCCAATGTGCCTGCCTAGGGTTTTGTTGTTGGTTTGAGGTTTTTTTCCAGTTGCCTAACAGTGACTTTGTTGTTTTGAATAGACTGTGTTGTAGCAAGCACCTGCTTTAGGCAAAACTCTGTAAGAACGTCTGTGTCCAGCAACACTCCAAGCTCAGCTGGGAATGATGAAGAAACGCTAAGAATCACAGTAAAAGAGATCAAGGACTCCATTTCAACTTCTCTTTGAAGTAGAAATGCAAAACTTACAATCAGTATTAGCCTAGGAAGACTATGAAAATAAAAGGTCAGTGGAATAAAGGTACACATTGTACCTATATATAGCTAGTATATTATTATTATTATTTAACAATATCTTTGAGTACTGAGCCACAGTTTCAGATAGATTAAAATTGAGGCTGCAGGTGGCAATCCACTCATGTATATTTGCTTTTCACAAAACCAATTTTGCATGGAGAGAACTGCTGAAATGGAGATACCAGAGCACTATGGGGATGATGTAGAAATCTTTGCAGATGTGAAATTTTCATCTAAAATAATTTCCACTGCAGTGTCCTAGACTGCTTTAGCACAAAATTGCCAAAATAAAACTTGTTTTTATGTATTCTTCCCATTTCTAAGGGCAGATGCAGCCCTGACGTATGACTGGGGAAGGATTCTTCATCATCATCCAGCTGTGTCCACAGAATCTGCACCAGTTAAGAGTGTTGCACCCACTAATAGTAATGAGCAAGAGAAAGAGGGGACTGAGGGATATTTAAACTCTTCAGTAAATCCACACTTTGTGAAAAATAGGCCTGATGCATTGCTCCATTTTGGACACTCTTGCATCTCTCCGAAGTGACTACTGGAAGTAAAGTAGGTTGGTAAAATAAAGCCAGGAACAGGCTCACATGCCAGCACTTTTTACTGTTCCTAGCTGGGCAGTTTGAAGACACAGGAGAAGTATCCATTGGTGACACCTTTCCCTTCAAACACGGGTCCTGTGGACTGCAGCAGTAACGCAACCACCATATTGCTCCATCATTAGCAAAATGCCTAAAGCCAACTGTTGGCTCCGATTCTTTCCAGCAGCCTTTCCAGGTTTGTCTGTTTTTCATAATTGCTTTTCTTCCCACCATTTTTTACCTTTATTCTTGCCTTGAGAATGCCTTCTGTTCAAAGAGCCCTACAGCCATTTCCCCTAAAGACTGGCCCAAATGTAGACTGCTGCTCTCTGCAAGTTATGATTTTATGGTATTTTATCCTTTCAGAACTCTTCTTAGTAACACGCTGAGAAAAATGAAAAAAAAAAAAATTGTTTGCAAGTGTAGATCATCCTGCAGAGGTTGGGGTTGGTTGGTTGGTTGTTTTCTGTACTGTTTAAAAATCATATGAGAGAGACATGGATTTCTATCCCTGGATAGAAATCCTCAGGTTCTTTCACTCTTGAAAGAGCAAGAGCAGCTCTGATTAGCAGAACTAATTAACCATAATTGTAATAAAACATATATTCTACCTAAAAATATCTGACTGCATTATGTTTTAGAAGCTAAGGAAAATTGTCATCATGGTTAAAAAGGAGGTGTAGGTAACAATATGTAACATATTAATGCTACAACCAAATGCTGTGGATGAGATTTAAAACAGCAGTTTCACTGGTTACCATGAAACAATGGTGCTTGGTCAGGAAACCACTGCAATAATCCTGCAGCTTTTACGTGTCAATATTTAGGGCATCGCTACAGTAGGCTGTGTTACTACAGCATTGCAGGAGTTGTGAAATGTGTCCCCGTCGTTCATTATTACCTCTGCCCTGCGAGAGATGTGCGAAACTGCAGACGAGCACGTTTCCTTTCCCTCTGGCTCTCCGACCGGCTCCTCACGGGCGGGGGACGGCGCGGGTGTCACCGGGCTCTCTAACCGGGAGAAGGGGGGCGGGCGGGGCGGGCTGTGCCCGCAATGCAGCACCGCCTCGCCGGGAGACGCCCGCGGAGCCGCCGCCGCCCCTGCCGGGACGCAGAGGCAGCGGGACACCCGTCCTGCGGCACGGCGACACTCCGGGACAGGGCTGGCCCGTGCCCATTCCCCGCTGTGCGGGTGGCTGTGTACACACGTGTTTGCGCCTGAAACAGCACCACACTGGCGGCCACAGCCTGAGCCACTCGCAGGCAGCGCTGCTGGGCGTGCTCGGGGATAAATTCTGCACGTCTGCACTGAACAGCCTTCCGCGGCTTCGGCAGAGAGAAATACCTGAATTACGGGGCTGAACCTGTTGGTATGAAAGGGTCCAGAGAGCCCAGCCAACACTTTGATGTGAATTCAGTGCCCCATATTCTCATCCTGTGCTGCCCGAATAAAAAAACCGCTGCATTTACTGGTGAAAACTGAACCTGAGTTGGGGAGTCCCCCATCCAGCATAAATTTGAGGTGACTTGTCCCAGAACTCCTCAAGCAGGAGAACTACAGAGTGAGAACTAAGGACCTACCTACGACAGAACAAGGAAAATGTCCATTGCAGCCATTCTCAATTGGTTATTTGCCTGTCAGGGGACCACTGCCACAGAGCAAGGGCTACAGAAGCTGCAGGCACGTGACTGCTATGGAAAATCAGGGAGAAGCAACTGGTTGCCAGCTTCACCTTACGGAGCCTCTCTGTTTGGAAACGGAATGAGGGTAGTGAGATGCCTTCTACTATATGATCAGCTTGGGTATAGTAGAGCCAAGCAATTGGAAGTGCTTTTGCCCTTAAACATAACTACCTGCACACCAGCAAAATGGTGATCAATGGAATAGCCAAAGCTAAGTTTTCTCCATTCTCTGTGGAATACCAAAAGATTGGGGCTCTGTTGGTCCTCATGTTTGTGTGCACTATGGCAGCCCAATATCACTCTGGGAAACACGTAGACTAGAAAGAATATACAGAAATATCGGATCTGTCAGTGGCTTTACATGCCTTTTCTGACCATGAGAGACCCAGAGCTGTTCTATATTTATGACAGCAGCCTTCAGAGGCCACAGCAGCCACAGTCACTGCTCCGTCACACCTCCCATATTAGGCTGTGTGACACTGAGCCTCTCGTGCCTCACCTGGAAATGCCTTTGTGCTGAAGTTACTGAAATTACATCAGATACACTTCTTGTAAGATGGAGCAGACTTTGACTCAGAAAGTGAGATTTATAGGTAAAGGTTGCTCAACAATAACACTTACCTCATTGAGATGCCCCAGCAAAGACTGCAGTCCCACAGATCATACTTCTCTCCCCAGCCTCAGATTGGATTCCAAACTCAGTCAAGACAGCAAGAATGCTTTCACTGAAGTCAGAATGCTTTGATCCAAGCTTCACCCTGCAAATATTTACCAATGAATAAGCATATGCCTTAGTTCCCAATCTGGCTACTATAACCTAAGATGTTTCTCCATCAGTTCAGGAGCATACTGGTGCAAATGCATTACAATGTGAGGGTGTTACAAGACAGAGAAGATAATTTATTGTTGTTAATATTTAGCCCTTTTCCTAAACTTCCCCATTCTTATCCTGTTTTTGACATTAATTTATTTTTCTGTTGCTTCTTAATCTAATATTGGTGTATTTTAAGTAACTGTATATATTCTTTGCTGAAAGTCTAGCATGGCTACTTCAGGCTTTTTCACTGGTAACTCTTAGCCCAGCTTTATTCCACAAAACAAAATAGCTGTCCCTCCACACTTGTCTAAATAATTGTTAATTCCTTTTACAGCTTGCTTATACGTAAGTTTCTATTTAAAAATAAAATATAATCACTGACTAGCCATTTTGAATCTGTTTTTTCTGACCTAAATTAATCCCTATTCCACTTGTCTTTCTGCCTTTCTGCTCCACAACTGTCCCCTAGAGAAATAGCTCTGTAAGAAAAAAGTAGTGCACGCATCCAGTCACACAGTACTTTTAGCAGTTTGCTCCAGACTGGCAAGGACTGGGATTGGCAGAGACATTTTTCAGCAAAAGTGGAAAATGCAGGCCCAGTAAAATGGTTTTATTTTAGATAACATAACTTTTATGAACAAAGTATTTTTCAGATCTTCTTTTTTTGGAGGGGGGGTTGGGGGGAAGGTGGTGGTAATATAATTTTTGAGGAAATTAGACTGAAAGCAGCCAACCTCAATGTTTCCAAAATCTGACAGGTTAAAGCTGTCAAAACTCTAGTTAGTGCTTCCCCCAGCACGAAACACATTTTGAAGAGGAATTTCATTAAGATACTGAGTGAAAGCCAAATAGTTGGGAGTTTCTCATGAAGGTATTAGGAGGTTTCCTCTAAGTATTTCTCCAAGTGAAATGAAGAAATGACATCCTGGTTAAAATAGCTGGTGGTCAACTGACCTATGCAGACCTCAACCTGACTTTTCCTTATCCCACATGGATACCTTCAGCAGTATGTAACTAGGCATGGGTAAAAGTCTCCACGTTCATAAAGGTCTTGATTCTATCATGCAGTGTAGAGCATAAAAATACTTGAAATTGTAACATTTTTCATGAAACAGGACAACTGTTTCTTTGCTCTGGCAACACGGGTGGAGAAAAGAAGGTTCCACATAAGCCCTTTTTTTACAGTGACAGACATGTAAGGCTTCGTGGCCCCTGGAACTGGGCCCATGGGGGTCGACTGATGTGGTTTAAGAAACTAGAGTTTTGTCTGCTATTAGTGGGGACTCCTAGCAGATCTGTGTGAACACAGTTGTAGGAGTGGGGCTATTTGCTATTTATAAAACAAATTGCATATAACAGAATTAGAACGAGTAACTCAGTAATAATTTTTACATAACCAGAACAATTAATAAGGCAGTTTTCCTAAGGATTTCTGTCTTATTGCTCCTACAGTCTTATGCCATTATTATACCTGCTTTCCTATTCAAGGATGTCCACATAAATTATGTTTTCCCTCACAACTATGTTTCCCTTCTTCTCAGCCTACCCACAAACACACTTTGGAGTATCCCCAATGCTCTCCCATGAGCTATAACTGGGGAAGAGCTGGAGAAGGGCCCACACATGTTGTGACTGGCCTGGCATGGGAATATGCCAGCTGTCAATAGAAAGCTCAGTGAGTAAGTTACCTTTGGCTCTCATGCAACTTCACTGCTGCTCTTGCTAATGAAACTTGTCAAGCTTCATATTGAGGAGTCTGAGATCTGCTCATCAGGGTTAAACGGACACCGGATTTTAAAGTTACCAGGCAAGAACAGGTAGCACTCTCACACTTCTCTTAGTCACTAGTGGCGTTCCCCTGGACTCAGTATGGGGCCTGTCCTGTTTAATATCTTTATCAATTATCTGGATGAGGGGATCGAGTGCACCCTCAGTCAGTTCACAGATGACACAAAGTTGGACAGGATGTTGATCTGCTGGAGGGCAAGAAGGCTCTGCAGAGGGATCTGATGAGGCTAGATTGGTGGGCTGGGGCCAACTGTATGAGGTTCAACAAGTCGAAGTTCCAGGTCCTACGATTCAGTCACAACAACCCTGATCCAGTGCTACAGGCTGAGGGAGGAGTGGCTGGAAAGGTGGAAAAGGACCTGGGGGCACTGGCCGATACCGAACGTGAGCCAGCAGTGTGTCCAGGGGGGCAAGAAGGCCAATGGCATCCTGGCCTGTATCAGCAACAGTGTGGCTGTAGGACCAGGGCACTGATCATCCTCAGCACACCTTGATTCCTGCGTTCAGTTTTGGGCCTCTCACCACAGGAAAGACATGGAGATGCTGGAGAGTGTCCAGAGAATGGTAACGTAGCTGGCAAAGGGTCTGGAGCACAAATCTTATAAGGAGAGGCTGAGGGAGATGGGGCTGTTTAGCCTGGAGGAAAGGAGGCTTAGGCAGGCCCTTCTTGCTCCCAAAGGGAGGTCGTAGCCAGGTGGTGGTTGGTCTCTTCTCCCAGGAAACCAGTGACAGGATGAGAGGACAGAGCCTCAAGCTGTGCCAGGGGGACTTCAGGTGGGACTTCAGGATTAATTTCTTAATGGAAAGGGTTGTTGAACACTGGAATGGACCACCCAGGAAGGTGGTGGAGTCACTGCTCCTACAAGTGCTCAAGAAACAACTGGATGTGGCACATAGCGCTGTGGTGTACTTGACAAGGTGGTGATTGTTCAAAGATTGGACTGGATGATCTTAGAGGTCTTGGATTCCGACCTGATTCTGTGTTTCTGTAAATAAAAATCCATGATCACATACGAGGAGCCAGTATGTGTTATTCCCATATCCAGCAAGCGAGAGGATTAAGCAGGCCTTTTCCTGCGGGAGAAATCCCTTCAAGAGTGAGGCTGCTGAGGCCTGACCCTGGCTTAGAGCCACTTCAGCCACCAGGACCCAGGAGGGGCGGGGCCGGGCCGGGCCGTGACCTCTCTTCCGCCATCCCTCCCGGGGTCCCGCTGTGGGGTAGGGCGCAAGCACCGCCACAATTCAGCTCGGGCGTTTCTCGCCCGCTTCTTCCCTGAACGGTGGCCTCTGGAAGTGGGAGGTCCGAGCTCCCGCTCCCGCCCCGTCCCGGCGCGAATCCCCC